>WBMW01005650.1:2822943-3051871 GCA_013396635.1 Penelope pileata | reverse complement strand
GGAAAAAAAGCCCTTGGTTCTGCCCTATACCTTGCGGCTGTGCAAGCAGAGAGCGGGAGGGGGAGCAGAACGAGTCCGACGGGAGCCGGCACCGCAGCCCCATCCCCGTGGGGCGAGCGTGGGGCACGGGCTGCTGCTCCCCGGCTCCTCTTGGCATGAGCTGGGGCGGTTTTGCTTGCATAAACTTGGCACTTCTTGGGCTTTAAAAAAAAATAAAAATTATTATTATTAGCAAGTGGGAGAAGAGAGGCTTTTAATACAGGCTGGATCCGGCCGGAGCATGGGGTGGGGTTTGGAGGGCCCCAGCCGGCTATTGGGCCGTCCGCTTAGCAACAGCATGGAAAGGGCCAACCCCAGCATTTTTACAGCCGGGCCACCTTCCAAGGATGGGTGCCAAATGCTCCGATCCTCTGCCAAGAAAACAAACAAGGGCACTTTTAAAAACTCCAGAGTTAAAGGGTGGTTTTTTCTTCCTCCACGAGCTGTCCCCGCTCACAGTTAATGTTCTCTTTCCCTTTATCGCAGGAGTTCAAGCTTCAGGGAATTGTTGCCTTTGCAGGTTTCAGTAGTCGCTTCCACTTTCCCTGTATGTGGCAGTTTCACATCTCCGCACGCCGGAGCAGGCGGTGGAGTTCCGTCAGCTGATTTCCCTTCAGATGCTGTAGTCCCTCATCCCGTCCTTACGGTAGAAATCTGCTCTGCATTTATGTAACTCACCTAATTTACTACTGGTGTCATTCTCTCGTCTTCTACCTCTTCATTCATTTGAAATCTGCTATAGAAGGGGAATAAGCAGCACAGAGACTTAAATAGGCAAAAAGTGGCTTACAGCTGGGAACCCTTTTTCTGCAGAGAAAGAAGAAAGAATTTTGGAATTCTCTTTTCCTTTTATTAAAGACATATTTTTACATCATGTTTTTAATGTGGTCTTTCTTACATATTAGTCTTTTAGATTGCTGAAGCTGGGGGAGAGCCAAGCTTTTCCTCAGAAGAAATACGGATCTCGTTCTTTTTTCCAGCTGAGGAATCTCCAAGTCCATATTGTGACACAAAATCTCTTCTTTCCCTGTGAAGGAGAAAAGTGTGGATGTCAGAGCCCTTTCCCATGAAATGCCAAAGTGTCTGCAGGTCCTGATGGCTCAGTGCCTACCCAGGCAGAGAGAGCTCTTCCCTTGGATCTTGACTTTTGTGCACTAGAGGAAAAACACGAAATAAATTTCTGTTGCTGTTGCCATCGTTGCTATAAGACACTTTGGTACGTGGTGAAGCCAGCAGCACCTCTTGGGAGAAATAAAATGTTTCATAGAGAAAGGCCTAAAGAGGCTGATATTGCAGTCCTTTTCCCATGCAAGACATTCCATTAACTTCAGAGACCGCTCACACGAGCACGGCCAGCAGGGTCAGGCCTTTATTTACACACAGTAGCACCTCCAAAGGTTAAAGGATGTCATTTGCAGTCACGATCCTGTTTCACTTCCTACCTCTACCTCTGATTTACTGGGCAACCTTGAGTAAATCACTTAACCTCTCTAGGATCAAGTTTACCCAAGTGCAAGAACGTTGTGAGCCTCCAACAATATTTGCAAAGTGCTTTGTGGGCCTTGGAGGAAAGATACACTTGCAAATTATCAGCATAGATGCTTTTAATGAAACAAATCTAAGTTTCTGTGCTCAAGCATGTGTCCCAGCTGCATCCCAGTCTCATGTCTGCACGGGAGTGGCACACACCATACTCTGCTCCTTGGCTTTTAGAAGAATATGCAGGAAAACAGCTTGAAAGGGTATCTCACTCAGCTGCAGTCAGGGCCCTTGATCTGGAGAGCTGGGCTTTGGGCACGCACTCAGGTGTACTTCATTCCTGACAGACTTTTATCTGGTGTATTGAGGGACCTACTCCTGCAACTGCATGCTGAAGCTGAACATGCAGCTCCCAGGAGCAGGAGCTGTGGCTGGTGCGCTATTTGCTTTCACAAAGTACTCAAACACGCAGTGTTCGAAAACCGAGGCTGGGGAAGATTTTTCTGAATAGCAAAGAAACAAGACGATAGAACTTGTGTGGTTATGACTGCGCCCCCAACCAAGGCAGAAATAGGAAACATATCAACAACAGGAACCATACAAAAAAGAGAGTTTGGGTAAAGGTTCATTGCAGTGAGAAAAGGAAAGGGGCTTCCTTTTTATCTGTACTGGTTCTGCTTATCTTTTACTAGAGGTTGTTTTTAGTGATGAGGAAGTAGAACAAGAAATCCATTTGTTTTCCTCATGACACAGCAACATTCATAACCTACTAACTCAGAATAACATCCCTTCTGCCCTAAAGAAATAATCTGACAAAATTAAACCGAGACTTTATCGAGAGATTGTCCAAATCAGTAGTAAATTTCCACTCGATTGAAAGGGTTTGGATAAAGCCTTCATGTGAGAGTCCATCAGACTGAAGCAACATCAGAAATGCTGATACGAATTCAGGACTAGCACCTTAATTTTTTTTATTCAGTGCCTAGGAGGATGAAGTCCTATATACTTTGGTGGGAATTTACAGCACGACAAAATAGGACAAAATCCTGTGGCATGTAAGGAGAGCAGGACCAACCTGCAGGCCCTATTTGAACACACTGGAGCCAGCAGCACAGCAGAAGAAGTCATTTTTGGGGAAAGCATGGTGATAAATGGCTCCTCGATGCGTATCGGCTGGCTGCTGGCTCCAGCGTGTTCAAAATACCTCCACCACCCTCTACAGTACGTTTTGCAACCCTCCAAAACTGTATTTTATTTCAGGGGTGCATACCTTGTGTCAGTAATTTCTATGTAGCCATAATTGGTTTTATAACACTTGGTTACAGTAGGTAGTGTAATTTGCCAAGAACCTGATATGAATGCATTTCATAACATGCTTTATATAATCCATTATTAGAGAACATTGCTGGATCTGTAATTATGTTTGCAAATGCATTTTATTGAGTTCTACATAAAAGCATGCAGTTCTGAAACCAGCTTTTAGGCTGCAGAAGTATATATACACTTTGCTTCTTTCCGTACTTTTTTTTTTCTGTATATTTAACAATAACAGTGAGGGAAGTACAAAATTTAGCCTTGATTTCCTGTCAGACTCCAGCCCCTGATCCAAGCATCCTTGAACCTGGGGACAGCCAAGACCTTCACTGGAATCCTGACACTTTTATCTGCTTTACTTCTAAATAGCAAAAGTGATTATGTGAACTCTGGCTTGAGACCTATCACAGCTTTTGGTGTCCCTTCCATTCCCAACACCACTGTGAGAAGCAAAAATTACATGGAGTACAGGCTTACTTTTAGGTAAGTTGGAAAGTACTACAGCTTGTGCTACCGATGTTCAACACAGCTTCATCTCCCAGCCTCTTTTTGGCAAGGTATGAGCTGCAGAGAACGGGGGCTGGCTGTCATATCCCAGACTGATTGTGAATGACCAGCAGCTCTGGGACAGGAGCTGCCTTCACTGCTTCGGACTCCGCTTGGCTAAGTGCAAGAAATGGAGCTGAGCCTCTTGCCTACGGATTTCCAAGAAAACCTGTCCTTTACATTGTTAATTTACAGGAGGCAGGCAGTTCAGACAACAGCAGCATCTTTTCTCATACTGCCTTTCCAATGAATGTCCTTTCAGTCAGAGCTGATTATTTCACCTGAAGCTTATGTCCAAGACCATCCAAAGCCCTTACATACACAGAGCAAATACACCAGCATGCTCACCTGTTGTGCGACAGTTATTTGTTGTGAATGTAAAAAACACTGAACATGTGAGTTTTGGTGCATTTTTTCTCTTGTAGGAAAATACAGTAGAAATGTGGTACAAAGCTGGGAGAAGGTGAATTAATTATAGTTTGAGCCTTTTCCCATTTACGGTGAGCTTTCTCCTTCCCCCCCAGCCCCCGAGGAATTGCACTGTAAAACACTCCCTCTAACAGGTTTTATCTCATTCTGCCTCGCCTCCATTTTCTCCGGCTCCTCTCGCGAATATTTGTCTTCTCTACCTGCTGCCCAGTTAAATCAGCCTCGGAGGCAGTGACATATGCCAGATCGTGGGGGCTGTCACTTTAATTCCCTCTGCTCATATTTTTCTCCTCCTAGTGGGGTGCTGGGGGCAGATGTTTAGGGAAAGGACCCCTTCGCTGCCTGGCACACTGATTCCTGACGTTAGCTGCTAATTACAGGAGTCCAAATCCTGGTCTTCACCGCCAGTACCCAGAGCTGAGCAGCCGGCTTCTCCCAGGTGCAGTTGAGTGCAGGTGAAATCCTGATATGAATGCAAGGTTATGCAGGGTATTTCAGGAACACTTCTTGCAGCTCCAACTCAACTGTCTTCCCAGGGGTCAAGGGAGCAGATGTCTCCCGTCACACCGGTGTGCTGCCAAAGTGCACCTAACTCAGCCTTTGGGATATATCGCACACCTCAAAGCCCTTTGAAATCAATGGAAACACCTTCATTGACTTCATAGGGCTCTGATGGGAACCTCAACTTTAAAATCACACTGGGCCAAAACCACAGCCCCTGCTGGGCTTCTCAGAGGTGTCTGTATTTTTTCTGCCAATCTGACTAGAAGAATACATTCTTTGCTGGCAGCTTGTACAAGGAGCTTTAGGGTTTCTGGTGGTTTGCTAAAATCCCCCAGCTACGTAAACTTTCCTCTGTTTCTGGCACCTTATGGGGCACCCTAATCTAAGTCTTCCTCAGGGCAGGGGAAAGTTAAGGTTGAGCCAGATGCAAGCTTGATAGACCAAAATAACCATGATTTATTAGTGGGCTACAGGTTTGGGTTTTAAACTGATGTTTATCAGGAAAACACTGGAAGGGGGAAAACAGTCAAATCACTGATTAATGCAGGTACAATGGCAGAGGCAGCCAAATTCAAGCTCTTGCCTGGTGGGATAGAGTAAAATGGACCATGGCCTCTCACTGTCCTGCTTTTCCCCTACAGAGTTGAGGTGACCTGTACACACTGCTGTCCTGAAAAGAAAAATAAGATTTTGGTGTTCCCTTTGGGAAAGATACAGTTCCTAACACCATGCCTCTCTTTTCCAGCTAGAACTTAACACCATCACTAAACAGACAATGATATAACACACATTTCTAAGCGCAAGTATCCAGGGAGTGATAAATTGAAGGCTTGGGTTTTAGTTACATTAATAATGCATATAGAAATGCTATTTGAAAATAAGAAAGTGATACATTTTATGTTATGCAGTTTGTGGGGCAGGAATGGAAAGAAGAAATTTAGTTTTACATTTCCTTTGCAACACTGGGTCAAGGTGACTCCCAACATAAGCTGGAACAACCCCACTGGCAACCTCCTACACATCTACCTCGTACCGCTCCAGCTCCTCTCTCCGGCTTAGTCATCCCTCCAAGCATACTGTAGGGGGAGAGCTGGGAAAGATAAGGCACAGAATTGCCTATCCCCTCCCTAGGATGGCCTTAGGCATGACATGGGCACTCTTTCCACTACTTTTGTCCTGATCGGAGTAAATTATTTCAGTGGAAAAACCGTGCCTAAGGATGTAGTTGAAAATCATGGAAGGAGATGGCTGGAGCAAAGCTCTCCATCTGTTACTACTCGAAAGAAAGCAAACCTTCCTACTGAACTTCAGTGACCACACAAACTTTACATAAAGCCAGTGTGCGAACATTCACGTTGCAGCACAAGTTTGCTCTGGCTGTGCTGGTACTAGATGGCGGAGCAGAGGCATTTGCATCCTGCACGTTCAGGGAGTGCACAGCTCACTCTGCTCACTGGCTCTGCCTCATGTAATGGGTTCTTGATTCACCCAGAGAATGAACAGTCCTGGCACGAAGACAACTGGTATACGAACTCAGAGAACACTGCACCCTCTGCAAGTAGAAGGACTGCTCACACATGCAGTTGCTTTTACTGGTGGTTGTTGTGACAGAAAATTGCAGTGGTGCACTTGGGGCTATTTCTATGAGATGTGAACAGGACATTGCTTAACAAGGCAGGGGACAGGCTTCCCAGTGTCCCATTGTGGCAGCAATTAAATAAGCCTCTGAGCCACATGTGACTGCGCCTTAAGAAATTAGTATGATTCAGAATGATTTGGTTGAAGGAAAACATTCCCTTAAAGGATTCTGCCTGGGCTCCTCCACGCATGGAGGGTGGGAGAGGAGTGCTTCCCAGCCCTTGTGCAAAGGTGAACTCTGCCCAGAAGAAGAAATTTGAGCCCACTGCAGCCACCTAAGGGCATTCCATGAACCAAAGTGGAAAACTAATTAAGAGGGTGAATCACTTTCTGAGACTTACTCAGTTTTGCACAGCTTTAGTTTTTGTCTTTTCTGTCAATGGAGAAGCTTTTGATCCAAACCAGTGTTTATAGCCATGTTTCCATAGAGCCCTGGAGTGCACAGCCAACTTCTGTGAATGACCTGCAAGACCTGTTTATAGACCTCCATTACAGAGCCTCTAATTTTCTTGGATGATTATCGTAGGTGTCAAATAAAGCTAGATTACCTGTTTTATGTCTTAGAATGATAAGCAAGCCAAAGCAAGTCATTTGGCTCATGTAGTTATACAGGTATACCTAGATATATGCATACATAAATTATTTCAAACACTCAAGGCAATCTTGCAGCCTTTCTTGTTGAGATTTCGAAATCCCTTCACCAAAATGTCCTTCTCAGTTAGGAGATGTCGGCATCTCAGCTCCTCCGGTTGAGCTGAAGAGCCATTTGGCAAGAGTTGAAGGAAAAAAGGATGCAAAGCCAAGTGTTTTGAAGGGAGCAAGATGCCCGTCTTCCAGAGGAGTGACGTGGTGCTCTCCAGTGGAAGGGACGTCTCACCCATGACACAGTGTGCTGCCTACAACGGGTACAAGAGGCGAAGCATGTGCTGACAGAGCTCACTGCTGGGAAGCTTATAAATGATTCCTGGCGCTACAGTTGGCAGTGGCCAGTGTTACCAGCCCTACCATTGCGTAACATCGGCACTTTACCACAATCACCAAAACAATCAAATGAGAAGAGCATGCTAACGCTTGTTGGAGAACGAACGCAGCAGTCACTCTAACATCACACACTCCTTCAGCTGGCAGCTCCACCTCCTTCTCCTCCTCTGGTTGGGATGAGTGGGCTCTGCCGCTGGTACCCGGAGCCCCACCTTCCTGGGCGCGGTGAGGATTGAGCCCTGCTTCCCCTGGGCAGAGATGTGCTCAGGCTTTGGGATGCGCTGACTCAGTGATGCAGGGCTGATTGCAAGTAGCAGTTTCAGCCAGCCAGCCAGCTCCAGCTCGCGTATAATGTGCGTTTACCAACAAACAGACACAACCACAAGCTTCTTTTATAAATGGATTCCAGAGCCTGGACAGCAGAGAGCTGGCTTGGGCTGAAGACTTGCAAAGTGCAAATGAGGGTACGTGGGAGGCCTGCGCAACGATGGCCTTTGCGCTCCCACAGCTTGGGTCAGCTAAATTCTCAGTGAAGCCCCATTCCTCAGCATAATCGAGAGATGCTCGGAGGCTGCTCTAATTAAAACAGATTGCCACGGCCCCGGGGAAGCTGTTGCAGGAAATGGAGTTCAGTTGGACCTAGGAAAACTCTAGGAAAAACCCCCTTCTCTTCCACCTATTGTAATATATTAATTTATGCCCTTGGAGGATCCACTTCGCAAAGGGACGCCCCAAAAGCCAACAGAGTCATGTCCCTGCAGGACGAGCTGCAGCCTGCAGCATCCCCTGCGAGAGGCTCAAGAACTCACTTGAAAGCAGCGCGCTCTCTTTCACAGAAAAGATGTTCTAGCTGACATGCTGCTCCTCTCAAAAGATGAGGCAATATCCCCTGAGAAGAGAGGGTGTCTCTCACATAGACAAGCTATTCAGAGATTTCTGGGCCTGGTCCAAAATCAATTGAAATACATGGCAAGTCTTTCCACTGATTCCAAAGAGGTTTGAATTAAACCCAAACGTCAAAGCCAACACCATAAACTCTGCCTGGAAGCCAATACGCAGCCAAGTACCGATTCCTCAGCATCGGTGTCATGTGCTTACAGCAAGATACCCTGCTTACTCAGCAGCCTGCCTGCATTCAGCACCAGCTCCTCGTTTCCCCATGGGTTCAGCTTCCTTTGCTGCATTGCAGTTCTCAAGTCCAGGTGACAAAACATGGTCACAGCACCAAGGTCTGTAGCCACGAGGAAAGGGCATGGCACCCACCGTTGTGCAGAGACAGGGTGAAAAAAAGGGCAAAAATCAACAAAACAACAAAGTTCCTGTACACAAGGAACGGGGTCTCTGAGCTCTCAGCCAATTATGTTAAATAGTGGAAAAATCTTTATTCTCCCACAACGAAATGGAACAAAATGATGACACAATGGCCTCAGTGCTTTAATCAGCAGGACAAGTCAAGCCTTTTATTCCTTTGTATATTCCAGTCAATGGAAAGTTATTGCTTAATTAACCCCCTTGAATGAATACCTGATAATTAATAAACCCATATACTGTACCCCAAGGCTTTGAGTTTAAGAAATCTCTTCTGTTCAAGTATGAAAAAAGAAAACATGCTGAACTAATGGGAAATAATTCTGGTAGAAGGCAAGCCAATTAGGATTAGTGAATTCCATTTCATTTAAAGTTCCAAGATAGAGAAGTAATTTATCTAGTAAATTAATAGTGTTAGTGACTTTCCTAATATATTAGCAAGTCTTTCGTATCATATTAGTGAAAACCAAGCTGGCTAATACAATAAAAGAGTTATTATAGAGGTATGAAGGTTACTAATGTGATAAGATTTTTGCATCCAATTAGTATTAAAAGAACGTTGCTCTAAAATGGACTTTTATATTTATTTATATGATTACACAGCCTACTACAGAGGCCACAGCTTTTATCGCAGCAAATTACTAATTCTCCTCCCGAATTTGGAGCTACTGTATGTTATGTTCCTATGCAAACCTGCATGTGTGCTTGTATCTGTAGATCTGCATGTATAACTGACCCAGATTATTTGGTCTGGCTGCATTGTGTTTAGCACAGCCCTACAGTGGTTTTGGTTTTGCATTCTCCTAACCTTGGATCAGCTAGAGACTGGTCTAATCAGATACAGCAGCCTAAAGGCAAAACAATTAAGCTGAAATTATCATATGGAATCAAGCCAATGCTCCATCTTGTCTGGTATCCTGTCTTCATCAGTAGCTATATCCTCCCACCTTCTCAGGAACAAGGTGAAAAATACCTGCTCCACTGAGCTGATGGAATAAGCTTCTCAAACAGGCATTTCTTCAGAGCTGAACCAGGCTGTAGCTTCCTGAATAAAACTGCAATGTTTGTGTCCTTGCTAAAATCCTGAATGATAACCTTTATTACTATAATACAAACTCAGGTAACTATACCCGCATAAGGCTACATGACTTTTCAATGGCATGAAAAGGTATCTGCTTTGGTTAATTTTAAAATGCCTTCTCTTTTACACTGTGTTAAAAGAAAACATGTGAACACAACTTTTTTTTTTTTTTTTTCTGTGAAAGATGTCAGCTACTTCCCAATGCTTTTGCAGGTGTACTAGCAGAAAAGCAGATTTGCCTTCAGCCCCAACTGTAACCAAGGTTACACATGCTGGTACAGAAAAGTGGAAAAGAACCAAAAAGTGTTTTTACGACATTTATTCACCCATTGTTGCACAAATGGGTAAATTTTTGGACCTGTATATATTTAATCTTATTTATTCTAACCAACAGTTTGGGAGAAATTGCCTCTACACATGCCTTTGCAGTGTATTTATGTACAGTCCTTGGAAAGGAAGCTTTCAGATCATCATAAAACCCCTTCTTACCGGGTCAGCACTACAACTGTACAGAATGAGAAACCTGCACAAGGGTGCTTAGAGATCAATTGTATTAGAGAATATAATTGGTGCTATCTTTCATCTTTAAAGTTCCTGCAAGAGTAGTTTTTCTAGGTAGATCAAATTAGTAAAGTAGAAACAGATGCAGTCGATTGTCCACGGCTCAGGTATGGGTGATAAAGACTGATCACAGCCAGTGGATGCTAACGTGAGAAGATGCAGTCCTGCACATTCCACCAAAACCAGAGCTGTGGCTGATCTGATTCATTTCGTATCCTTAAATCACTAGAAATTGTCATAGTCTGGATTTCAGACTTAGGTCCTGCTACTTCACTCCAGTGAAAAACACAGCACCTTATACACCAACTGGAACTCTGCCTAACTTGGCAATACTCACAGCTCTGCACGCCCGAGCCAGAAAGAATACAGAGCAGCCTGAGTTTGTACAGGGAAAAGTTTAGCTGTATGTCAGCATTTATACTGACACATGAGTATAAGGAGCTGAAAAGATTAGAATAAACTCCACTCCAGAAGACAACATGCACTCCTCCTTTTAAGCCTCCTCCCACAAATTCAGACCTATACATTCTCTGCATTCGAAGGGAATTGCTGGCAAAATGCAAGATGAGTCTTTTCAGAACATTAGAAACTGTATGGTTTTCTGCAGCAGTCAGCATGAGCCGTCACTGAGACAACTGCCAGACAAATTCAGTACAGAAGCTGTAGCTCCTCGAGTGTAGGACAAGCAACCATGCAAGCATAGGAACAGGTATATTTAACTTCATGACTCATTTATTGCCCTTGTGGGGGTGAGGAAGGATCCCACATCATTAAATCACACGCTAAGCATACAAGTAGCCAAACTGTTTTGTGTGCCTGTCTTTGAAACATCAGATTATGGTCACATCTGGATTGAGACCATAGCAAAAAGTGGAGCTATTTAAATTATTTCAAGGGTGGAGTCAAAAAGGAGTAACCTGGAACAACACAGGACATGGCAGAGGCAGAGTGAGGAAGTCAGAGAGAAAAACAGGACTCCAGAATAAAACAGCAAGACAGGAGCAGGCACCTTGGGTACATTTTAAACCAAAAGTCTATATAGACCTTAATGAGAAGAAGGCATAACACAGAGATGAGGCTGGGACAGAGTCTTGGGCCATGGTAACTGGGTTTAAACAGACTCCAAAGGAGCCCGAGGTCACCAGTGGCACCACTGGAGCTGCTGAAAGAGCAACTGGAGAAGGGGAGAGATTACTGGAAAGCCAAGAGTTATGGATGCTTTAGGAAGAAAAAAATGACTGACTGTCAAACCAGCACACAAAATAAGACAGCTGAAGAGCGAGGTCATGGGAACAAACACCAGTGTGCTGTGGGGGCTGGGGAAAGCAAGAACACTCATAGGAAATCAGACGATGATTTGATAAGGGAAATTCAGATTCAGAGGTCAAAGGGGAAGAAGTTGGTGAAAAATAGGTCAAGAGAGCTGCCTCCCTTCATTATTTTGCTCTTCAAACCTTTAATTTAACAGTTGCTAATGACAGACAGTGCACAAAATGACATTTGTATTACCCTCCAACCCTGATGTAAAAATAGGCATAATCCTGTTTTTGCGATGATTAATGCAGTGTGAAAAAGATAATTAAACAAGGCCTGGTGTACTTTTGCTTTCTATGCCTCACTGCTGCCTTCAGTGGCTCCTGCTCAATCTCCTTGAAAATCTATTACACTGGTGCCACCATTTTATCACTTTTCCTGCATTATGCTAGACTTGCCCTCCCTGGGTTTTAGACCAGCAGCAATTCCTCCGAGGTAGAGAGCAAGGATGAGTGCTGTCTCATACCTATGTGACTACATGACCTTGATGTAAATTCCAGCACATAAACTTTTTTACAGGTAATGCTTACTCTTAATTACCCACTTTGTGTATAATAACAACTTTTACCCCTTCACCTGGTTAGAAAAACCTTTGGCAGCCACGTTCCTTTGAAGGTGATGCACCTCACCAGCTCACAGTTACTGTCTCATTTCTGAGAAGCACAGGAGGGGATGGGGAGACAGAGATGTCCTGAAAACACTAATACCCTGCAGGAAATATTTGCATATTTGTAGAAAGTAAAGTGTAGAAGATAAAGTTTTCAAAGTTCTACTTTGGAATTTACAATTTCTATTTTTAATTTTTTTACTAAAAACAAAAACAAAAACAGAAAAGCTTACAAAAATGGAAAAAAGCTCCAAATGTTTGAAAAGAGATTTTATTATTTTTTTCCTGATAGCCCAGAAATTTGGTGGATTTGATTCTAAACAAATTGTAGACAAACGTCAGCTTACCCTTGATATCATCAGAAATGGATTTTCTTCCTTTGTGCTGCCCCATACATAATCAAATGCACATTCAAAATACATAATGCTCTGCTATTTTAAAATTATTGCTTGATCCTATGGCTGGGGAAAAGCAGTGGAGTCAGCCACTGTTTCTTTGGGGTGAATCAGCGGCAGAGGCAGGACTGGAACTACAGACATTGCAATACCTTCCTCTCTTCTTCCAGCTCCCAAAGCAATAAAACCCTTCTATGCTAAATTAGACTATTGATCAGTGGCTACCATTCCTAATGGACCTCCTGTCTGTCATGTCTGGGATTAGGATGTTCTTTCTACTGCTGGATAATCTTAGTACTGCACAATTGCTCTTTCTCCGCTAATTACTGACTATAAGGAGAAATATTTCCTGGTTGCTTTTTGTAAAATATCATCAAACAGGATCACGTGAGAGGAAATAGCAACACCAATTTGTGATCTACTGCTATCTGATCAAGTTCAAGCTAACTACCAGGTATGTATTTTCTTTTCTATGAAGGGATGTTACATCATTAAACCACCATCTGCAACATGTTATAAGACATGCTGATAATTCAAGCTTTCATGTCATAATATTCATTAGGGAAAAAAAAAATCTTTCTTCCTGTTCTGGTGACGGTCAAAGGATAAGCACGAGCTGAAAGTCACACCTACCAAATTTCTGAAAAAGTACCACAGCCTGAACATCTGCATCAAGTACAGTCTAGGTGGCCACGCTTTCAGCTGGGGTTGCCCCAGCATGACCGAATTCAAGCACTCTCTGAGTACATGAGAAAAAGGCCAAGATGTTCTTTTCCCTGTGATCTGACACCCACACATGTTCTCACACAATGAGATGAGCCTAAGTCACGCACTCAGCAAATCCTGCATTTTGGCCCAAAGCAGGCATGCAGCAAGTGACAATGTGACAAAAGAGTCTACAGAGCAATTTCCCCACTTCTTGGCCCTTTCTCAGGGCTGCCAGGCAAGGGAGATGACAGCAATAACAGCAGAGAGCCTTAATACTTCTCTGACCCTTCCAGACAGCATCATTTTAAGGTAGTTCTTACAGATCCTCTATCTTTTTGATAAAGGAGCACAAATTATTTTTTTGTAGCTCAGTTGTGATTTATACACTGTTACTGTTAGACTAAGGACAACTGTAATCCACTTACTTGAAATCTGCAAATGTTGCATACAACTTTTGTTTCGGGGTGCACTCATTCCGTTTTCACCCAGTTTTTTCCAAGACCAAAAACACCCATTAGCAAGTCAGCATCCCACGCAACATCCCAGCAGCCAATTTGTGTGCTACAGGTTAGCAAAGAGAGAAAAACACTTCTTTGCCAAATGCACCCTTATCTTGCTAAACGTCAAGAATTAACACACAGATGGAACAGTGGACGTATCTGAGAGGGCTGCTAACACTTCCCTCTGCCTTCTCTGAAGTCCACAACCAATGTCCAAAGGGATGTGAAGAGAGGGCCTTCTTTTTCTTTAAGTGTAAGCTGATTTCTATTGTAACATGGTTTGGAACTCAGCACACAAGATGTACTATGGCATTATGAGATAGTGACAGCTGCTGAAGAAATGCTGTATTATAAACATGCAATGATGCAGTGAACTGGCAAATCCATATGGCTGGAAAAATGAGGAGGAAGAAGAAAAAAGTATTTCAGATTATTTTTGAACAAAGTAGACAGTAGTAGTTTGCTTCAGTCTACGTGCCCTAATCACAGCTTTTATGAAAAAATGAAAAGAGGATTATATATGCACACACACACACAAATGTATATGTATTTATATATACATCCACTTCAGCTATCGCTGTTATCCTAGGGATGATCTGCATGCAGCTGGAGAAGCAGAGGTGATACTGTCCTATAGTACCATATCTCCTGTGTCTTACCTTGTTGAGCTCTTTGGCTGAGCAAGAGATGTCTTGGTTTGTCAGAGCACTAACTCCTTCAAGCATGCCCCTGAAACCCATCTGCAGCTTCCCCCTCCCTTTTCTGTGCAGATGGATGATCTCCGCACGTCTATACACCAGGGAAAGGTCAATCACTCACTTTTGCAGTGCCATCAGTCATGGAGGATTCTTTGCGTGTCAGAACAAATGACCGTGGACAGGATGGACATAGGACATCGCTGAGGGAGACCCCAAAACCACATGGAAATGTTTATGCAGCTTATACATGCCCTCGTAATTGATGGATCTCAGCAAGCATACATGTCCACTGCTTTTAAAAATGCTGATAAATCCAAGTCCATGACATATGCTTCTTCAGAAAGCAAGTAATAGGGCTTTTCAAAAATACTTAATGAGGAAATGGAAACTTACAGTCATATCAGTCCACATTTTCAAACCTGGCTGCCACGCTTGCTTCCCATTTCTGAGCACAAGCTCCTAACAAAGCAGCAGTTTCACACGTTTTGTGTGTTAACAGCAGTAATCTAGTCTCTTCTTGATCCAACTATTTTTGCTTGGGTCCTTAGCATAAGATTAAAAATCCCAATTTTGTCACACGGGTTTGAACTCGCAGCTCAAAGAGCAGATGGAAACAGAAGCTGAAGCCCGTGAGTCTGCTCTTTTGTATGGCACTTTTCCATCCACCTTTAATCAATGACGTCTGAGAAATGAGGGCTCAACGAGTATGCAGTCCAGCACTGGCAACATTTCCCTATGCTCCATAATCATCCTCAGATTTTTATGGAGAGTTTTCTCCCCAGTGATTTTTTCCTTGTCATTTAGTGCCACTATTTCAGCTTTCCCCTTGCCGACCTGCTGGAGTGTAATCAGTGCATCTATATAGAGTATGAGAATATATTTGGAAAGCTTATTTCCAAGGGCCATTGGAGATGACTAACATTTTTACACTGCACAAAAGAAGAGAAAATAAATTTAGGAGTAGCAAATAGAGCCACTGTGTTATTTCCTTCCCTGTAAATAAATAACTGTAGCACTTATATTCCAATCGAGGAGCTGGGTACCAAGCATCTTTGTGAGGAAGGCACATTTCAAACAGCCATAAACGTTCACCCAAGACATTGACAATGAAGGCTTAAGACAGCACAAATTATAGGGAACATGAAAGAAGCCCTGCTTCCCTTGAAGACACCACCTGTTTAAGCACCTGGGAAAAATTATTCATAGCACTTTACCACTACATAGACAATAAAGATCCTATGGAAATGTCTTTGTTTAAAATCAACATTTATGGCCCAGATTTCACCGAAGTGTATGTAAATCCTAACTGATGCAACAAATGCAAAACGACGTCTTTAAAAACATGGGCCCTGCACACCAGGCTTCAGAGCAAGCCAAACCATTTCAGCTTTAGAACCTCATACTTTAGGAGCAGAGATCTGAGATAAGAATTTTCCTTTTTCTCATCTTCATTCTGGGTTGTTTCACACCAGTAAATATTTATATATATTTTCTTTTCCCTGTACACAACTGTCTTCCTCAGCCAAATACCTATTAACCAGAAAATGGGAACAAAACCCAGTGGCATTCACTCCCAAATGGCTGCTTGGTGCCATGCCCATGCCCAAGTCACCAGAGATCTGACCCTGGAAGAACAACCAAAACCTCTGCACTGGGCCCCTACCTTTTTCTGTGCAGATAGACAACGTCTGTATTCAGCAGGGGAAGGGGGACGGAGGCAGACCTCAGCCACATGGGAACCCAGTGATGTGCATCCCTACGCCCTGCTGCCTGTACCTAAGAAGCACATTCAAGACTTCATTTCCCTGTGCTGTGCCTAATTTACCTATCTGTTCCTATGGGAGCTGAAGTACTGCACATCATGCTGGATCACAAGTATAATTTAAAAGCCTTATGATGCTTCCACAGAAGTTTAAACTACTGTGTTTAGCAAGTACTGCATAATTTAATTTTGAACTATAAATTTTACCATTACCTTACACTGTTTTGATTTGTTTCAGAGCCCTGTTTGAAGATCTTCTGAAACCAATTAATGAACTTTCTCCAGAGATCTCACATTGACTCTTTTGTTGCTGGTACCTTTAGTGAATAAATATTTCACCAAGATGGAGAAAGCTTTCAGGTGCATTTGGTTAAGTCGCCATACAGCAGATATGTCCAATTGTCTGTATGAGTTTGGGAGGTGTCCTGCTGCAAAAGACTCCTTAGGTGTGACTCAGGTGTAACTGAGTGCCAGGAAGGATGGAGTCAAGGCACTCCAACCCTTCCCTGAATCATTCTGTCATTGTACTAGAATTTTTTCCCTTACACATAAGGAACAACGCTGTGGGGTCACGTATGAGTAAAGATTTCTTGTCTCCTTCCCAGCCATCATTGTGGTATCTCAGCCCTTACCTACAGCACGGGATGGTACTATGGTGGAGTTCACACATTCCGAAACTCTTCTTTGCAGTCACGTAGGAAGCCTGATAACTTTTCTCTGCTTTCTAATCTCAGGAAAATACCAGGAACTGTCCTCTCCCCACCCCCCACTTCCTTTAGAGAAACCCCAACAGTTTTCACAGAAATAGGAAATGACTGTTACCTTCAGGCTTGCGGGTTTTTAGGTTATAGGCTTCTTTCTTTTCTGTTTAAAAACATGACTCTTCCATTTCTCTCTGCTTGCCTCCATCTTCCGGCTCTATTTGAATTCCCTCCTTGCTTTCAGGTACGCTTCTAACTCCTCATGCTTCAGTTACCACAAAAAAGATGCCAACATCTAAGATCTTAAAAGAGACAAAGGAAGGAGTACAGTCACGTTTTGGTAATTTTATTACCAGAGAAATTATCTAGTGTGACCCCTCTCAAACACTGTTTCCCCAGCAGAAAAGCTGGTGGGAGAACAAGGAAAGCTCTTGTCCCGGCCTGGGTAAAGCTCCCTGAGAGCAGGGTGAGTGGGTTCATAGTGGGCTGGGGACTCTGTCCCCACCAAGCAGAAGACAGCATAGAAGCATGGCATAAGAAGCTGCAGTATTTTTACATTATTTTTCATTAGTTTTTTGCCTGTGTAAAAATCAGTCCTTAGAATACTACCAAAGAAATCATGCAGTCGTTTAATATTCCTGACAGTGCCGTGTGTGGGCGATTTTCATACTCCCTGGTTGAGGATGCAATTTGCCCCGGCAACCATTGTGGCTGCTTATTTTTCCAAGTGAATGAAAACACAGATACAAGCAGAAGTTACTGCAACCACTGTTGCCTCATTTACCTCTGCAGCCAGGTTTCTACTGGTACGAGCACTCAGTTATACACAGGAAATACAATTGCAGGTGCAAAACTTCCAGCTCATGTTTACACCCACCAGCGGGAGGCTCACCTTCTTAAATGTATCTGTTTATGTGCAAAGCGCTGTAGAAATTGCCATAATAACATCTCCAGCGCATACATGAATATTACAATGCCTCTTCTGCAGCGAGGAAAGGCAGTACAGGAGTAAAGTACATCACTCCAGGTCACAGCAGCGGAACAAAAAAGCCAGGCTTGCTGGAGTTCCCACCTCTTCCAGCTTAAGTCCAAGTCTGCTTCTCCATTTTAACTTGCTTTTCCAAATAATTAAAAACTTTCCAAAAACCCTCAAGAAGCATTAGTCAATATATTCCACGTTTGTTTGTTCTACAGTTGCCAGAAGGTCTTTCGGTCTCCTTGTCATTTTGCACTATATGACCTAAGTAACACTGATATTTATTGCTCATTTTCATTTAGCTCTTTGAAGACCAATCCACTTAACGATCAGAAACCTCACACAATTTAGCAGATAACATCACTGCAGAGACTTGTTGGGAAGCTTTAATAAGTAAAATGAATACTAAGAGGTGGGCTGGGGCGATTGCTGCGTTTTAATGCTAGATGATAAGAATCAGAGTCATACCTGCTCATTCTTGCTCGGCGATTACGGAGACAGAGCAGTTCAAGTGGACACAAATTTCAGGCGCTGTTGTTACAGTGACTACCTCCAACACCTGTAAGACACGCAGTACGGTAATGATGCCTGTCCTTGGTGTCACGGGGACTCATTCACACGGTTTCTCACGCAGCAGGGGAATCTTGTTACCCCTGAGCTGCAGGTGGGAATTGCGTCGTGCCCTGCTACCCACAGGCAGAGCACTGCCCCTCCTGCAGCCCTTCCACTGCTGGGACCAGACCACTTTTGAGCTGGAGATGGCACAGGTAGGCTGCAGGTGGCTGGCACGTGAGCAGGGGTGGCTTTTCATAGAATGAATCAACAAATGGCTTGAGCTGGTAGGGACCTTAAAGATCATCCAGTTCCAACCCCCTGCTGTGAGCAGGATACACAGTGCTTATGCTGCCCAGATGTTAAATTTCTGGGTACGCAGAACTCCTGCAGCCCAGGATCCCCATCACCACAATGACAATGCTGCCAGGTGCCTGTGCTGGCACCTCTCTGCAGTATTTGGGACAATGGAGCCTAAAAGGGAGCATCGTGGGGTGTCAAAGGGAAAACTGCAGAGAATTGCCAGTACACACAGGCAGCGAAACTCAGTAACTTGTTCAAGGTCACACAGGAAATCTGCAGGGGAACACAGAGGAGAATCTGGTTCTTCCTAGTTCTTAGTTCATGCCCCAACAGCTGGCCCCGGCTCAGTGACACATGGAAATGTGCCTTTAGTCCCACTGCAAAATACTTCAAATTGCAAACTTCCTACTGTCCTCTGAGAGTGTTTTATTTGTGGAAACTTGAAAAAACAGTCTTTCTGTAATGACTATGGAAAGTTATTTTCTTGTAAAATTGTAAATAAAGCAGTATTTATATTATTGTTATAATCTCTCTGGTCCTCAGTGACAGGGTGACCCCCGTTGCTGTACGGAAATGGAGCAATTCATGAGTAATGGACCGTTTCCTGACACGCATACGCTGCAGCCCATCTTTTGTTCTCAGATCTTCAGGGACTATCTCTTATCATAGGTCTTTTCCCCTACGGAGAAACGCTTGGAGATTGCTTTAGGTAACACAGCAATGGGTAATTTTCGAAGCCAACTTAAATTAAAGAGTCTTTTCAGCAGTCTTGAATATGCCATTAGTAGACAACTGCATGGGTAAGTGATTTGACTCAAAGAGTTTTAGGGTTAGAAATGCTCAGGTTTTGGATCTGTCACAAAATGAAGTACCACCACCTTGTTGTCACGAGCACCTTAAGCCTCCCACTGGAAACCAATGGGTTCTGCCTTAGGATCAGTGGTCTGTGCAGGAAATATCACTTTGAGGGCTGAATTATGATTCACTACCTATCAGAAAAGGCCAAATCCTTGGGTTTTTGTTTCAGGGGATGCCCACCTTTTATATACAAACAGATGGCATTGGAACAACAGGTCTCTGTGCATAACACAGGGCTTTGTGGATGTGCAGTTCTCAGAGAGCATAAAACAAAGTAAAACCAGACTGAAAACTTTCATTAGCCAGCAATGCAAGTCACAACAGCAGGGTTAAATCTGTTTCTATTTAGACAATATCTGGAACAGCATTTTATTATACAGCCTGAAAAGCACTGCCTGTGCATGGGTGGAAAGTACATTGTCTCCTTAAATAAAGAACTGGGGCAGGATTGTTTGGCACTTTCTTTTTTCTTCTTGTTTTTTCTTTAGCCATAAACACAAAGTAACCATTTCTCCATAACATTGAACTCTTTGTGGCCTTCCTAGAAACAATAAAAGTATCCAAAAATAAACAACTACTTAGAATAAATATTAACTCAGAGACCTTTAAAATATGAAGAAAACAGTCTCCGTAATATCATCTCCTCCCTGATAATGTAAAAGCCACCCCATGAGGCTTAAAACTGAGGGATTTCAAGGCTTCAGGGTGTCTTATGATGCTCTCTGGGCGCAGGCTGAATGCCAGGCTTTGTGACTGGCTCTGTCTTAAAAGACAGAGTCCTAATCGCTTTCAACTTCTCTAATTCTTCACATTCCTTCCTAGCAAAATAACTGCCGGCCTTATAATGGTAGAAACATTTGGAGACTAAAAGAAACAAACACAAAATAATCAATTTTCAAGGTCCACTTGCAGATGGAGGAACTGTTTATAAAACATTTACTGTTCAGTTGCAGGAGAAAATCTTGTCCTAATAGCAAAAGGGGAAGCGTGGAAATATTGAAGAGTGTTTTGTGTGGGGGTGGGTGTGGGCATAAAAAATTTCCTGCTCTACAATTCAGATGATTGACTTTTCTAGCAAGGAGATCCCATCCGCGCCCTACCCAAAGGATTTTAATCTTTGCAGAGTGAGGAGCAAGGGCTACCATCTCTCACATAAAGCAGAACAGGTTTGCTGCCCCCCTGGGTATGGGTTTAGTTTGTAAAAACATCCCCAGCTTCCATCTGGCCAGACCAAGCAGCAATCGCAGCATGGCCCAGGCAGTGGAGCTCACCCCCTCGACGCAGTGCTTCTCTTGGTTAGGTTTTGGTTTCTGAAACAGAAGTCTCCAGTTGGGCTCTGACTCATCATTTTTACAGATTTCCCATTAATAGAGGACAAGGGGCTGACAATTTAAGACAGTCTTCCCACACAGGGCCCGCTCCTGGTTTCCCCACTTTTCACACCAAACACTGAGCAGTTCTTGGAGCAGAGGCTTGTTCCCATGGCCCCACACCACCCCAGCTCCACACGAGCTACAGTCCCCATCACAGAGGGGGACTGCCACAAGATGGAAATGCTTCTGATTAAAGCCTTATGACATCAGCAGTATTGACCGTGCTTCTGATCATAGCCAGTCATTTCCCTAAAATGATCTGCCTCCTTGCCCATGACCTTCGAGGTTCAGTATTTTGTTAGCCTTATCACATCTCCAATCTGGTTTTGATCTTTATCTTCTATAGTAGTATTCTAAGAATTAAAGAAAAAAAAAAAGAGCTTAATTTAGAAGTAAGACTTGCATTTCAATTCCAGTTAAATAATTCATTTAAATCTTGCCGAAGATGCTGAAAAACTAATGTGTACAGATGAGAAACAACCTTTCTAAAAATATGAATGGAAAACATCCAGTCTTTCCTGTTATGTTTATAGTTCTCCCTTACAGCATAGCATTAAAATTACAAGCTCTCATGTGGTATAATTTGGTTACATCCCCTAAAGACACAGGAAAGTAGTCCCAAAGGAACTCTACCTCAGTGAGAATTGAAGGTGCTGAGTACATCACTGGGGAACATCTCTTTTTTGGTTGTTAGTGGGTGGGAATACTGGTTTCTTCCCTAGACCTCCCCAGACCTCCCTTCCCATACATGTGAAGATGAAGCCAGGTGGGGTGGCCTGGCTCACATGTCACTCTTACACAGAGGTTCCATTTGTCTAGGTCTTGAAGACCATCATCTTTACCCACACTACATGCTGAGAGCAAAAAGTAGCAGTGTCCAACTAATGATGAGGTGAGAGGAGGCCCCAAACATAGGTAGCATATCCATGAGTGACAAAGACCAGAGCTCAGATTTTCTCACATGGAGACCACAACATTCCTCTCTTATTATCCCAACCTGATAAGCACAAGTTTTCAAAAGCATTCAGCAGTGGCCTAATGCTGCTCCCCATGGGGCTAATGCCAAAGCCAGTGATGCTCACTCAGCCTTGAGGGCTCTGGAAAACCTGATCTGCTTTTAGTGAGCTGCTGAAGACCTGCCTTGGGCATCTTCCCTGTTCATGTTCAGCTTCCTGCCATCTCTCTCTCCTTGGATTCATGAGACCAGGGCTACACTAGTGTTACCCCACTTGTTTGTGGGTAGCAATCAATTCCTGATGTGCAACAGCATTAACAGTTCAAGGTAAACACATTACACATTTTAAATTTGTAAGTAAGTGCACAAGCTATTAGACCCTGATATAATGCAACAGATAAGTTCAGTGCTTAACTTTTAACACACAAACAATGCCACTGAATTCACTTCAACAAAATTATGTATCTCCTCTCAATTTGTATGCTTAACATTAAGCTCACGGTTAAGTGCCTGACTAATTAATTCTCTCTCTATGTACTTTAACTTAGGCTTGTTTGGGGTCATTCAATGCCATCTTACACAGATATGCGTGAGCACAGCTTCTCTAAAACAATAGACTGAAACCAGTTTGCATGCACTGAGACTCTAATGGGTGCCTCAGGATCTGTTTTCCCAGGAAATATGACCTTCAATTTCTATCACTACATTTACGGACAGTTTATCACTCAAGAAGCTGAACCTGCCCTTCTGAAGATATCACAGTTTCTGGATATCGTCTCAGTGCTGTCAAGATACAGGCTGCATCACCAAGCCTTTCGTGTAGAGGATTCTCAGCGCAGTCACATTGATTTCAATGGGTTGCGCTGCCTCAATGGAGAGAATTTATTCAATCTACATCATTTTTCTAGTAATTTTGCTTTAAAGTCACTTATGAAGTGACTTCATGTGAAGATATACCTGCCTGTAATAAGAACTGGTTTCTAACTAATACCACACTTATCAAACCATTGCTAATAGGGAATTTACACAAGTATCAGCAAGGACTAGTTTATGACTTGCATTTCTCAGGCAAGAAAGTAAGAATCTTACCTACAGCCAGAAACGAGTCTCCAGCTCCTGATACACTTGTGGATGGATGAACAAGGTCCTAAGTGAAGAGTAAGTCCCAGTCCTGTCACCTGGCTTGGTGATACAGATGAACTGATGCAATTTGCTGCAGACCCCTTCCCCTTGTTGAAGAGAAGAAACGCACTCCGCACGGCGATTCTCTTCTTGCTGGACGGAACTCTGTATAAAAGCACAACCTAAAATCCTTGTAGCTGAAGAATCAGTTATAAAATCCACTAATTAGCTAACGAAGCTAATTGCTGATATTCCATTAAATAAAAAGAAAACAAAATGCTTTAATGATCTGTGATGCACACTGCTATAATAGTACATTCAAATAAAGCACGTACCTTATTGAACACGTTCAATTCTGGGCTTTCCAGATTCAATATAAATAATTAGAACTGTCTCCCTTTAGATAAATTATCAGTAGGAAAAGCTTTAAAATATTTTCTTGTGAAATACAGTGCTATTTCTTTAAATAAAGGGCTCTGGCAGTTCTCTGAGGCAGTTAGCTTAGCACCATTAATACAGAATACAGTCTATCAGCATTTAGTGAACTCTCCATGACCCTGGTGGAAAGTAACTACTTTAGCTTATACTTATGAAAAATATTATTAAAAAATGCTTTTGAAATGTAAGCATCATTTATAGCCAGTGTTAACCCAGAGTGATGCTGCCAGCTCCATCAGGCATTTCACCAAAGATGGGGACCACTCGTCTTCTTTTCTAGGGGGCAGAGAGGAACTCTGGGAGGTGGAAATCAGAGCTTCTCAAAACATCTTGCTCATCTCCTGCCATGTGCACTCACAAGTTTCTCTTTTATTTGCTACATACTTCATCTTTCAGCAGAAATCTCTCTGAAATGGCCTATATATTAAGTTTTGAAATTAACCTGCTTTGCAACAGAGCAACGAGTATGTGCTGTGCACGAGTATGTCCTGATGTGCCAGGACATGGCCTTTAAGGGTCACAGCTCCTCCCTTGCAGAAGGGCATCTTGGTCAGGAAGGATCTCAGGGAGGAAGTCCAGGGCTGTGTCTGCTCTTCCTGCCTTGCAGAGAGGAAATTTTCAATTTTCAGCAAACTTCTCTGCTAACAAAAGGCAGTAAATGGCTTCTTTTGGTCACCCACACACACACCCAGGTCAACAGCACTGTCCACAGGCTCACGCCTGCATGTCGTGGCTGCCCACCAAGTAGTACACAAGGTCACAGAACAAAACAAGCCCTTGAAGAAACCATCAGAGGTGGTAACTTTTGGACATGATGTGTAGCTACCTATGTCCACATGCACAGCACCACAAGTGTCCAACTGAGATGCAGGCACTAGGCCACCTGTGGCTCCTAACAGAGCCAATGGGACGGGCACCCACAGAGGACAAATGCCTTCCCCAGAGGTATCTCCAGGAGCACCTCTCTCTCTCAGCTGAATGCCTATGTGCCTAATTTAGGCTCTTACCTCAGACATCTCCATTAACCCAGACCCCAGCCCAAACTTTAGCAGTTGCAAACTGAACTCAGGAAGTCCTTGCAAGCTCCTTATTTGTGTAACATTCAGGAAAGACATCTGGCAACAGGGGCTGAGCCCTCAGCCTGCAGCATCAGTGCTTCTGAGGATCAAGTACGCAGGGACCGCCTGTCAGAACCCTCTGTGTCAGAAATCTGGGTTTTCCACTTCTGGAAGAAGGCCACCACTGGAAGCTGAACCTGGCCAGACCAGTTAACAACATTCTCATGATAAACAAAGCTGTGCATTGCTTGGGCCACTGGCTGATTATAATAGCTATGAAATTACCCAATTTAGTTCACCACGTCAATAAAATTCATACAAAAATACCACCAGAATCTTGGCTAACATATGGATAACTGTATGAAAGTTACCCAAGCCAATGTGACAACCATTTAAGAGGACTAACCTCTGTCATACGGTTTTCATTTTATGTGTATGCTATACAAACACAGCCACCACAAATATGCATTACAGGCTGCCTGGGACTCACTACTGAGGTGAATTAGCACTGCAGTCTGACCTGTTGAAAAGCTTAACCTTTAACCTCCCAGGCAATGGCGGTTGCAATTTGCAAGCCATTCTTGTGTTGAGTGGCTGAAAACATACTTATTTACTTGTGTAAAGCTATAAATGAAATGGGTTGGGTGAGCTCAGCTTACTTCCCAGTTCGCAGACCATGTCGCAAAACACTACCACATGTTCAGCAAGTAATTCAGCGTGAGGACTGAACGCTACCGCACTGTGACCCAAATTCACTGTTCAGAGACAGAAGAGTTTCTTCTCATCAGGAGTGAACAGGACAGAATTCTAAGTGACTTCCTTTTTAAGTAACTTCCCACTATGCTTCCAAGAAAAAGAAATTTGAAGAGAGTGTTTGAAAATAAATCATCTACACTCATGAAATCTTGAGAAACTGAAATCCTCTACAAAATCATGCATACATAACCATTCTCATGAGAAGTGTATGTCTCCTCTTGCCATCCACTGGTGGGTCTCAGCTCTGACCTGGCTGCATTACCCATGTGCGGTGAAGCATTAATTCAGACATTTCTCCATCTCATCCCCACAGCTGCCAGTGGTGCTATTTAGGAGGAACTGCAGAGAGGTAGTTGGGAGGTGGACAGAAATGTCATTTTCCACTCACAGGTTTTGCAAGGTTTATCACTTATCAGTTTTTTGAAAGATGCATGGTTTCAGGATGTGAAGCTCTCCCTGCTGGAACTGCTCTTGTCTACCAAATGAAGCCAAATCAGGAGATAACCCAGGTTTAGCAAACTGGATGTTTTGTAATGTAGATAGCAGGATAATAACTATTTCTAGATCAAAGTCAGTGACTAGGCGTTGCTCTTGGCTTGTTAGCTTTTCTGTCTGACTGCATAACCACAGGTAGGCTTGAGTTGCAAAATTCAGATCAGAATGCAAACTCCATAATTTGAGAACTGTTCAGTTGCAGCGACCTGGTATGGTTGGTTCATGGAGAAGTGAGACAGGAATCAGGATGCTCAGAATCAGGTCTGTGCATGAATACAGCCAGCCTGACCATGTGCTGTAGTCCGAGTCCATCTTCAGCCCCAATACATGCAAACTGCATCACACAGGAGTTTTCTGATCAGATTAAAGCCACTCTTTCTTTCCCCCTGTGTTTATGTTTATGTGTTTAAACAGACTAAAAAAAATTCATACCTATCATAAAATTCTTCTATTAAAGCAGATACTTCTAATTTTTGTTTTCTGATATTTTGGTTCTTGTTTGAGTACTTTCTTTCCTTTCAGGTCCTACAACAATAAAAGAAAAAAAAAAGTGCCTCAGTAAAGACATAGACAAAAAGGTTTGTTTCTCTGCTACTTCAAAAGATTTACATTATCCAGAAAAAGCTCATAAGTCCTACACGAGCCAGGAAGGGTTAGGGAGGGATGTGAGGGAACAGCACACTATATATATTGCTGCTTTTCCCTGCTTTCATATACATACCATAGGCAGCTGTAGCCCTACAAGTTTTAGGTTAAAATGTGACACAAACCCTGGGATATATCAAGGAATATGAAAAGATGACACAATAAACAACAGGGATAGAAAAGGATGGAGGAGAACGTGGATGTACAGATTTCATTTACTACAGCTGTAGGCACATTCAGAGTCCACAGCCCATGCTGGTGCTGAGATTCCTCTTTCACTCATTTTTTGAAATTTGGATAAAATAGTAATAGTGACAGCAATAAAAAATAATGACAATAAAAATAACACCATCATTCCAGAACATGTGACAATCTACTTTCCAGATATTGGTGTGAACTGCAAGACTTGTTTTTTTAAGAAGAAATTTTAATGAAAAATCTGTGGTCTAAAATTGCAATTTGAAGAAAAAGTCATCTTGGATGGGATCCACACCACACTCGTCCACTATATTTAAAAGTTGTTTTCAGAGGTGAATATCAGCATGTGAAACAGCATTACTGTTAATGCTAAGGTCATATTTGTTGATTATGAAGAAAACAGCAGATTTCCTTTGAAGAGATTCCCCAGTATTCCCCATTGGATGGGAGCCTGCTATGATAGCTCTGCAGTCAGAGGCTGGCAATAATTACACCTTGGGTTTTGCGGTCATTTTGGATTGGTGTGAACATGATAAATGACACGTTTTAATTTGAACTATTGCTCAGCAGGCCTGTTCAGGTAGGCAATAATTCACTCAAGCAGGCAATAAACCTGAACAGGCAATAGTCCACACTTTGAAGTATGCCAGCAAACTCTTTAGCAACAAAATAAATATGTACATGAACTTCCGCCATAAATTGTCTTTGGTGAGGCAGACCTAGTAAGAGTCTCAGAGCTGGCTTTTCAGGTACTCATGAGGAGCAGAGTGAGTCAGTGGGCAGATCCTACTACTGCATTAATTCTTTGAAGCTGGACTAACAAACTGGCCCAATGTTAGTTAGGTGGAGTCTTCTGTTCAGTGAAGGCAGTGACTAAGCTGGTAGGGCAGTTTTTTCCTTTTACTAACACAAGAAAATTGCCTTCCATGAAACCACCAACTTATAAATGAGTCTGTTCCTTTGCAGTCTACCAAACTGCAAAAATGCAGCACCAGTGTGCAGAGAGGGCTTGCTATAGCTCTAAAGGGACATAGGAAGGTCCACACAGATCCAAAACTCTGCTCTGGAGACCTGCTGGCAAAGCTGTGTTTTGCACAATGCTTTTCTTTACAGCTCTCCTTTAACTGCTTTCAAATCAGGCTATATGGCAGACATTACATCATTTTTATATTACAAATACAACATTTTCAGTCTTTGGGCAAATGCATGCATTGTTTTAGTTGCTTAAACCAAGTGTTTCATGCAAATGACTTCAGACTTGCTGGTAATGTTTCTATCTCTGTGGGATGCTGTTGTAAAGGAAAGCAAACGTGGCTTGGTTTCCTTTTCTTTTAGCTGCTAGTTGCTCTTACTTTCTTCTGTCAGGACCTACGCTGTTGTCACTGATTACCCTAACATGCCTGAGGTTGGTCTATCTCTTTCAAATTCTGTTTATATGAATAAGGGAAAGAATTTAAAGTCAGAAATAAAAACAGCACCAGGTTCAATGGAAAGGGACAGTCTGTCATCAGCTGGAGATGGCCATAAGTCCCAGTTGTTCTGCTGCCCAATGGTGCTCTCAGCCCCGGTACCTCCAGGTGAGATATTTTGAGATACTTCAATCTCTGAGACTGTTCCTGGTGCAGGATCCCCCACCTGTTTGCGGACCTTTCTCCATCAAATCATCCTAGACACCAGGGAAGCACGTGACACCATCCTATGGTTGCTGGGAGGAACCTCTTTATGGTGATTTACCATGCTGGGCACAACGTTCTTTGCCTCCTCAGTGACGATCATTCATCTTTAGAAAGAAACAGAATATGAACCTCTGCGCTGGGCTTTGCACCCAGATTTACATTCCCTCCCTGCTTGAAGTTGCCCAGCTCTGTCACTCTGGCTTGATCCATCACAGGAGTAAGATCCAGCAACTTCCTTCAGATGGGAATCCAGACCTGAAAGCCTTCCTTCTCCCTTCCCACACCATCTGGGAGCTGGGATTTTCCATCTTTTGTTAAAATAGTTACTTACAAAAGGAGGAAAGGGTTGAGGGCAGTTCACCGCGTTTCTTTCACTTGGTATGTGTTTGCCTTTGCTTTAACACAGGCTGTTTTCATGCCAAATGACAGTTCTATTTGTTCCCCCACCCCCTTTTTTTGTGTAGCTTATGTAGAACATCTGGTTTTAAAAGTGTCGCAATTTCTAAACATATTCTAACGCTCTTGGGATCAGAATATCAACAACTGTCTATTGCGGTAAACCGCATGTCTGGAAAACATTCCTGCAAACTGAGTTCTTAAATAAACATAAAGCATCTATAACACATAATGCAAAGCAACATTCACTCGTAAACTCAATATTTAGACCAGATGAGGTGCAAAATATGGTTTCTCTGGATCGAGCCACCACATTTTACAGCAACATTGATGGGATTTCTGTTGTATACAAGAGAGGGCAGAGGTGTGGCATGCAGATTGCAGCCTTCCTTTAAGTGTTCGTTCTGCATTTAAGTCCCATCCTGAGGGGTTTCCTTCCTTCAGCTGGAGAAAGGAGACCAAGGGTACGTCCTCTGAAAAATTTGTACAGTTATTAGAAAGTGGGAATCTAAAAAGGAACTGCAAAGGACCGACACATTAGAAATGCCTACATCTGATAAGCCTGATGATCTTGTGTAATATCAGCATCTATGCTAATCATCTGCATGCATGTGTCTGAAATCCAGAGGCAATTCAGAGATAGCTTAAAGATTAAATAAACTGAATAAGATGGTGAAAGGAAAATTGCAGTAAATTGGTCTGAGTGGGAAGCTTTTGTTATTTTCAATCATTATTATTATTTATAGGGTGTGGAAAGTGGAACCATAAGCAACTTTATAGAGATATGCAGTCATACTTTAAAAAAAATGGTTTCACTTTGAAAATTCTCTCCACACTGGTTTCAGAAGCATTTGCTCTGCTGTTAATGAGGAATAGTACCACAGCGAATAATTACTTCAAACTACTTTTTAGAGCATTGGTGGCTGATGAAGTTGGTTGACTAGAAATGGAAATGCTGAAAACTCATTAAACAATCGCTATATGCTATAAATATCTTTTGATCATTTTTCCAGACTGCTGTTTTCTTAAAAATATTACCTTCCTCTCTCTAAAAAGAGAACCAAATGCGTTCTTCCAATTAATTCTTTAAGAATTTCCACTCTACAGTTAATGCAAATATCTCTTAAAAGGAGAAAAGATGAATATATATACACTTAGGTTGATATAATTACATCTGAAAGTTACTGAGAAGTCTACTGAATCCACCTCCTTTGGCAACTCAGAGTTAAGATTTATCACGAGAAAATTGAAAAATTAAGTCAGGCCTTATCATTTAATTCCCTGATATTAAAAAGGGCTGGATCATTTTTTTGATGATTAACATCTGGAGTTATGTAAGGTAAGATAAGGCTATTAGAACATCTCGCGTCCCTGTGTAAAGATCATCTGAACAGTATGGAAATGAAGGCCTCCACCCTAATACCCCATTATGCAACTGAAAAAAAACATTTTGGCCCCAAACCTGCACACGTTAGGATGAAAATACCTCCCCCGTGCATGTTCACCACCATATGCTGGACCTGAGTTATCACTGGGGACACATTCTACTTTGAAGACTGAAGACCTCTTTTGAGGGTGGTGAAATTTTAGGTGTCACAAGGATAAATGCTCGGGTTCTATTTTCTCCTCTTCCATAACAAATTCAAAGTTCTGCACTGCTAGTGTGGGTTACCGTACTGATCTACTGCAACTGAAACTGATTCTCCTTAGAGGCTCAAACAAATGGTTTCTAGAAAGCAGGTCCTCTTTTAGTTTACTGGAAGCGAGCAAAATTTTAACAAATCAACCAGACTGAAAGGGGCTGAGCATTCAGCTGAACATACAACAAGCTTGAAACAAGCGTGCTCTAACGCAAACGGGATTTGTGGCAACCTGCAGGGACTTCGCCGTCATGGCACTCCTGTGGGATTCACCAGTGTCACATGCTTTGGGACAACCAAAAGGCTCAGCCCCTTGCTTCTGTGAGTGATGCTACAGGACATGTGCTGCTCGCAATTACTATCAGCAGGCTGGTGTCATCCACACAGAACAACTGCTTTTCACCAAGGCTAATCACTGTACTATGCACCTCAGCTTCTTGAATGAGAGGCTCTCATTCAAGCATGTAGTTTATTCAAAAACACATGCTGCATTCATTATAGCTGAATATTAACAAACACCTTGGATTCTTGGACCGTTATTGGTATCAGGTCTCTTGGCTGCAGCTAGGACACAATGCCTTGTGGGAAGCTTGATGCCCAGCCAGGGCTCAGATTACAAAGCGTACACATCTTTTTTTCAATATACTGAAGAATCCACTGAACCTTACATATCATCAAAGTACTTCCTAAACACATGTGGTTTTCCAAAATGTTTATGTTGGGGTTGCAGTGACTCTGGAAAAATCCAGCTTTCCTTTTCCAGAAGCTGGAAAACAGCAATTACTTTATTGAGGGTTGTTTTTAAAGGCATAACTGTTCCATANAAAGCTCACACACAGACACTTTAGAGCTTAGGTTGTATCAAGCCCTCCTGTTCACTACAAGTTTGAGGTAACCACTAGTGTACTGTCACAAAATCATAACTACTAGCATTTTCCAGGAATCTGATCTATCTGTAGATCCGTATGACCTTCACTGCTTGAAGATGTGACAACTTTGCAAATTGTGTCTTTTCACAGTTTCTCATACAGCTTTTGTGCAGCACAAAAAGAAGTTTTTCATATTTTAAAGGCTGTCAAACTGTCAGAAAGGTAAATAAAGGCAGAGAGGAAGCCTGTGGTGGGTAAGAGCAGGAGGTGGATCACCTGTACACCAGTTCAGTGGCCTGCCTCTGAGATCACCCTTGCTCTGCACACACAATGCAACCTCATCTTACTGAGAGACTCATTCTACATTAACATATTTCTCAAAGCTGCATCCAATATAATATCACATTTCTCCAAACACCGTTTCTTCAAAGTATGTCTTTGGCATCTTCTGTTGAGTAAGAAATAAATGTTTCTGTTATTATTCCTAAAGGTGTAATATTATTTATGGTAAAGGGTCATGAACATAGACTTCTCCCACGGCCAGGAGCCAGGATTCTCTCCAGTTTCTGTCCCACCCTATTGCAATCCATTTCCCTGACCTCAAGGACTGCCTTGTGGCCTCTGCAAAGCCACTGGGCCAGCCCACCTGGGAGCCTGTGCAGCATCTCTGCACAGCCCAGATGTTTGCCCTCGTGCCAGTTCTGCAGTGGGAAGTCTCACCCACATCCCTGGAGTGAGCTCCGTCTGCATTTTACGGGAGCCACGTCCCCAGCTACAGCATACAGCAGCTAGCTGGTACCAGCCCAGCCCTGGTGCTTAACTGAAACATGCCGTCAGATAAGTGAGAAACCAGCTCGTGGATTCTGCATAGGATTAGGCAAAAACTTCCTTCTGTTTTTATAAATATTGACAAAAGGAAACAGGAAGATAACTGTCCATAAAGGTCTATTAACCATAACGCTGCTCTATTCAACTGATAGTTTTATCTTTGTATTAAAACAAAAATTGTAAGGCCAGATATTACTTTTTTTATATTGATAGTTCTAAACCTCATAAAATATTAGTATCTGTATCAGCTATAAAAATTAACAGCTCCAGATCCAGTGTTGTGCTCTTCAGTTTCATTTTATCACCCACTTTCCAGTTGTCTGTGCGTGTACGTGTGTGTGTGCGCACGCACACATGTCCCTCCCTTCCCAAGCTGCTTGGCTGGTGATGAATAGGCTTATAATTGCTCTGCAAGGCTGTGCAGGAGGGTTTGCGAGTGGCACTCCTGATTCCTTTACATCAGAGGTCACTATTGTACAGTAAGATCCTGATAGGAGATAATGATAACATGATGCAAAAAAAAAAAAAAAAAAAGGAAAAGAAAGAAAGAAAAAAGAAAACTGGCTTTGATGGCACGGATTGTTCCACAGTTAAATAATTTTCTAGGCACAAACCTGAAAAATTCTGTCTGGCACCTCAGTCCAAAACTGCCCTTTTAAAACGTTTGGGAGCCAATGTAAACACTAAACTCACTATGCTGTTTGTATTCACTTACTCAATCTAACCTTTATTAACAATTAATCTATCAAATTTCAATGCCTATAAAATCCCCCGAGGAACAAGCCCCGCTGGAAGGCTGTATCTAGGAAACAAAAACTGCAATTACTGGCATTATTTTTTGATGCAGAGTCAAATTTAAACCGAATTTTACAGACCGAAACATTAATTTGCATTTTCTGCTGTCCAAAGGCATCGGATTCCCTTGTTAAAGCACATATACAGTGTAAATACATACGAGCTACAGGAGGCAGCCAGTACATATGGAACAGATAAAGGCCACATAACTTATTGAACCTTGTGGCCTGCTGATGTAACAAAATAAGCTTTGCAACGAGCAGTAAGATCTTAACATCAGCTCACTCCTTTGCTAGAGTGTAATAGATGATAGCTCTCACAGGGCCAGATTTGTATTCCCATATTTATCAGGAGTCTTACTTCAGGCTCTGGCCCTCAGTACACTGAATGAGGGATTTAGAAACATTCATTTGCAATATTTTCTCTGCTGTGAGCAACGTGTGGTAAGAGGCAGCTGGAGGGTTCAGAGTTCCAGCAGCTGAGGGGAAGGATATCCTGAGAGCAGCCACACAAAATCTTTACAGCATGGATGAGCCCTTCTCCTCCAAACAGGTAAACAGCTCTACAAACAAACACTCCTGATTACAAACTGCGGCTGTGGCAGTTTGCTGGTAGCAGACCTATTAAAACAAAGAGACTTTATTGCTTGAGGAAATGTTATTTGAATGGAAACTACAGGTCTGAGAAGAATGGGTGCTACTTACCATGCTGCATTTCCAGCAGCAATCCCTACATGCTTTTCTTTCCTTCTTTCTTTCCATTCTCTTGTGGGAAGTAACTAATAGCTTTGAATCTCAGCTTATAGGAAAGTTTAGGCTGGAAAGAACCTTTGGAGAAGTGGTATTTCATTCCAGCATCTCACAGGCCTGTCTTGTATTCTCTCCCCCGAAGCCATCTACATCCTAACAGATGCTACAAAAGAGAAGGTTAACGCTATTGTTGCCCTACAAACCCATTCACAACTTCGCATTCAGTAAATGGCCACCTTCTCTTCAGTGAAAAACAAAATATTCTTAATTCATTCCTGCTCTGGAAATGTACTTCCTGTTCCCCAGGCCACACTCACATGTCCATGCTGTCCAGAGGAACAAAGTGACCAAACCACAGGACAAATTAAATTTAAGTACATTTGAATCCATTCATAATATAGCAGACATCTATAAAAAGCAGCTTCTAACTTTCCATTTTCAGAAATCTGCAGAGAATCAGAAGCACATTGCAAGATTATGCATAAACCGAAAGCTCGGAAAATCTTGCAAATACTGAAACTGATGTAGATGGCTCTCCTGGGCAAATAATATCTCTAGAGAAACGTCAGAAGCTCAGTGGCAGTTGCCTAAGGTAAGCAGGGTTGAACAAAAAGGATTCCTGATCCTGGCAGTGAAAGAAATGCAACGAGTCAAATGAGATCTAATCCAGCTCAGGAGTCAGGCAGGTCAGTCTCAAGCCCAGACAAGAAAGAAAAGGTCATTGTCACCAGTGGCACAAGCAGATAAAAAGATCCAACAACAGCATGGAGACATGCCCCCACTGAGTAAACAGCGGAAGGTCAGTCAGCTCTCAGCTTTCCTGCAGTTTGTGGACAGCTGTCACAGTGCCACAGACTGGCAAAGAAAGCAGTGAAAGTCACAGTCTGGTGGTATTCTCCAAATCATCTCCTCTTCTGACACACCAAGAGGACGATTTGGCAAAAGAGGAACAAACATCCACAATACAGCGATGCATGTTGGTTAGCAAACAATAAGAACTCATTTTTCACTTCCCTGACGCTTTCTGCATTGTGTGGGCAGCCGGCAAGAGCCCCTTGTTTCCAAGGCCATTGTATCTATTTTGCTTTACGAGATGAGACTTAAACACTTCTGGATCAACTATTATTTTTATCTGGTTGGATCTTTTTTTGGTTTGTTTGTTTTCATAACATATGACCCGTGAAAATGTCTTCCTAGGAACTGCTGAGATACACAGACCGATCGTAAAGCTCTAGTAAGAGCTTGTGGTCTAACCACTGGGAGCATAGGTTCACCCCTGATTACCTTTCCTCTTCCAAAGGTTAATACAATTCACTCCATTTTGCTCATTATGTTGTGGACTTCTTAAAAGAAAGGCTAAAAGCAAGAGTTCTTTGTGATTCTTCCTCCAAGAACACAGATCTCAATATCACTCTTCACATGAGAGAAATAAAGATCTTTCCTCAGGAAAAAGATCTCAGGAAACTAAAGACCTAGTCTTTAGTTTCTGAGAAAAAAGCTGAATATCATACCATTATATATTTGATTTTTTAAAAAATCTGATCCTCAATACAATAGTTCATACACTTTTAAAGGAGGTTATGCATTTTCTATAGAGTCCTGTCATGGCACGTTCCCCATTAAACCTTCATTCCATAACCTGTTCTGTACTTCCATGCTTCCCTGTAGCATTTCAGTAATGTATCCTCAAGATGAAACATAAAACTGTAATGTTAAAATAGTTTCAAAGTCTTTATTTAATAAGTTTTTACCATTAAAGGATAGGAATTATATGAGAAGTTTGCTGCATAACGCATAAGAAAACAATTATTTAGATAAAGAAGATCTGCACGGCTTATATATTTCTTGTTCTTCAACCTATTACATGACATCATTTTAATATAAAAGTACTTTGTAATTATGATGCCTTTCCCGATAATTCTTTGTTGTACACCACTGGATCTGGCTTATCTGAGCCCAAAGATCTTACACACATCTTAATGAAGTCCCACAAAAAGTCTTCTCAACCCCTCGCTTTGCTTTGGTGTGCTCAAGACAGCATTTTCTTTACTTTCCACATTTTAAGCTTTAATCTTTGCCTAGAGGGCAGTAAAACAGCATCTCGAGAGAACTCCAATACCTAAATTTGCTTCTCTTACTCAGTGAAGGACCACAGGCTCGTCCTCAGTGTTTGTAATGCCGCACTGAAAGGCACGGCCAAATCATAACCAACGCCGGCCAGCGTGGCTTGGCAAAGGCACGGCGCGGTCTGCCCGGTCTGTCTCCCCACTGACCCAACAAACCAAGCACGAACCCGCCAGGAAAGAGCCTCCATGCCATCCCCAAGGGGTTTTGTCAGCCCTGCTGCCAGCGACCCACCAGCTATGAGGTAGTGTCTCTGACTTCGGGGCTGGAGATTGCAGGACTAACTCAATTAGTTAATGACAGGGGAGACGTTACTGCTGAGACGAGAACTTGCAGCTCTAGTTTCTGGGCCTAACCAGGGACTGTGAGGAAATGCTGGAAGTAAGACAAGTGCATAACTGTTCCGTTGCAAAACTTCCATGTCTGTAAGATTTTCTTCCAGTGAGGTATGCAGCTGAGACGCTGCTTCACGGATCAAAAGCCACCTGGCTAGTGCAACAAGATCTCAGATAGGCAAGCAGCCTGGGTGCTCTTTTGCTTTTAACTGAAAAAAATAAATAAAAGTCCTAACAAACTCCTGAAATCTCTCTCCAGATCTCTTGAAGCTCTGAGGAAAGGACGTGTCCAGTGGGACATACCTCTCTGTTACTCACTAAAGTATGTGAATTCTCCAAGAAAATGCACTTGAAGCAGAAGCAAAGTGTTTCTTAGATCATAGCAGATAACACTGAAGTTGAAAATGGAGTCACTGGGAACGGGAATGCCCCCGGTTAAAAGAAAAAAACCTCTGAAACACTTTCTAAGCAGCAGTGCTCATAAACCTGGCTTCTCATGGCCCTGTGTACCTTGACTGGCCTCTCCGATGCCCAGTGCAGCCTTGTGCTGCAGTGCTATCCCTCTGGGAAAGGCGTGACTGGAGCCCTTCTCTACCTTGCAGCCCATTTTCATAAACTTGTATAGGCACATCTTCCCCGGGATATTCCCCTTCTGTCTTCTGGTGAAACTGATCAAAAGGATTACAAGTCAGGCAGGGAGGATAAAGACAGACAGAAACAGGATATGGTGATAGTCTCCCTTCTCTAAAAAAAAAACTAGAAAATGTGCCAGAAAGCAAAATTATTTCAGTTATTTGGAGATACGAGGACAGAACACATGCAGGAGTGTCATCCCCTCAGTATTTGGAATTACTTAATCTTGCTGGGAGACAGTAACAAAAATAATCATGAAGACTCACAGTTAGGGTCAGTCTCTAGCAGATATTTACAAATGCTTTCAAGTGTCTATGCAGAAGGGATAACCTCTGCTTGCAGTCAGAACAGAGTTACCACTTTCTACCCAGCACTGCCTCTGCACTGTTTCTTGTGCACTGCTTTGGTTATGATGAGCCACAAACCGTTTTAATTTGCGTTGCAGATGCTTGAAACCCCCCTCCCAAGGCACAGAAAGCTATTGGAGACCTCAACCAAAAGACACCGGAATTTGAAATTTGCCTGAACCAGTTTGCCTTTGTGCACACCGACACTCAAATTCACAGCAGCCTCAGTCACGCACACAGGTTGCTCTGAATAACACAACCTTCTCTTTTCTCTCTGTCAGAAATGGAGAAGCAAAGCAAGGCTGCTTGTGAAAAGCATTTCATATGCAAGACAGATTAGAACATTAGTGGTGTAATAAAGTAAATAAGATGGCAATTGACCTGAGACATGTGGGGTTTACCCCGATTTTTTGTTTATAGTTGAAGGTCGTAAGCTATACAAACCTCTATTGATCAGAGTCCTCTTTGTTTAAACAGAACCTACTGTATTTATTTGTGCTGTTCCTCTAAAGTCAAACAAAAGGGGACAGTTTTAAGTAAATCTCTGCATGACACTGCTGCCATGTGGTTCATTCACTCAGTATACAGATGTTTTCAATCTGTACAGTTTGTCTTTCATATCCATATGAGATGAAGCAGGCTTGATTTAGGCTGGGAATGATGCCAAAGAGAGAAGATACATCATTAACCCTTAATAAACAACTTATGAAGCATCCCTGGTTTATTCATTAAAAGGACTCCGTGAAGGATTACCATAACACCTTATGAGCAGTAAGAAGCCTTCACTTGTCCGTAACATTCTGCGACAGGCATTTATACAGAAAACAAAATGCTTGGTGTGGGAGACCTTCCCCTTTCATCCTGTTGCACACTCTCGTACGTGCTAAAAACAATCACCTACCCTCAGTCAGCATTCGGATAATGAACATTGTCAAGAATCAGAAGAGCAGAATTCACTTGGGTTTGGCACCGCAACTGAGGTGCTGTGAAAACAAGACCCTGTGTCCTGGGCATCACGCATGCTTACAGAATGCGTTCTTGGTTTATCACCTTGCTACTCCGTATGTATATATTACTACAGACTATAGGTATTTGCTCAACACACACTACACATGAGAGACAAGACAGTGCCTCTTACTACACCGAGACAGCAGATTAGGAGACTTTCCCAAGACCATGTGAGAAGAACATAGCAGAGCCAAGAAATAAACCAAACTGCCCCAAAATGCAGCCCAGGGAGTAACTCACAAGACCAACCCTCCTCCTGTGCTGTTTCCACTCTACTCTCCCTAACACCCCTTTCTCCTAACAAATGATCAAAGCCCTTGACAAACACTAGGCACAGCACTGTGCTCGTATTGGATGCAGGAATATTAGAAGCAGCTACTGGCTTGGAAGCAAGTGGGGAAAAAAGGCCACAGCTTTTTCTCAGACGGTTTACAGAGCTTCACACACTGAGTCTATTCTTATTGTGTTATTCGTCAAACAATCTGTTGCATCACTGCAAAGAAGAAACTGCTGACCCAACGCATCCAACAGACAATCTCATTCAATCACTTTCCTCCTTTATTAAAAGATGCAAAACCCAGTAGCGAGTTTAAGCCCGCTGTGCCAATAGTAACATCTCTTAGTTTTAGCAGGGAGCAGCGTGGCTTGGCAAATGGAAAAAATCAGAACTGATTTGTTTTTTCCTCCTGTTCCAGCTCGGGTAGAAGGAAGAAATTCAGCACACTGCTTAGCTTAAAAAATTCACAATTGAAGGCCACTGCTCAGGAACATGGGCTGAAATGACCGCTTTGTGCTACGAATTTCTGTCCCTAGAGATTTTATAGCCAATCCCATGCAGTTAGCAGGAGAAAAAGCCAAGGAACTTGGAGGATATTCTGCCCCATTTCAGGTTGTGTTTGAGGAATGGGCTATACATAGTCACATGTATGTTCAATTATTCATTTTCCAGGAGGTGTTTCAGTCAGGGAGAGCAGGCTCAGCACATACCATAAAAATACTCCTGCTCCTCACGCTCGAGATCTGCAGTACAGGTCAAACGAGCTACGCTCAGTCATGGGACATTAAGTCCCTGGATCTTGAACTCCAGCTGACTGCCTCACCCAAGCTTTTGGGCGAAGCGAGCATCTCCCAGCCTGGATGCAGAAGGGAGAAGTCAGCAGTCGGGCTTCTCACCCCGCTGCCAAGAGAGCTGCTCTGCACGGCTCTCGCACAGCCTGAGCCCTCCCTAGGCGCAGCAAAGGCAGGGTTTTTTCCACCTCCTTCCCTACCATAAAACCCAACTCCCCCCAGTGCTAATCCCAGTGCTCCAGACACAGCCCTTTTCTCGCTGACTGGGGGGAATTACTTAATTCAGCGCAGCTGGCCCGGCCCCGCTCCCCTGGCAGCGCCGGCAGCCAGTGCACGCAGCTGGGAGCCTGCGGCTCAGCCCACTTTAACCCCTCCCCAGCTGCACAGCCTGAGGAGGAATTGGGGTGTCCAGATTGGGAAGCACCCACTCAGTAACCATTGGGCTGTAATCGCAGGCACTGTGCATGGGGTGTGTGCCCTGAGCTCTGCTTGCAGGAGCAGCTTTGGGTGCCCATCAGCGTTGGCACGCATTGGGCATCGTCCGTGCAAACGTGTCACACAACACAGGGGTCAGGAAGGAAGGCAAGGGATGGGCAGCGATTTGCTGACATTCATAAACCATTCAAAAGCAAAAGCAGCCCAAGTCCCAGTCCTAACAGCTGAGACCATCTCAGCCTCCAGCCACACGGACCAGATCTTTTCAGAGGTACAAACTCCTCTAAAGAGAAAGCAGGCTGCTCTACGCATGGCACTTCAGCAGGGCCTATTTTAAAGTCAGTCGCTCATTTAAACATGGGGAAGGAGTGGAGGAGCTGGAGAACCAGGGAGCCACAGCTGCTGGCCCCTCTTTAGGTTTTAAACCGAACCAGAGACAACAGTCAAAGTTGGGACAATCCTGGGTAAACCGCAAAAGATGGCAGCGCTTCTCATCATCCTAAAACAACATTTTTCCAAGTTCTTTTTCAATCAAAAATGCTAGCAAGGCCACCCTGGAATTTGCTACCATTTTTCCTTACCCAAAGCTATTTTTCAACACAAGTATTGAGTTTGCATATTAATACACCACTAAAAACAGGATGAAGAGATTGGAATGTTGGAGTTACTGATTTGTTTGGGATTTTCTAAGAAAAAATAAAATAATTCTGCTCCACTGATTTTCTTATTTTTTCCTTTTTCCCATTAAATGACTGTTTCAAATTAATAGAAGGAGGATGCAGCGTTTCTTGGGTTTTATTTTATGGGTTTTCCCTGCATATGGAATCTTTTTAAACATGAGAAGCTGTGGGTAATGTTATTATATGCATATTTTAAGTTAACCATTCTTTATATCTTTCTCCAAAGAAAAGATTTACCATGTTTATGCCTGAGAAATATGTTTATTTCGAAGATTTACTCCAGCTCTAGTGATTTCCTTTACAGGGATGTCAAATGGAAGACTATAGTAGCAATTTTTATAATTAAAATTAGGGTGGAGTAGAAACCAATCATTACTTTTTGCTTTTCTAAATCATGGAAGCTTTCTGTAAATCATACTTGACAGGCTCACATTATTTTCTGAGTGTTGTTCCTCTGCCAATAGGGCCATTTTTAGGGTGCTGATGGAAGTTGTGACCTGTAACGCCAGCAAGCCCATCGGCACATCTGAGAGATGACAGGAACTCACATTTTCAGAAGTGGCTACTGAACTGAAATACATCTATTTAGGGGTGGAAACGGAGAAGGTAAGGAGAAGGGGAGAATTTCTGAACACCAACCAGAATGGTGTTCAGAAATTACCAAAAAATTTGCATCTCCAAGGGGCTGCTGAGCACTGCTGAAGAGCAGAGTCATTGGTGAGCTGCAAGAAGGGAAAGCAGCCAACACCAGAAGCCAGTTTGAAATGAAGAAAATTTGTATGTGATCCTTCTCACCTCTCCTCAAAATAGATTTCCTAACAAGAGTTATTACTAGGCTGCTGTAAGCATTAGCAAATTCCTTCTTTCGTATTTTAAAACCTTCATAGCTGTATTTTGCCTACATACATAGTGCCAGCAATAGGTGGTACCCATACACCTAGAGAAACATCCACTGCATCCAGCCCTCAGCTGATTCCAGGCCGGCTGAAATCTATGCAATCTATGCACACAGCTTACTTCTCTCCTTCCACAATAACCTAAAGTACTAGGACAAGAAATCTGCTACCTCCCCAAATGGGTTTTTTCAAATGAAGAAGATTGCATTCAACTGACAGGAACTAAAGAGAAAACTAATTTTATGTAAGCCTTGTCTGCTGTAAAGAAAATTTCATTTTTGGCTCAGGAAAGAAATTTTAATTACACAGGAAAATTTATATGAAGTTGTTACTAAGCGATAACTAGGGAGGCAGGTTTTTGGACTGCAGTTTGTATGACTCTGGGATTTGTCTGGTACTGGGTACGTGTTTGGTCTGTGCATCAGAACTGGCAAGTCACACTGAGTGGCACTTACCTCCTCTCTGTGTTGTAGCTCCGTGCTGGTTTGAAATTTCCCAGGCTGGAGACACAAAGCTAATAAGGAAGGCTATGAAACCTACTCACACGGACTGCCCCTTTCCCAACCACCTATCCCTTGAGGCAAATAAATAATTCACCTCTGAATTATTGTAGGAAGCAGAACAATCACGTTCCCCACACAAAGAAGTGAACCATGGATAGAGAATGACCACAGGCTGGAAATTGGAAAGAAAAGGAGGCAAGTGACAGGAGCTCCTGGGGTCAGTGCAGAGTGGTAGGACCAGGAAAGCTGATGGCCACGGAGGATGGCAGACAAAAAGGTGGAGCTTTTAGGTCAGAGGTCTCCAAATTTGGATACCTCTAAGCACCCAGCTATGGGAGCCAAGTGACAAACCATCTGACTTCAAGTCAAATCCAGGCTTGCTTCTCTAGACCTTGCGTCCGTGACCTGGACCACCGCTCTGAATGATAAACACCAGTCAAAGCAGCAGTGCTCCTCTCCAGTTCTGCAGGCTCTCACACCACCTCCATTTTGTTCCCCCATTCTCAGACTGGGGTTACAGTTTCACACAAGTCATGGTTTTGCTCCTTACAACACACCACTGGCTTTTTTTTTTTTCATCATATCCTTCATGGTAATAACTACAAAATTAGGCTTGCCCACACCCACAGAAGCAGAGTGCACAGTGACACCCACAAAGCTCCCTCACAGACACCCTGTGGAGTCAATCTCCATGGATGAGGGCACCCATCCCTCATCCATTGCTGTTTCAAAGGTAAAGAGCTCAGCAGCGCAGCAGGATCTCCAAATCAGGCTGCAGGACTGGAACTGGCCAGATCACCACGAATCAAAAGCCTGCAGGAAGATCATAGACTAACAGTGCCTTTTGGTGTCTCATTTTCTATCAGCCTGGAGAGCTTTTGTTGCTCAACAGTTTGTACATCCTTTTTTTTTTACAGCTGTCAAACCAAATTGATTTTCAGTCGCTTTAACCTGGGCAGGATCAGCAAGCTTGCTCCCCCAGGTGAAAAGCCAGGACTGCAAGGAGTTGGCTGAATTACTCGACTCTTCTGAGACACGAAGAACTTGATCGCCTTGCTTACGAGAGCTGAGGGAGTGATGGCACAGAGAGCTAAATCTTCACCACCCCCCTGGTACACACTTCACACTTTGCTATCAATACAGGCAGAAGTGCTTGGAGGGCTTGCAGTGCAGTTGGCAGTGTCTTTTCAGGAACGGACCTCTATCAAGCACGCTCGTGTTCAAGTTACATCTCAGCCCTAGGGAAGATGGTTTCTTCAGTTCCCCTTCAAGGTCAGTCATGGGGTAACATATGTTACTCGTCTCTCAGTCTTGCTAACAGAAAATCTAACTGAGCGACATGTGGAAACTGGGAAATGAAAATAAACAGCATGAATAAACACATTTAAAAGGGCTTGGGGGGAGACAGAATCCCAACCTGCATGTAATGTCCTTACAACAGGACAATGCAAATGAAATTTAGGATTTGCATCTTAATGGGGACGGTAAATTTGAACTCTACATGACTTCAGCGCATCTGCTGAGCAAATAGAGCCACTCTTACACAGATGTATGGCATAGAGTCAGTGCAAGATCTGGGAATCAGCAAACTCACTGCCTTTGTGAACAGCATGCTTGTTTTTTTTCCCTGCTCTTTTGCTTGGACATTGCTTTTAATAACTAAAATGGAGCAAGCTCTTACAGAGTATGTTTACATAGATTCTCAGACCTCCTTTAACGTGCTGTAGCAGGACTAAGTCCCTGTGCTCCCAGCTCTGCCTTCCTCACTTTGCCATCCACACATTTCCAGATGTTCTTCCCAAGGGCTGGCCCAGCACAGTCACAAAGCCCACCCCAAGCCCTGAAGGATGAGGTCATGGCCCTGAGAGCCACAGAGGATCCCTGCTGCTGCAGCACGATCCCTGCCCAAGACGGCGTGGGCACGGGTTTCAGCGCAGTCTTGGTTATTCCCACCTGGGATCTGCTCTGAGTCAGCACAGCCTGGGGACACGTCAGCAAAGCCTGAACGTTTCGGTACCCAAAGAGGCAGAACAATAGTTTCAAAGACATTGTTCACATTAACCATGATGTATGCTGATTTCAGGGCTGCTGCAGGTGACATGCTCGTAAGTTCTGGACACCCAGGGCTGCTCTTCCCTGCTTGTAGCAGCTGAGATTCTGCCCCACGGCAGTGCTGTAGCCCTGCTGCAGCAGCTCACATCTGTACAGTCCTGTTTGCCATGCCAGCCATAGCAAAGAGCTCCCTCACTGGCACACCAATGCTTCAGCACACCCACTTCTTTCCTAAGATTTGGATACAGATCAGAGGAGCTTGGTTGCAATAGCATTTGGCAGTTAAGTGTCTACCAAGCAACCTGGCCTGAACAGCTGAAAGGAGAGTAGCAAAGCAAAGTACTAGAAAAAGACTCAATGTTCCAAAAGGAAATTGTTGGGCATCCCTTAAACTTGTGTACCTTTGAATTTCTATTTCTGCCTTCTTCGTCGCTCTGTAACATACTTGTTTTCACCTCCCCCTTTCCCTTACAACAAGGGAGAGGGGTGAATTGTGAAGCCAGGTTACAAGCATCTGCCTGAGCCCACATGTGTGCGTGCGGGCACAAAGGCTGGGAGAGCAACCACCACCACTGCCAGCGGGGTGAGCTGGAGACAGGCTAGTGAAAAGAAATGCATCTGAGGACAGTGAGTTACAGGGAAGTGGGTGAGAAAAGTAGAAAAATTATCAAAACAGTTTTTCTTAGCCAGCTGGCATAGCTGCTCTGCTAGTGAGAAACTAGAGGCTGTGCAGTGTGTTTCGTAAATGGGGTATTACGGCTAAATTCAATTATAAAACACCACATAAAAAGGCATTTCAGCATTTTCTATGGGAGCACTGATGCTGGAACTGAACTGCTTTTAAATGAAACCCAAAGCCTTTGCCTTTGCTGTTCATGTAACAGCATGAGACAAGTTCAGGCTTCTCAGAAGGTGGAGGACACTAACGTCAAATCTAGGATGAGGAATTCCTCTTAAGGAAATCCCAAGGATCAATCACTGCCCCTGGCTTCCTGATGGACAAGATTTTGTTTGCAAAGACCCCATGGATACGGATGTGCTGCCTGAAAAACAGGTTCTGCAGTGCACCTTGCATCACAGTGGCCAGATCCTGGCCATACATCAAAGTTCTTCCTTATGAGTCGAGCAGACATCAAGATGTGCTGCCCGCTCTGATCTGTGCAGGGCAGGGTACCACACCTCCCTGCAGCCTGGTGATGCTAATGGCAGCTCAGGAAATAGCCCTTCCTCTGAGTAACAGCCTGCTCAACGCCTGCTGATGTGGGAAGCAAACAGGCAGGTTTTCTCCCAAATACTCTCTGTATGTCCATGTTCTTTGTAGGAATGGTGTGCTGCAGTATATTCGCATGGAATTCATTAGCACATCCCTTCTGCTAATCCTCACTGGGTTTAACACAACGTATACATTGATTTTTCCTGGCCTCCAGGACCGCCGTGTCAAGTCAGAAGCATGTGCATTAGGATGGGCTGAACCCAGGAGCTTGGCTCCTGAGAGGTTAGAGAACTCCGGGCTCTGAAGGCTCACTTGGAGGCTCAGGTAGAGTGAATTTATATTGTAATTCAAAGGAAAAGTTCTGCCTCTTGATCTGTCCTTGCCACCTCCTACTTTAAATGCTAAGATCTGCCACTGTATCCTCCCAGGACACTGTCAGACACATCCAAGGCTTCGACCCTAACCATGAAAAGCACTAGAAAGCAGGCTCCACATCTGCACAAAGACACCCCCACTCCCCCAGAAGACATTTTCAGGGCTCGCAGAACAGGACAGCCACTCCACCATCCCACAACCCTCAGGAACTCTGAGGTGGTTCAGCAAGGCTGCTTATGACAACCTCAACAGCTGAAGGAGAAAAAGATTCTCCTTCCTTTGCCAGCTGGGAAACTGAGCTTCATCCAAACACCCTTGGCTCCAAGGCGGTCACCTAATGATTCCCAGGCTTAGCAGAACATCTTTATCCCTCTAAATATCATACAATTTGGGATAGATTCAGGGGTTTTTCTGGACTATCACCATGAATAAAGATGAGGCACACCCTGAAGATAAAGGTGGGGGCCATCTGCTCTACACTCAGAGGAGTCCAAACCATCAGAGCAATCGCAAACACATGAACATCACTTCTCTAAAATGCTGGCACCGTGGCACCAGCCACGTGGTTCAACCACTCGAGCAATGCCAAAACATTTCATGATATCATGTCGGGAGCCACCCATGAATGCTCATCTTCACCCCAGCTCAGCAGTGCTGCTCAGGCATGTGGCAAAGCTGTGCTGCATGGAGAAGGCATCTCCAGAGGGAATGGGGGCTGGGGCAGGGCAGCCTCAGGGGAGGAATACAGAGAGAAAAAAACATGAGGAAAGAGATGGAAATCAAAGGATACCTGGTTGAGGTTTAGGGAATAGAAGAAATGACGTGAGCAATAGGAAGCAGTTACCTCACCTTTCAGAGATTGATCAGACTTGCACTGAGAGCAATGCAATTCATTCTCCCTTCTCTTTAGATGTCAAGGATCTAGAGGCATTCAAAATGGAGCAACAGCCAAGAACATAAAACTATGGATGTGCAAGCATGGGTACGTGGAGTTCTTACACGTTCTGGAAAAGCTTATTAATAATACTATCTAGAACCTCAGCTGTGCTTTAGTAATTCCTACCAGCTGGGAATTTCATTCTATACATACTTAGTCCAAGTGCCCTACATGTCAGGTACTGCTACTGAAAATAGTGCACGACTTGTCCACTTTTATTGTATGTATTATATAATTTATTATCTGGAACATAGATTTGATCATAAAATTTTCACTTATTATGTAATAAATCAGTTACATAAAGAGTCACACTACCCAATTTACAAATTGTCTCCACCTGCCTCTCTCTTGTTGTGAATATATTTGTTATTCAGAATGATTAGCTGTGTAACATCAAGTACACTTTTGATACAAAATAAATGGCAAAGGGTATGTTTCTGCTCCATAACTGTATGGTCAAAGTTGAGTTCTTAAAGTTGAGCATCTAAATCTGTACTTATGCAAAAATAAAAACAATTTCATAATAGAAAGTGTTACCTATCTGCTTTTCCATCACTTTCAGGAAAGACAAAACATCTAGGAGAAAGATTTCTAAGAATAATATTTTAAAGTTTCCATGGATTTCAGCATCTCTTCAAATAACAGATGATTACTGTTATTATTACTACTGTGAGGTTTTGGTAATCTCATAATATCCATGTAAATTCTGGCAACGAGAAACAACTTGACATCTTCAATCTGTGCTAAAATCATTAAATTAATAATCATGCACACAGCCTGCTAGGTTACAGCGCATCTCCCCCTTGCAGCCCAGCTTGGCACTCTGTATATGTGCTGGTAGATAATCCAGGTTTTAAAAGCTGACTCCCTCTTTATCATTATGTGACGTAGACCTACAAAGTTCAAGGTAAGGCCATTGTGTCTTAAGTCTATTTTTATTGTGCAAAACAGTGGATAGAATTTAATTATTTTTTCCATCTGCCAACCATTTTGACTAATTGAACCCTTTGGAGCCAGGAGTCAAGGTTTCCCAATGTAAACCAGACCCTGGAACATGGCATTAGCAGAAATGTTGAAAAATCGTGAAGGAATTTTTGGTTCTGAGGTTTGGTTCTGTTTTCCAGAGTCTGATCAGGATTCAGAAGAAATCCAAACCCCTCCCCTAAATATACATTTTTTTGGGTTCTTTTAGTATCTCAAATTTTCCAGGCACTAAAACATCCCATTACCAAAAAAAAAAAAAAAAAAGATATATAACTTAAAGCCACAGGAGCATGGAAATTCCAAGTAAAGACTTTGACTTCCATTATTTTGGCAAAAGCTGAGCATGCTTGGGCACCATTAAAAAAAGAAGCATAACTTAATACTGAAGGGTTTTCTGATAAGTTCTCTGCACTGAAGAACTGACTGTTGACCACTCTGCAGAGTATTTTAATGATATTTTCACCAACATTTTTCCCCTTAAGAAGGTGATTGTTTTAGCCAATAAATTCTGCGGCATTTTATTGTTTTATTGCTTGATGACCCATAAAGAAGTTTTCAACTGCAGGAATATTCCACCTCTGATCTTAGCTTGGATCATGCAAATCTGTGAGATGGTGACTCTTGCAGCAGTGTGAGACCATCAAGAACTGAAAGGCCAGAGATGTTATTTTCCAACTCTACCTTGCAATACAGCCCACACCTAACAGACTTGAGAACTCCATTTCTTGTTGTCCTGCTTCGTAGTCAAGCTTAAATGGGCTCGCGCTTCTTGGTTTTAACTTTCAGTATTATAAATGTCCCTTGATTTAGTTCTTTTTAGGACCTGATAAGGTCACAAATACTGGGGTACTATTTCTAAGTACTAAATCCTAAGGCAGTATTTCCGTGTTGATGACTACTGCGTCATTTATCTTGGCCTCTTTGCTATTGACATTTCTTTCCCCAGTACTTCCTCAACTTCCCATCAGCATTAATGACATGCCACTAGAGATACTTCATCCTTTGCTTTTAATGTCTTTGGTGTCTGGCCATTAGGAAGCAGAAGACACAGTGACTTCTACCCATTCCCTTTGACAGAAAGCTCATTTTACAGCATCGCTGTGATCGTTTGGAAATGCTTCACAGAAATCAGGGATCTGTCTGAAATTCTACACTGGAGGCAAATGAAAATTTCTAATAGATCTGGGTCTTAGTTCCGCTAATTTCAATGGTTCGTTTCGCTGTTCTGGCAGTCAGGATCCATTAGTGGAACAGAAGGAGAAGCATGTATAATGCATGTACAGCAACCATATTCAAATCTGAAATTTCTTTTTTTCTCTTAAGTTCTTATTTTTTTAAATAAATATATAATGAGCTACTGACAGTACTTAATATCTTATACTAGACACTATAATACCCCAAATAAATACTTAATTTCTGCTTTCCTGCAACTTCACTAGGATTACATCATGTCAGATTACTGTAAGTCTGCTTTAACCTAGTTTGAAAACACTAGTTATTCAAAGATCTTTACAATTCTTAATTTCATTCTTTGAAATACCTTTTCTTTTGCTTCCTTTATACAGTTTTTCAAGCCTGTGAAGGGCAGGAGTCAGAACAAGCCAACGAGGGAAGAAGTTACAAAAGCAGAAATGCTGTTCAGTTGACAACGGAGCTCCCTCCCTTCCTGTCCCACTGGCCAGCAGCAGCTCGTTCTGTAGGTGTATAGCTAAGTCCTGCACCTAATTCAGCTTTCAGATCATCTGATGTGGTAGCGAACACACTGTTAGTTTTTGTGATGTATAAAGAATCTACAGAGAATCACATGGGCACCATAGGGTCTTTGCCACCCATAAAATTGCATGTGTTTTTGATCTATTGACCTGCTTCCAGACCAGAACCACTGAGTAAGAAGGGAAGTGTACACTACCTTTCGCCACTGACTGAAGTCATTAACATGCACTCCCTACCATGAATTAAATTAGGTTAGATTCTACTGACGATGCAAAAAAATTCATGAAGCATAGCTCTGTAGGGCTGCAAACTAACCCATTTGAAAATACTTCTGCTGCTTTTTTTTTTTTTTTTTTATCATTCCACATGATGAACGGCTAACTCTAAATTATCCAGGAAAAGAAATTTTAACCATTCAGCAAATAACAAAAATTGTATTAATGATAAATAAAAAGTCACAAAGCTCAGCATGTTCTGCTGAGGGCCATTAATGAGGGAAGATGGTGAGGTCTCTGAATTTACCTTCTCTTTTTTTAATGCTCCTTTCCATTTGTAATCCATACACTTAAACAGAACATAGATTCCTTAAACAAAAATTATGACTAAAATACACAGATTTTGGAACTCATTGTCTTTCAAATGCTGCCCAATCCTGTGTTAGAGTTCGAAAAACTGAAAGAATTGAGGTCCCAATCCCATCGTGTTCCTTCAAAAATCTAGACCATAATGATGACATTAATTATTGTCGCCTTTGACTTTCCTTCCTTCGTAAATATCAGCTTAAAAACTAACAGCTAAAATAGCTTTCCTGTGGTAGGAAGCACCTTATCTTGTACTTGCATGTCCCTGTAACATCTGCATATGGAGCTCTGAACTTTGTTTCTGTTGCCCTCAATTAAAAGCAAAACAAGAAAACCTTGATAATACTTTGTTGGAAAAGGACCTAAACGATATCCTGCTTATTGCAGAAAACTAACGCAATGTGTTCCTTTAGCATAGAAAATAGGATGCAGAGTCCTGGGACACAATAAAGCCTATAAACTGTCCTTCCCTTACCTCTGCCTCCTGATCCCCACACCCCTGTGCTCCATGGTCCTCTCAAAGCTTGCAGCACTTGTTTTCTGCTATGTTATCTAAATGGGAGATACTGCTATCTCCTTGATTTCCAGAAATTTCTGACAATCTTGTGATGTCTATTTTGAAATGTGTATTTGGAAATATTCTCCTATTCTTTTTCAATCTTAAAAGGTATTTTAATGACTTAGCTCTACGGATCTTTAGTGTCTTCTGTACAAAAGTTCTAGATTTAGTGTTTTATTTGGCTGTATCTGTCAACAAGATTTGGGAATTTCCTTCTCTTGACTGTTTCCGGTCTCTATATCAAACCTACCCATATCAGTTTGAAACCAGTTAACACACTTAACTGAGTAAACACGTTTATATATCCCTCTCCCAGTACCAAAACCCAAACCAATCAGAGGATGGGAGTTACACAAGCTGGCATCCAAACTACGGCTAGTCTCAATACACACTCTTGAGAGAAGAACATAAGACAAACATGGTTCCTGCACATAGCTAAAGTACATCATTTGTTTATGCAGAGACCTTTTTGCTCAGATCAGCAGTGCACACACTGACATGGGGCATGGCAAACAGCAAAGATCGAAGTGATATTGAAACAATGACACCAATAAAATTTCTATAAAGAAGACAACAAGCAGGCAAAAACCAATTTCACTTATATTCTTGACATGTAAATATAGCCAATTAGCTGTTCATAGTATTATACACAGGCAGAATGCAATAAAAAGAGAGCCTGAAAAGAAACAGGGTGGGTACTGCAGATTTAGGAACCGCAGAGCGAGTCATAGGATCTCCACTGGCCCCAGACACGCAGCAGTGGGTGTTTTCCCAGAGAAATGTCTGCTGGAAAAGAGACTAAGGAGTTAGATGGTGGGACAAACGTTTTTCATCTGAAAATGGGTGTTGGCTCCTGTCAAAAGCTGCCTCAATCTCTCCCCAAGAAAGCCATTGCCAATACTTCTGTGCGACTTGGCATGATCATCTGTCTCTCTCCCAGAGAAAACTGCTACCCTGTCTCCACCCTTCGATGTGATAGCAGAGGCTTAGCAACCACAAGCAGGCCTCAGTGACAGACGTGAGCCAAACAACTCTGTTCAGTATCTAGATAAAGAAAGTATGAAGATCTTCTGTCAAGGCACTGAAAACATAGGGCATTACATTACATGCAATAAACATACTCTTTAAAGCTAAAAAAAAAAAAAGCTGAAACCATCTCAGAGAACTCTAGGTTTTAAATCCTGGAGAATAAAGAACCGCTCCTTTTTAGAAATCCTTTTTAGGATTTGTAAAAAAAGCTAAACATCTGAAAACTTGTGGGGCCAATCACTGCTTGAAACATCTGAAAAGTTGTGGGGTCAATCACTGCTTGAAATCACCCATTCAGATGTCTTCCAATGGGGAATCATCAGACCCTCATGAAGGGCAATCAGGAATCTCATTCAGAAAGGATTTCAGAAACAGAGTCATTTCTGTCTGAATTTCAGACTTCTTGACATTGACCTTAGAAAAATCCTGGCAAGTGTTTTTACAATTACTATATTTGCTAGAATCTTCAAAAGGATTTTTTTCAAATTCCTCAATTCTTTGCAAATAGATGACATTTAGCTGCATATCACTTCACTTCATAATCCTCTTAAAAACATGTGGTCTTGATTTGGCACCATTATTTTCCATATGATGTTACTCTGTGACTGTATCAGATAATTGCATAATTTATTTGCTTTTCATATTGAACTGATATCTGAATGCTGCTCTCCCAGCCCATTTACTCTAGGTTTAGGAACAGCAAACCAGAATGCAGCGCTTGAAAACCAAAATCAGGGAGAACAATAATCAGTGGGCAATTCCGTATTTTTTTTCCAAGAGCATACAATGTTCAGTGCAGAGCTGAAATCTCATTTGCTTGTAAAAGAGTTATGTTGGTAACTAAAATCAAAATAAGAATATGAAAAACAGACAAAATATTTCAAGTGATATCTAGAGAAACATACAACCTCTCCACTGAATGCTGTACACTTACCTAGAAATATTATTTGCAGACCCTTGTGTGCTGCAGCTGCACCTCCTTTTCCTTCCCAGTGTGTGCAGCTGAAGGTGGCACTCATGGGATCCATGACTGGCCACCGTATCTGAGACCTACCAAACATTTTCTGCCATTATTGTTTTATACCACTCACTCAAATTACATTAAGACATTTTGTAGTTTACTTTAGAAAACATTTCAGACAAGTACTGAGTGATACCCTCATCACTGCTGGTATCTTTCATTTTACACCCACAATTAACATTACTCACAATTGAAAACCCTCAGCTGCCTGGCTGCATCATTCATCCACCCAAATGATGACTGATGCAACTAACTTTGTAGAGCAAAGGAGCATTTACCCATTTGGAGGCCACGTTAGCTGCCCAGTTAGGACACTATGCTCCATAATGTATGATGACGAAGTTTTAGATCATCTAAACAATGAGAGGTTACCAGTTTTATGTCCTGATAGAACAGAATATTCAAAATGAATTTTATGAAATTAAGAGGAAACTGGAAGGTGAGCTCACTGATTCACTTTAAGTACATACTTGCATACCAAGAAGTCTCTACATGTTTGAGTTACCATGCTAAGACTTCTTTTTAAAACATCTAAAAGAACTTCTCTTGGGAGAAGTGATTCCACCAGATACTCTACAGGCACTCCTACCTCCAACGGGAAAAAAATGCAGCTTGACTCCTTCCTCCAGAAGGAACAGGATGAATTAAGGTTCAAGACATGGAAAAAATATATCTCACCATGTGCACGTGTTCACCTTGGAAATCAACCGGACTTAAACACATGCTTTAAATAACAGATGAGCCTCTGCACTTCACTGAATGAGGAGGGATTTAGGCATGTATTTACACCTTCTCTGAATGGGGGCAAGAGGAAATTCAGAAGGGCTTGGTAACCACTTATACATCACCTGCTTAAGCTGGAATTAGGCAGCATGGTGTTATTGGAAAGCCTCCCAGCTCAGGGAAGTGAGCACACTTCTGGGCAGGCTTTCACGATCATTTGTGCAAGGAATGCACTGTCCATGTAAACAGGAAATTGGATTTGCTTTGTCATGAGAGAAAATTCTCTCATGCCAATGATTCATTTCATGACAAAACAAAATTTCTTCTATGCAAAAGCTGAAGTAGCTTAGTGGTATTGGTTGTCATGGATCCACTCGAAAATAAGGAAACTTTCCACTAAATCATCATCATTAGGGAGTAGAATGTTAAATTTAACTCAGTAAGTATGATAGAAGGAGTGCTTTCTAAATGTCCTGATCAAAGTATAATGCCACTACTGGAAACATCACCTTTACAGAACCAAACATAACCATTAAGAAGCTACCAGTGCAAGAAAAAATTCTACCTACTGACTAGTATGGACGAGCCCTTATTGATGGAACTGAAGTCCATGTTCTCACCAGGTAAAAACTGATTGAAAAAGACTCAGACTCCAAATATAAAATCAAATCCTTGTTTATAATAAACTTACTGAAAATAATCAATTTGCAGAAACTGAGAACCTGATTTCTTTTGTATAAGATAGGGTTTGAAGTGAAGAAATAACATTGGTTTTACTACAAGAAAAGATACATTACCTTGTAAATTGCTAATCGTTAAGCGAGTAAGCATATTCTTCCTACAGAACAGCATCGTGGGGGAGAAGCAGGAAGGAAAAGCAAGTATACTGTAGTGGTATAATACAGGATAATTTCTGCCTTTATTTTGGGGAGGTTTACCACAAGACTTGGTCCCGCGGGCTAACTTTCTCTTATATATAGAGTAGAAATTCAAAGGAGTAAAAGCTTACAATAGATTTGGGGACTTCTAAAACACCAGTGGTGATCATAAAAATCAAAAGCATCTAATTTTTTAAATAACATCAGAGTTTTGTGCAAAATTATGATTGGTCAAATTCTGATTTTCTAGGCTCATTGCAAGTGGAAGTGAATCGGACAACATTCACTACCATAATTGCTTTCTGCGTGAAGAGGTCTTTTTCAGGCTGGGCTGGCTGCTGCTGTTTTAATCAGAAGGTTGTCTATTTGTATGTTAATAGTTTCATCCTGGTTTATTAAGCTTGTTGATGGAAAAGCAAAAATCAGATGCTTTACTATTTTCAAGATTCACTATTAATCTATGACTTTTTTTTGTGCCCACACCAAACCATTTCAGCATCCTCTGCCTTAAATCCTCTTAATGAAAGCATGAAGAATGACAAAATACTTCCTTTCATAAAGCAGAAGGCTGTGCCAATTCACTTTCAGCATGCTCATTCAGTGGAACTGAGGTAAATATGTTGCTCCACAGGTGCTTTTCCTTGCAATAACATACTCCCTAGTAATCCATTAAATTCATCTCATGCTCTGTTTAGTACCTACTCTGAACTGCCTAGCTGGTTAAGGTCATTGTCATAATAGGGCCAGGTTAAACAGCATGGGTACAGTGAACCCTGACATTCCTCCACTGTGGCCACAATACAGATAAGAAATGATGGGCAGCATCAGATGTGCAGTGTGTATCCAGACTGACGCAGTCTTTTGCCCTCTGCAGCTCCTTACAAGCAGAATCCTTGGGATTAGGCAAACACCACCAGACCTGAATCTCGGGACTCCTTAAAGTAATTTAGAGAGAATGTATCAGTAAGTGAGACTGTCTATGTTCTTGCACTCACTGAACTAACACAAATAACAGGAAGAGGCTCCATTCTCAAGGATGGAGCTGGGGCAGTGGTACCTGTGCTGCGAAATCAGAGCCCACGCTGCTGCTCTCCTCCGGCATCCGTGCTTGTGGAGAAACATAGAAGCTCTCACTGCTTTGTTCATCACACAGCATCTTCCCATCAGAGTGTTTTAAAAAAAACTCAGTGTAACTCCTGGACGATAATCATTTCATTAAAGAGTTCCTGTTAAATGCAGACAAATAATTGCCCACTAGCAAGTCTCTTAAATGCAGTCCAAATTCAGCCCCAGCAATCGTTTCCAAAAGCCTGATGGGTTTTACTTTATTATTTCCTTTGCAGGGTTATTGGGAAGTGTAATCACTGGTAACTAATCAAACTTCTTTCAAATACCCACAAATATATAAAGGGAATGAAATGATTAATTATTGGGCTAAGCCATTTCAAATGAGACCTCATCTAAATGAGCAGATTTATTTCCAGAGTGAGCAGGGTGTAAATTTAGCTGGTTTTCAAACCTCTGAAACTAAAGCATGCCTGGATTTGAAGATGGAGTGTGTTATAGGCGGCTGTATAACCCTCCCAGACACCCAGCAAAGCACTGCAATAAAAATACAGACTGCAATTTTAAAAAACAATTTTCTAAACAAAATGTTAGCCAGGGTTAATAAGCACAACCATTAGGTATTGTTAATTATAGGCAGGATTTGGTAGGGGCATTAAACTGAGAGGATTTCGTCCATTCAACATTTTTAAAATTTCAGTATTCAAGTGAGCATTTTTTTTTCCACATAACTGTTTAGTTTGAGGAGATTAATTGAATATGTTTTGTCAGATCTCTTTCACTGTCCTTAAAAAAAATATTTTTGCTCCCATGGTTTCCAGTCAGTTCGTCACCTGCCTGCTTTAGTCCTTCCATTTTGACCAACATTTCTACCTATTGTACTTCAGGGTGGAGCTTTGAGAGGTAAAGGAAACCGAAACATCTTTGGTTTCCCTCTTTTTCCTCAAAAATCCCTGGAATTAGCAGAAATCCCACCACAGAAACTTCAACACAGCACTGTTATCCCACTCTACTGCAGCAGTGATAATCATTAGATAATCTCTCTTATTAGTAACGTCACAGGCTCATCTCATTGCCACATATTTGTTTTAAAAGGAACATGGTCTGAATTAAATAATTTTATCCATCCAAACCTAAGCTCATAAAACTACAACACCTACCTGCAGAGATACGCAGCATTTCCCATAGTGGGAAATAGATCATTAGAACCCAATTAGCATTAATGGATATGCTGCATATTCCCATTCCCAGGCAAAAAATTAATGTGAGATTCAGCTTTTTATGGAATAACGTACACATTTCTTCACATACTGAATAAATTTAACAAAATGAGTGTCAGTAAGTCCCACCAAAGCCCTGTTTGGAGAAATAACACAGAACTTAGCTGGCAAAGGGGCCTCACTGCACACCACAGATTGCACACGTAGCGCATGTGTGGATGGAGCATCTGCACTTTGCAAGAGGTCCTGCAGAGAAACTGTCAGCACCAGAATCTTTGCAGAAATCTGCTTTCAAACGCAAGCAAACATTTGTGGGAAGTATCTCCCTGATTTGTGAATATCTGATCACAACTCGTTGGAGCTGTCCCTGGGGGAAGCGCTCCATACAGCAGCCAAGGTGCGCTGACACACGTTCAGCACTGCTAACACTGACCTAAGAAAATTCTTCATGCAGCACTTGCTCTGCGTGGTTTTATTTTTTGTGGCACGCGTTTAACAGCCCAATATTTTATACTTGTCTCCAAGGTAATTGACAAAACACGTTTCTAATGTTATTTAACAATTTTAATGACAGCAGCTGAGAGATACGTTAAAAAAAAAAATAACATTCTAAGCCAAATATTTTTTGTCAAATGACACGGTTCCCAAATTTGTTGTTCCGTGGCTCTCTATTTCTGTAAAAACTCTCATTGAGGCTGTAGGTCACGAAAGAAGAATGAAGCCTCAGAAAGAGATACAATGACTACTTAATACTGTGTGGGATTACATGCAGTGGCCTGTGGCAATTCCTTATGTCTCTCTGGGTAGCGATGCCTTTCCAGCATCATTTTTTTTTTTGTCATCACACAATTCCATTGTGAAATATTCTTTTCATGAAGGAGGAAGAAAGAGCTGGTTACACCCTGCAGTGTTTTGGGGAAGACTAAGAAGCGTGGTTTGCAGGGAGTATGTGTGAAATATGACATTTCATTATGTGTAATTATTTTTTAACCAGTAATGTCCATGTTGAAATGAGTTTCTTATTTTTGGAATGCACGGGGAGTGGCTGGGGAGGGGAGTCATGTTTTTTCCCTGTTAATAAACTCAAGTCATTCCTATGCTAAAGTAATTTCTCAACAAAACAAATTTCTCTCCATCTGGGTAATGGCACACCCAAATGTGATTACATTACAAGGGATTTTAAATTAAATTTCAAGGTAGGAGCATTATTAATCCAATGCATTTGTCTTTATTATCATTGGATCTAAAACAGTAAAAGACTTGGACTCACTTTTAAATGGCAGCCCAGTGCTCGCTTCTTGAGGCAGCACAGGGCTTGATCTGAAATGCTCAGGAATCGAGGTGTTTTGGGGCAGGCCCCAACTGTAAATAAGAAGTGTCTCAAAAGGTGAAGCAGAAATGACCACAGGTGCAGGAGGGATGTATTTTGTTGGATTCTTTCTGAGCCTAAATGAGAAACATCAGATGCTAATGTGAGGGGTTTAAGTCACAGTGCTGACAGGAGTGTGGACAGGGGGACATACAGAACTGGCACAATCAGAAATATACATTTTCCAGACTTGCAGCAAATCATCACCTTAAAAAAAGGCAGAGGTTGTATGTTTAACAAACTGCTAAACGCAGCCCACCTTGCTGTTTCCAACAGAAGAGTTCACATGCACACGAACTGGATGCCCACACGGTGCACACTCACCTGCTTTCTTGTGTTCACAGAACTCAGATTACATTCTGGATGCAAGACTTATTTTGTTTTAACCCATGACCAACAAAATGCAGTAAACAAATACAGGAAGTATGAACCCTTCTGAGCGCTGTTTTTCAATCCATCAGAAGAGAAACCTTAACTATCTCTGCTTGTAAAATGAACGTGGTTGAGATCTGTATTCACAGCATTATTTGTCCCCTTTTTTCCTGGGGAACCTGACATCTATCAGCTGATTATATGTGATCCAGCAACTCAGCACGGATTTTACCAACTTTTCATCACAATAGAAAAAAAAAATCACTGAGTGTCAAATGAAATAATTACAAAATGCCACTGTATGATCTCCCACAAAGCAGCAAATGTGCTGATTTCTCTCTTCCCTATCATTTGAGGACTAAGAGGTCTGATGCTGCTTCACCCTGTTCAGTTTGTGTCCCCCTGCAGCTCTGGGGTGCTGGACCTCAGAAGCACCCAGGCAGCTATGGAGCACCTCTCCCTTCTCCCCAGCTCCCTCAAGCCCTTTTCCCTTTTTGAAACCTGAAAATATTTTACCTTAGTGCCACTGTGGGCATGTAAATGCATACTTGCCAGTGGGTACCCACACAAACATATGGGGTTTTAGGTAATAGCCATGTCCCATGTAACAGCACTCTGGTTCTGAGAGCCCCGCTGCAGCAGAAGCAGGCATTGCATTTCAATGCAGTACCCATAGCTGAGCAGAAACAGCTCAATCTTCACAGCGTATTCCCTCAGTAACTGCCTGTGCATGAGATTTCCAAATGCTCAGACATAATTCTCCCGCTGGAGAGTACAGGCTGATTATGACAAACTCTGTCAATTTTATTAGCCACACAGATGTTATAGATAGATGTGAAAATCAACCATAATTCTTCCTGTGATGTGCACAGCAGCACTGCTGCAGGCCGTTCCTTTCCCCTGCACAGCCCCAGAGCCCACGGGCTCCCCGCCATCCAATCTCTATGTGGCCTCCAAGCTGAGAGGTTCTTAAGAAGTATTAAAAGGATTTAAAAGGACACCACTGAGGCAGTGGGTGATTGCCACCACCAAGCCCTAACTGCTGCTGAAAACTGGGAGGGAAGGCAAGAAGGAGGCCGCTGCCCTGGGATCCCCAGGCATTCTAAGTGTGTGCGGCACACCAGTCCCTCAGCAGTGTCTCTGACACATGGCCAAGGGGCTGCACCTCTGAAGCTGGCAGGGTGGCAGATAAGCTGAGTGACCAATCGTCCTCCAGTGCAATGAGTACGTCTCAGAGAGAAAGATGAAGCCTACAGGGCATTGGTGATTGAAGTCTCTCCTAAAATACGCCCCTAGGAAGCTGAAGGCAGGTTTACTGTGGAGAGGCAGGTCCAGGAACAAGAGACCTGTGAAGCCTCAGCCACGAACCCCTCAGCCTTCCCATCTGTGACATGTCTCAGACCTAACAACCTACAGCATGCAACAGGCCGCATGTGAGAGGCGAAGCAGTTAGGAACGGTGAAGGACAGAAACCAATGGCAAAAAGAATCCCATAATTGCAGTTATTATGGGCACCCAGTTACCATAGTGATTGGTGTCTTAGAAATACTAATAACAGTAAAATAAATAACACAGGCCAGGCAGGAAGAGCTCCTGGAGATGAGTGAGAGCTGCTCCCCTGCTTGGAGCCTGCACACACAGTTCCTCCCGGGCCTGCCAAGGGAGAGCGGAACTCCTGAGTGCTTCTTTATTTTCAGGAGTCATCAGAGAAATGAAACCCCCACAACTGCAAATAATTGAATACGTCAATAATATCTTGACTTGTTCATGACTTGCAAGGTTTACTATAGGCCTGTTAAGCACTTTATTGCTGTCCCTCCAGCAATGTTAATTAAGCTCACCATAGGCTCACAAGAATAGTGTTACCCATCTCTTTCTTTCTTTCTTCCCCACTTTTTTTTTTTTTTCCCCTAAACAAGCAAGTAGTTTTCCTAAGTATAATGCCTAGCAATGGGAACTGTAACATAGAGGAAGGCAGCCAGCCAAAAGCAGATTAGAAGGAACAAAGATGAGGTATCCTTTGCTGTGATAGTCAGTATTTCTTCAAAAGTAAGTTTTCCAGCAATATTAGCTGAGGGGTTGTGAAAGTCTGGAGGCAGTGTTAAAGAGGCATTTCAAATAGAGAGCATCAGTCCTCAGCCTTGGGCCACTTGTGTTAAAATTTGTTTTACATGTGTCCAAAGGGATGTTCAGGGATGAACATCCTATGTAAGTGTTTCACGGCCTTCCCATGTAATTTTACATGTATATTAATTACATTTTCCATTTATAATGTCTGTATCAATAAGGGAATCAAATAAGGACAAGTTTAGAATGGAGAAGAGCACGAAGAGGAGAAAGATCTGCATCTGCTCTCTCCTCTCCATGCATCTCCAGCCACCAGAAATGGCCCCGTGGTGTTCATCCCACTCCTTCTACCACCAAACACTCTGTGTCACCTGCAGACCCCACTCCTTCCACACTCCAGTCCCCCAGCGCACATCCCTTGCTCTGCCCTTTCAGTTAATGAGATGGATGGGCCTTCTTAGTTCCACTAAGTGGGAACAGGATTTTTTTTAAATGCGTTTTTAAAAATATAGTTTCTAAAACTAAATTTTGGCCAGGAACACAAACGTTTTGTCTAGGTTTTGCTCCCTGCTTAATGTTCATCTATCTCCATTCACTTCAGACTCCAGCTTTAACTGCAGCTGATAAATTAGACTAATATCCTTAAAATACCCAGAAGTACAAATTCCACTGCTGAGAACTGTACCATTGATTCTTGGCAACAGCCTGTGAACCCACTCCTTCTCTTCCCAAAGCCTTTGCTTGCAGTCTGCATGAGGATGCTCAGAGGTAACAATTTCTGTATCTGGCTGGACTACAAGGACACGCTCCTTCAGGGTCACTGTGTACCAAATCAGTGAAGGGAAGAAAAATAATTTGGTGCCTTTCCTTCCACTTAAACAACACCCTGGCACAATCTAGTCCTTGCGGTGCCCTTTCTGGCCTGAGGGCAAATCATTCAGACCACCTCAATTAATCTCTTCCCAGTTTAACACTAACTGGATATGCTATCTGATGGACAAAGTTGCTGAAGAAGGATTGTTCTAGTTCTTGGAACAGTTCAACCTAATGGAAAGTACCATTGAATCCCTTATCTGCCAACTTAACCTTGAGTCAACATAAGCATTTCAGCAGGACTCCTGGCCGCTTGTGTGATGACACAACACAAAGACAAGAGATGAGTCAATTGTGATGTTCATGTGGCAGGACTGGGGGACTGGACAGAAAGCGGAGGTGGAGTTGGTTGGTTAGGAAGATAAGGCATTCAGTTTTTGCCATGATTTGAGCATACAAATCAATTGGTGATAAGATGCAGAGATGTCAGAGAGGAAAGATGGATGAGAAAAAGATGAAAAGTTTCTACTCTTTCCAAGCATGGAAGTGGTAAAAGCAGAAGTGAGCAAAAAGCCCAATGACACAGAAGGAGTAGGAGGAGAAAGGCAAAGACTATATAAAATCTCCAATTTCCACAAGCGTTGAGTAGTTTCTCAGATACTCAGGTAACTCTTATGACAAAGATGACTGGTTTGAGACATAAATGAATCACTACATTGTAGGGAAGCCACCATTAAGAAAGATGATGGTGCAGATAAAAAGCTTGCAAATTGGCATAATAAGCAAAACACTGAATAAGCAGGAAGGAATTAGCTTTATTTGAGCAACAGTTTGCTCATACCTAGATGAGTTTTGAAGATGTTGACAAGCAATCAGTGATGGCCATCTCCCAACCTCTGAACGCTTGCTTCTCTGTGAGTAGGATTGTACAAACCAGCTGATCTAATGCTTGTTTGCGTGGCATCGTTCCAGGGAGCGAGGGACTGACAGCACCAGAGGAGCTGCACCAGAGGAACCAACCAAAAAAAGTGATCTTGGAGGATGGCATGCAGTAGCTGAGAAAAGTCCACTACTCATCAAAAGAGACTCAAATTTGGACAGTCCATTTAAATATTTTTATAGATTAAAGAACTCCTCCCTTAGTCTGCCCACACAACAACCACAATTCCTGGCTGTATCACATAAGCCATTTTCCGTATATCTGTAAGTGAAGATGAAAAGAATTAAGAAGTTGTGGGCTTTTTGGTATTTTGACCATCAGAGGACCTTTTTCTTGAAGGCCAGAGGCATTTTGTGCTCTGTTCCTCAGCCTCTTCAGTATGTATGCCATATAAACTAAGCAATGATGTTGCTTCCCCCTCCCACAATAATGTTCCATACATAGTATTTGGGATCTTTCCAGTAGCATCAAGCAGTTCGGCCTGTTGCCATATTCAGTTACGTCACACGGAATTATCCCCTTTCTGTACCTTCTGTTTGTGACTTCGTTCTCTTAGGAAAAGAAAACCTATCCTATGATTACATAACATTACAATAGTATTTTCCTACAGGAGCAAGTGAGGAATAAAGAAACAGGCTGTAATTGTCATTAGCAGTTACATCTGTTCTTGCTATATAAATGATTTCTCTTTCCCAGGCCATTGCATCCTGTTACAAGAAAAAAAAGATAATCCTACCCTTGAAACTACAAAATCAGTTTCCACGGGAATCTATGTGATATCAGAAATCTGCTCTGATTACTCCAAAGCACGATTTCTAAGTTACAGCTCCTTACAGAATCACAGAGTGGTTTGGGTCAGAAGGGACCTTAAAGATCATACAGTTGCAACTCACCTGCCACGGCAGGGACACCTACCACCAGATCAGTCTGCCCAAAGCCCCATCCAGGCTGGCCTTGAAGAATTCCAGGGACGGAGCATCCACATTTCTCTGGGCAACCTGTTCCAGTGCCTCACCACCCTCATAGAGGAAAAAAATTCTTCCTAATGTCTAATCTAAATCTACTCTCTTTTAGTTTAAAGCCATTACCTCTTGTCCTGTCACTCCACTCCCTGACAAAGAGTCCCTCCCCAGCTTTCCTCTAGGCCCCCTTCCAGTACTGCAAGCATTGAATGCTTCACTCATACAGACTCCAGGAAGACACAACAGTGTTGACCTACAAAACTAGTCCACCACCTACTGACACTGTATCTCTGAAGAGTCTGCCTGTGCTTGACTTCAATACTCCCTACCCATCATCTTCTTTCAGCTCATCATGGATTTAATCATCCTTCTACAATGCTCTCAGACTCACTTCTATTATTTTAGTGCTACTGTTCATTCCTTGCATACTCACAGCAGAATGTGATACCAAACGCAAAACATATTGAGGTTAAATAATTCAAGAATAAACACTCAAGCTTCAAGATGGACAAGATATGCACATAGAGCAGCATCACATTAATTTCTTTAGCCACACGCTTGCCAACATCTCACCTGAAAGAATCCATGTTCAAAATCCATGTTCAAAATCATCAGTATCTGTCCTAGGCCACAAAGCTATACTACTTAGTCAATTCATTATAATATTTGATCTATTAAGAAAAAACAAGCAGTCTACTCTTAAACTATAAGCTTAGAATTCGGCAAGACTGACATAAAAATAATCCATTTGAGCAAAACATGTAAACATCTCCTTTTATCTCAGAAGAATCAAAAAAGGGTATAAATCATGCATGCTTTTGAATATGAACATCTCACTGCTTGATAGAAGACTTTCATGCAACGAAGCAAGTTCACAGCTGTCCATCAATAATTTTCTTTGATGTTTCCAGTACTGGCCAGTGCTGGCAGTAATTTAAATACCAAACTTCATACGCCATTGGTAGACGTCCGTGACAGCTTTCTTTCTTCTCCATAGTTTTTTTTTCCCACTTCTGAACAAAGCAGTCTATGACTTTAAGGTGAGGGTTTACTTGTTTTACCAGAGACCTCTAAATCCATTAATCTTAAGACGAAGTTACTATGAGAGCCTATGTCCTACCATGGCAGACACTGCAATCAAAAAACTTCATACTGAAAGTATAAAACAGTGTTTATGGAACACTTCAGCTACAACTTGTAAGAAAGTGAGACCCTCAAGCTACCCTAAATTCTTGGTAGTTCATGTTCAGACACATAATAGTGCTATAATTATGTTAGCTATGATCAAACAGCAAATGTGCGATTGTTACTCATTCCCTTAATGACTAGTCTGCAAGTGACTAGTTAACTGACGACCATATAGATGATAATTAACAAATTTGAGAAGACTGATGTAAAATAATCCAAAGCTTCCTTAATGATGTCAGAGTGCAATTGCCATGGTTATTTATTTATGGTCCACAGTAAATTATTTTGTCCATTTCGTGAGAAGTGGTTTTGTTGTTTTTTTTTTTATAAAGTTCCAACATGTAATACCTGCTTTAAAAATATCAAAAACACAGTGAAAGAACAATACTATTAACTACTGTCAGTAATATCTGTGAACATAACTGTAACCAAAGCTATTGTTCTCATTTAGAAAAAGCATCATTAAATAGCCAACACTGACAAGTTAGTACAATTCTCAACAGCATTCTGGTCATGTACATACAACCTCAAATTCCAAGAAAACTGGATGCACTACCAAAAAAAAATGATGAGTCTTTCCTTCTACTAAAGAGAATGTTGTTTCATGTTCATTTCTATTATTTTTTAAGGCTGGCTGCCGGACAGGTATATTTTACGCCGTTAACAGAGCACAGCAAAACTCAGTAACAAGTTGTTTATGCAGTTCAGTGTGGGAGTTTTTGCCAGCAATGTTAGCAATACAGTGCTTTAAAGAGGTGGTTTTGGTAGCACTTGTTCCCTTCCAATCCAGGGAAGGAAACTGTAATCATTATTTATAATAGTTCACAGTAAGGTGGACACTGGTTTCATTTAAAGTGATGCCATTTATGCACATTCCTATCTAGAATTGCTAAAATTTAAGCATGTGACTCCCATTAACATGAATGGGAGTTATATTTTTAAAATCTCCGCACATTGTGATGAGAATATACACCATGGAATCCAATTAATCTGAAGAACATTGCATACATTTGGGAACATTCATATTGTACAATTTCCCTGGCATATGGATTTGTCCTCAATAAAGCTTGCTAGTATCTGGTAACAAAGACATTAACAATCTACTGCACATTTAAATTAAGGAGGACTAGACTATATGTTTTCCCAGCTCCGTGTAGGCAGCTACAAAGAAGCCTTTGAGTGTAAACAAATAAAGAATTGAGAAAATAAGGAAGAAGACGGTATTTTAAGAATGTGAATATTTGGAGAATGCTGGGGAATGAACACAGAGGAGGCTGTTCGTTTATAGGTTAGATGCATTTTCAACAGGAACCAAGCAAGTACAAAAAGAAAAAAAAAAAAAAGAGAAGAAAAAAGATGGGGGGAGGATAAAAAGAATATTCAGACTCTGGCTGTTTCCCACACGCAGAAGATAATGTGAATGGAAGTGATTTTGTTTTAGGGGTCATAGCAGAGGCTGATATTGCAACCTTTCCAGATCCTGAAAAATATCATTTGATTAAAATAACTGGCCCCGTTGTTCTTGTGATCCTAAGGAGGCTACTTTACAGGATGAAGACAACAACAGCAAAGTAGTGAACAGCAAGTTTCAGTGCTTCAGATACAGCACTAGAGACACACTGCTGCTGGAAAGTGTAACAGAACATTGAAGCACGTGATAAGCAAGCAGGAATCAGCAAAAAGTTAATAGGAAACCACAACAACAACATGTCCATGTTGTTTAGTAAAATATTTCTCTTTTTTTTTCTCTCTCTTCTAACAGGATGAGGAATTTAATAGTACACAGGAAAGCAGTATCTTAGTAAAGAAAGAAAGGAACAACCAGAGATAAGGAAATGATGGTTCTTGCCACGAAACAAGCTATCCAATTTTAAGAACATTTGTTTGTAAATGTTTGACAAGACCTCATTTGCCCAGACCTCAATGATCCTCAGACCTTCCTCAGACAGGTTTCCTGAAGAATGAAGAAATATGTAACCGGAATCGCCAGAAATGAATCATTACTTTTGAAACCTTGATTTGAAACGTTGTAAGGCCTGATGCTCCCAGAAAGATACTTAGGTCCTTTGGAACAAACAAGAGCCTTGCAACCATCTCAAATCAGAGATCTGCTTGAGAATGTGCGTGGGTCAGCTATGTGCGACGGTTGCAAACCCACCTACCTATGTAGCACTCTGCACAGTTGTGTATTTGTTCACACCAACTTCTACAGATCAGTTCAGTGCTTCATTCCTAGAAGGGCTGCATAGCTTTGTGCTGTGTTTGCCTTTGCAATACATTACATAACATAAATAGGGATGACAAGGAGGTGAAAGCTCCCAAGGCTCTGCAACTCCATGTTGGGGGGAAGCAGAGAAAACAGCTGAACCAAGAGACTGAAAAATTACCTTGTAAATACAAAAAGCTCAGCAAACTAAACAATGACATTTGATGACTTTAAGACGTTTTAAAAACCATGGCTAAACTAGGTGTCTCTGTTTTCTGGAGATCTAAAGCTCTCACTGCTAAGTCTGATAGTTGAAGAAGTATCTGAACTTACACACTTACCAACACACACAGGCAATGCAAGAATTAATGTGGTCTATTGTGATCAGAAAAGGAGAAAAATACATTTTTAAGCTTCTTTTGATAGTGAGGTACAGAACTAAGAAGGATGTTTTACTGAGAAGGCAAAGTGCAGACAACAGAAGTTCAGGAAAAGTTTCATGTCCTTGCAATTAAGACAACATGAATGTTTTCTTCCTTGTTTTAAGAAGAAAGCTGGCATTATGCATCTGTTTGATCTTCCTGGATGTATTGCACTAAGCCATGGACAGAGGAGGCACTGTCCCAACATGCCCCAGTAAGGCAAGGCATCAGTCCACCTTCTGCAAGCACTCTAAGAGGGCATGATTGCGTGATTTGGGAGACAATTGTCATTTTGTTTATCAGGGAAATGTCCAGAAGTCATATTCCAGAATATCCTCATGGCTGGGAATTACCAAAACCAAATGCTGCATACCTGAGGAAGGATGCAGGGTAGGGAACTGTCAGGCAGTGGAGGACGGTGATCCCAGGTGAGCACCTGGGCACTTTGTTTCCTCCATCCCCACTGACTTTCTTCATCAACTCCACATGTAGCCCCAGCCTTGGAAATGTCCTTCATATGCTCACATGAGGTCTGGGATGGCCAACACAGAGTATGAGCACCACTTGGTGCAGGGAAAGCACAACGGCACAGCAAGTCTGTAGCATGAAGTTGTGTGACAACGTGCTCAGTGTCTCACTGTCACGTGCAGAGCATACCTGAACCAAAGCCCGTTCTTCTCCCACAATAAGTAACAGCTTGTCTGACCTCTATTTCAGATTGTGGCATCTCTGTGCATCTTTAACGTCTGTCCCTTACTGATGAAGCTTTTTTCTCTTAGCAATGACGACAGTGTTAAAGCCAACAGAGAACATTCACAATTCATCTTTTCACTTGGCATTAAATAGTCACTTCCTAAGAAAGCAACTATATCTCTCCTAACAAAACAGACAAAAAAGACAGAAGGGACAAGACCTACACTGTTTTTACAGACATCATTTAAATCTGATCCTGAAAAGTAATGCTAAAATGATAAACATGTTATTTGTGATGAGTTTGTGTTTAATGATGATGTTATTGGACACAGAGATTAGATCCCTAAGAGATGCAGTTTTCAAGATACCTGGACTATGGAAAGATTTTCAAAGGCATTTTTCTTGCTAAGAAATAGCCAGCTGCTTGTATATGTCTCCTTTTCAGTATCTTAAAAACACATTAACTTTTTCATCCTCCAGTTCAGATTTAAAACTGCTGTTTATCTATTTTAAAGATCTCTGTGATGAAAAAAGAACTGTAATTAATGAGGGGTTTAGGCCTTACTGTATACATATAATCAGTTTATCTATCCATCCATAGACATAGCCACATTTTAACTTCAAGATGTGGTTAAAACTTAAAGGACTGATTGCAAAATATTGGCAAGGACCATTTTATTTAACAAAATATCCAGTGGTTTGCCTGACATCTAATTCCACAATGACCTCACTGACGTTATCATTTTCCAAAAGGCAACAGAGAGAGGTTTTTTGGGGTAAAAAAGAAGAGCTAAACCTTAGAATGAGGATGATCCAATGCTTGTGCAAAAGAAAGTGGAGTGCCAGGCAACACGTAACCTTACCTGACCTATGAAGAGACACTACCCACTCACACAACTTCCATTTATGAAATCAAAAATTGCCCCAAAATACATAAAGACAGCCATTCCTATACTTTGGTACCCCCAAGAATATGTCAAACTTCTCACAGTGACACTACACAGCGATTATCGGATCCCCTCCTGCCTCAGCTGGCATTGGAGAAAACATCACTTGAAGAACAGCAGACATGTAGCTACACCATGGTGAATATGCATGTGTTCAGAGGGACTACAAGAAGGCAGCAACTTCAGAAGGAGATCTTTTAAAATTTAGTAAAAAAAAGATCAAAGTCCCAAGTTTACCCTTGGAATTCACTAGATATCGAGACAGACTGAAATAATGTACGTGTCCACACCCCATTTATTAGGGTTCTGAGCTGTGTACACTCTCTGGATGTTTTACATATATATGTATGCATGTGTCTAAGGGATTTTTAAAAAGAAATCAGGTGACAATATCAGTATATATTTTCTTTCGATGAGGAAGATCAAATTCCTGTGTTAAAGTTATATGCCAGTCCTTGGCACAACAGGCCTGCAAGCAGTCAGTGGAAATGTACATGTCTAAAACCAAGCACTTTTTATATATTGGCTCAGATGTGACCAGAATAGTTAACATCTTATCAGAGACCAAACAATATCTTTATGGGACTTTATCTGATGGAGAGGTTACTTCATATTAATTCAAGTATTTACCTTCTTCAAGTTATTTGATATTGAAGAAACATGTCATTTGTCCAGTGCAGAGCAGAAAGACCTGTAGTATCTTTATCCCAAGATAGGTTATTGCCTATTTGAGCTAAGAGAGAACAAAAAAAAAAAAAGAAAATGCCTACTTTTTTAAGGACAGTAACTTTCTAATAAATTCAATGCAGAATGCTACAGACAGCACTTAAGAGCACACTGACATAAGTATTATCTACAGAATTATGGACAACCCTAGGACGCTGCCAGGTTGAAGCTTAATACCAGAAATAGAATAAATTGATTCAAGAAGTCATCTTGAACACCACTGTTCAGCCTGAGTGCAGTTCAGTCTCTAATGATTAAATGTTACTTCTTTATAAGCTTCATTCTGGCCAAAACTATCTTACATTAATATTTTCACAAACTACGGCCCAAAATAAACATTTTATATACGACACAAATACCAAAGTCACTTCAGTTCACTTATTGTGGTCATGACCACTTTGGCAAGATTTTGGGGAGGGAGGAGAAATCCAATAAATCAGATATTTTCATGATTTAGTGTTTTCAAAGGTCAGCAACACAATATCTCCCTACTCTGAATTACACATCAGTTAATAGAAAGAACAAATTTTTCCAACAATCCAGCCAAAACTTGGCATCTGACAGAAGAACTTCATCAATGTGTCCTCTCCTTTGGGCTCCTCCCTCTCACCATTACGTCCCAAAGAAACACGGTGTAATAATGGACATGAAGAATAGTTCTTAAATTAAGAAAATGACAACAGGGGAATGATGAATGGTGAGGACTTCTTTTCCTTTAATGGTGGTGTGCCTTCGTTAGCTAACTTCATTGCATTTGCACTGTGAGAAGAAAAACTGAGGAAATTCAGTGACAGAGAGGGAAGCTTAGCTTTGTGCTTCAGATTAGATCCAAGCATTTGCAAAATCAAAGTCTCTCTGGGATTTTTGTGTTAGCCAGTATTTCAGAATGGCTGGGGCAGCTGCAAAATTCACAGTCAAATTTCAGACAGAAAGCACATCTCTAGAGTCCTGGGGACGTGCGCTGAATGTGAGTTTCTTCTCACACACAAAGTCTGCTCAGTTTCATATCTACCTGGACTGCTTGCACCTTTTTGCACCAGTTTATTTTCTTCTCATCTATTCTGACACAGCTGGCTTTTGGCAGACACACACAATATTCATCACATGAGGAATACTTGTGATGTGTCGAAAAATAAGGCCAAAACGTTGGATTTTGTTCTGTGATTTGCTGTCTCATTTCCTTAGTCTGGCAGTACCAAACAAATCCTCATCAGAACATCTTTTTCACTTCCCTTTCACTGGTTTATCAACAGCTCTTGTCCTGAATAAAGCAGCATACAGTTCATACAGCAAAACACCTGGGACAGAGCTGGGCTCATCCCACTGGCAGGAATTCCCCGGAATGAGAATGTGCCCTCTCCATGCTCTCAGTGGCGATGCTCTGGAGATGCTGTGCAGACTGGTCCCTAGGCCAAGGCACCTCCTGCACAGATGAAGAAGTGCAGACTTCTGTTTTCCAAAGTCACTAGCAGCTTTGTGGCACTTAGGAAGGCTATCTTAACCTGTATAATTGATATGAAAGGAGTGAGCCAACATCCAGGAGCTGGCAGGGGTGCCCCAACACATGCTCCCCCTGTGCATGTCACAACATTAAACTTATCTAACACTTCTGGTAGAAAAGCAAACAAACAAGCTCGGCATAGGACCCAAGATATATAAAATGCCCAAAGCAACATTAAATCATCTGAAGATATTCACATTAAATAGAATTACTGTCCCCATTAAGAATCAATCAAAGCTATTTAGAATCATTGGCTATTCAGCCAGATCCCCATGAGACTGCCCAATTAGGCAGATTTTCCATGTAGGTTTCTTGTGATTAAAGGCACTAACTTGCAAATCCTTGCTCATATCTATAGTCCTAACTCAACTGAGCAGTCCTAGTGGATGAAGAGTGCTGCCTTAACTCATCTACATTTACCTAATTCTGCTGATTTTAGCCTGATTTGCACGACAAGAGGAGACAATGCCAAGGGACCTACAGAGAACAGAGTCTGCAAGGGAAGAACAACAGTCGTGCCTACAGCTGGGCACAAGCAGGCACACATCACCAGTCAGCTCTGGTCTGGAAGGCACATAGCTATGTTAACATAAGACTGTGAAAGATGCTGATAAATCCACCAGAGAGGCAGAAATTTATGCTGCAGAAACATTCACACCCTCATGTGTCTAAATGACTTCGTGACCAAAGCTGGCTCATGCCCCAGTAGCTTGGAGCTAGCTGGTGACAGCACCAGGCTGCACAGATGCTCTGCAAGGTAAGTACATCCTATTCTGACAGCATTTAGTTGATCCTTCATAACAAAATGTGTATTCCACTGGCCCCTAATTGACTGGCCTGCTGACTGTCTGAAATTGCCTGGAGACAAAGAAATGAAATGGGACAAATTACCTTAAGAGTAATTATATTAACAAAATGTAATGCAGTTTTGTCTGCCATCTAGAAATACTGTTAGTGTCAGACAGAAGAGTAAGCGAGAATCTCAAATTCCACAACTTAGACCAGAAATTAAGGACTCACTCTTTTTAAAACCAAATTCACTATTTGCCATGATTTCCATAATTTATCATCCTGAAAATTAACCTTGACATCCATAAATTGCCATGTTCCAAGTTTCCTAATCGATCCTAATACATTTTGACAGATCTTCTGCCCCACCCTTTCTGTGGCCCAAACAGGATTTCTGAAGATACTGCTCAGATAGCAGCAGTGTGATAAAGTGCAGTGACTTCTTTCTGCTGTCTCTGAGAAATTCACATGTGTATGCTTGTGTGGGTATGTTTGCATGCATGAGCGTGTTTAACAGGGTTGTACTGACCCTTACTTCTCCTTACCAAAAAAATGAGATTATCACAAAGCAATTCATAGCCTGACAAGCAATTAGACAGAAAGATACCAACTCCATACGAGCCCACAAAGTGGTTTAAATCCCAGTTCCCATGTCAGGCACCCAAGTACAGCATTAGTGCGTACAAAACATCAACCTTTTATGGTTAGCTATGTGATGAGGTGGATCTTGTCTTGCTTCATTTTTGTTTGACAGTGCTATAAACATATGAAATTAAAGTAGAATCCTGGCCAAACCTCCTCTGATAGATTTCTGTTGGTATTTCTAAGGGGAACAGCAGAGGGAGGTAACTAGGGCACAGAGTGCAGGGCTGAGATGCACGAGCAAAACCCTTACAGCTGCAATGAAGTGACTGGATCTATGGAGCTATGCATCATACTTAGGCAGCAACACCCAGGAGAGCAACAGGGAGGACAGTGGCACGGAGGGCAGGAATGACTTCAGGCTCCCTACCAGCTCACCTGCAAGTGTGAGTCAGGACCCTAAATTCACTTGAAAGCGCAGTCTGCTTAATATACCTTCACTGCATTTCAACTCAGAAGGGTCCACATGAGAAAAAGTAGGGAAATAATGAAAGTTGGTGTGTGACAGTGTCTGCTCAGTGGGTCGACGTGTCACGTTCTGCAGCCATGTTACCTCACTGAGGTTAGACATCTTGTTCTGAGATCCAAGCAGATTACCGCTAAAGCTTTTCCTTCCATTCCTTACTGTGTTACTCTCATCGATTTTCTTATTCTAACTCCTCAGATCTAAAAGCAGAGCACTGAACCCATAAGACTGCTTTCTTACTAGTTTCATAAACAGGGCTAACACTACTACGGATCAATCGCTGCGGAAGTTACTATTCCTTGCTTCTTTTCTGACTGAAAGCCAAAGCATTTGGTCTTCCAGAGATCTGGTTATGAAGAATAGTGTGTGATTTGAATGTAACATCTCAACAGTGTAAGGCACATAAGAGAGGGGAAAGAGAAAATAGGACATTTCTCTTCACTGCTGAAGTGAGGAAGAAAAAAACTCAGATTAAGCAAATGGATTGCAATAGCAGGACAAATATGAAGAACATCAGGCACTATAGAAACAAAAATCAAAGAAAATCTGCCTCTAATAGCAAGAGAAATGCATGTAATATGCAGCATAGGTAATATATGCACACATAGTAGATCTTATTAAAAACTACAAATATTTTCTTCTTCTCCTTTCCGCTGTTGCTCAAAAAGCAGAATGGCTCTAGCTCCCTTTGTCAATAAATCACATTAAGGTCACTCTGAGGAGCAGCAGAATATAAATGTCTTGTATGCAAAATCAAACTATCTTTGGGGTATAAATGTGATACAAATACCATCCAAAATACACTTGAAAGGGAGAAACGAAGTACTAGAGCATTAGATTTCACAACTTATTCACAGAGTGGAAGTCACTGAAATCTCCTTCTCCCTAGACTATCTGTTCCCAAGCTTTAAACGTTCAATAACTTCTCAGCCAGGGAATGTGCTTTTCCCCTTCTCTCTGTTTTCGCTGCGGTTTGCCTTATCATGTGCTAAATATGTTATTGCAACACATTAGTTACGTTGGTCCACAGCTTTGAAACCTTCACACTAGACTCTACAAATCTCACAGATAAATCACTGATTAGAATAAACTGATTGTCTGTTCTGGATTCGCTTTTGTAAGATTAAAAAAAGAAGCCCAAAAGATAAGTTCAGAAAACAAACCCAAGTCTGTCACTTCTCAAAAGGCCATGGGTTTTCAACCTCAGTCAATGATTTTTTAATTTTTTCTTTTTCAAGACTTTTGTATGAATAGTAAAAGCTGCATTTCTCTCAAGTTGTGAGAAAATCATACCACAATCAGAACATACTTTTAATATTACAAGTCTGAGATTTACTTGAAGTTTAGACAGACTGTGTTTATCTGTCCTCCAACCAATATTTTAAAAGTTGCTTTCATGACCTTCTAAAGTGAGATATCTGCTCTGCTCTGCACTTTTGTTTTCAATAGACTCATATTTAGCCTGGTACAGTTGATGCATGGGAGAGAACATCTTGGAACAGCTAACCCATGAACAATTCCAGATCTCCAGCTACCACAAGCACCTTCTTTCAACATCCTCATTCTGAACACTGTCTTTTTTTAAATTAGTCAATGGATGCCAGATTGGAGTTATGGACTTAATTAATTTTATGTCTGTGACATGCTCACTATATAATTATACCAAGCTGTGCACCATTAGATAATTATTTTTGGTCCTCAAAAGAGGAATTCAATTTGTTTAAAATTATTTTAGCTCCTTCAGAAAGAAAGATATTATTTCCCTTAGAAAAGCCATCAAACTAAGTGATAAAGTAACTCTATTCTGGTAATAAAAGACTATGGCACTGAAGTGGTTACAAACCATTTTGTTCAACCAGACTATTTACAAGTAGCAACAGGGTATCTGTTTCCTGTCATCTCCATCATATATCTCCAGGCAGAGAGATTGGAGCCCAATTACAGCCTGATATCTAATCAATACACACCTTATTCCTAGAGCAGGAAGTAAAGGAGGAGGCCCTTGGGAGCCAGAGTTCAAATTACTCTACTGTCGATTCTAGATAGCAGCTAATGATAGGATATATTTCTGAAAAGGGGGGTGGGTGGGAAGGCCAGCACAGTTTAATGAGTTTGTTAATACAAAGAACACATATGTTTATTAATTTAGACATCTCCTTTTACATTCTAACGGCCTTATGTGAATCAGAAGAAAAGTGACCCAATTTGCTTTTCACTCCTACAACTTTTTGGACGTAACTTTGTAAAATAAAACATTCAAGTGCCAAACCCAGTCCAAAACTTTTAAAAGGAGGTTTGCAAACGACATTTGGTTACATTCTTACCCCCAGACCCCAGCTTTTAAGAATTGCTTTTTTTATGAAGAATGGCTTACTTTCATATTGATACAGATTTTATTTAGCTCCAGAGACTTTCAGTGAAACCAGTTAACATTTCCCTTTCCCAACTGACTACTTAAACTCATTCTATCATGTGCATGAACCCACGAGGCCAAACCCTGCACTTAACTGAAGGCAGCTGTCTGTTGACTCTTGGTCACTTACTAGCTGTTTGGGAAGATCTTCAACAGATATATCCGGGGACTATTTGTCCTCAAGTGTCTACTTCTAATTTTGTCAATTAGACAGAAAATTAACCTCTCCTACTTACCAATTCCTTTGCATTCCTAGTAAGGGTTCGAAGAGCTGCCTTTTGCATAGCAGTCCTTATGAAAATGTTTGGGGTTTTTTTTGTCTTCCAAGAATTACTGTAACTCAGAAATGTAAAATATGAAGAGCAAATAGCCCGAATAATCAAAGAAAGTCACATGCTACACTCAGTACTCCAAGAATGAGAATGAAGCACTGGGGCATAATAAATCTTGTTAGTATTTAGTTTTCAGAATGGTCTGGAAGGCTGCCTGGTGACACGGATTCCTTCTAGGTTTAATACAGGTTTGATTAGCCAGGAAATCATCATTTTTTTCTAGAGAGACAGACCACAGAACTACAAAATTCACAGTATACAAAAGCAGGCAACAAAATTTTATCTCTGGTTTTCTGGTTGGAAGCACTATACAAAGCCCCAGGACTCCTCGCTTCAGTTCCTAAGACACCAAGCAACGCCACATCTGTGAGGCATGTAAATTGTCACAAGGACAATTTTCAGGTGACCAAAATCCCCACTTATTGGGATTGTTAAAAACATTTAAACTGGTACTGAACTCCCACTCTGCACTCCAGCAGGAGTTAGGCCACAGAGCTCCTCTGTCTCTACTACTTATCCCATCGCATCTTCAGGTTTCTAACTTAGCTTCCTGAATACCTACATCTGGTCTTGGATCACGATACACTTCAATTCTTCATCTGACATGTTTGGGTGAGTAATACTTCCTTTCTCCTGGCTTAACTATTTGTCCATCTTAACTATTTATAATATAAATTCTTCCAGCCAGTGATCACTGCAATATATTTGTACAATACTTTGCACAATTTCAGCTTGGGATTTCTTAGTCTGACTCAATAGAGCTATTGCTAATACAGACCTTCACATAAATGGGGCCCCAAGACTGAATGATACCTCTAAGTGCTGCTGTACTACAAATAAATAATTATATGATATACATAAATCTTGCATTTTTAATGCTGAAGTCCCACGAGACAGAAAAAAGATTTTAAACGAGACAAGAACTTTCTAATTATACTGCATGTTGATGATCTTGGAATAGGTACAAAAACCATTAAAGACTTCTACTTATTTTTTTCTGCCTCTTAAATAGGAAAAATCTTTTCATCAAACATAGATTGAAGCCAGCGATAATGTAACTCTGGCTTACTAAATAATAACAGTGCAGGGCTTTCTAAATAGCCTACTTCAAATAATGACTTATATTATCCTAAATTCAAAAGCAAACAACTGGGGAGAAGGAGATCGCTAAACGAAGAGCAATATTAAATTCCAGAGAGTGAATGTGCTCTGCTAAAGGTGTGGTCTTAATGGAATTTGACCTATATCCATAATTCTGCTGTCACTCAGCACAGCTCTCAGAGCACAAAGACGGCAGAGGAGCAGGGTGTGAACAAAGCAGGGAGCTGCCCCATGCAGCACAGCTCCTGGGGGGCAGAGAGGTATGACCCCACTGCCTACTCCTTTACCACCAGCCCTGGACTCCCAGGCTGGCTGCAGCTGCCATTTAGGAAAGGGCTGAGGTGTGTTGGATGGTGGCTACTGCCCTGCATGCGTTGGCCTCTTGCAGCAGGAGCAATCGGTGCCTCCAACAATTGCAGCAGCAAGCTAATGGTCTCAGTCAGAAATCCACAGCTCCTTCACATCTCTAAGAGCTCAGGGCACAGAACCAAAAAGGAGGTGGTGTCTACTTATTGGGTCCACAGCCTTTGCGAGAGAAAAGAGATTGGGTTAGTGAGCTGCCTTTATCCCAGCTGAACTGTTGGATGAACTTCCAAAAATATCCTTGAATTGGCATTCTGCATACAGCTGTGTTTATGAAAGGCAGTATCATGTATGTAAATAAATTCAGATGCTGCTTGAGTTATTTTAAAACAATCAGTGGAACACTAATCATTTTATAGGCACAATCTTATCCCAAGAAAGTGACAACTCGGTGTGTATGTACATGTACTAAAAGTTAAAGACCATCACTTGTGTCTCCGCACAGACATTAAACAATATGTAGACTTATCTTATAGCCCCATGAAGAGCTACTTTCATTTTCTGTGTACTTTCTTTGCTTGTTGATACAATAACCTAAAAAAGCACTTCCCCAGAGCTCTCTGGGCCTCATCCTAGATGGAGCTCATTATCTGCAGGTATCAGATGTAGCTTGGCAGTATGCAAAATCCCTGGCAGAAAGACCAGCTCCTCCTACCCTGCCTCATGGTGCAACTAGCAAGGGGGCAAGCTGGGCACGAGCAGGGCCCTGGTCATTCCCCGGTGCCTTCGGGAAGCCTGGGCAGGATGAGCACCTTGAACCGAGGGCACAGCCAGCCTGCTGCTGGGCCTTGGCCAGAAAGCATGTGTATCGCGCAGCTCCCTGTGCTTAAATCCATTAATTATCTCACAGTGTAAACAATTTTAGAGTACTGCGGTTGCCTGCTCATAGGGAGATAATGCAGTTTAACCACTGTCTGCTCTAACTTCATTGCTGAGCTGATACGAGGAGGGTTGCAGAAATACCTGAGTGAGACAGGCAGATGACAAACATTTCCCGCCTTTGGCTCCCATCAGCCCATGGCAAACTGGGACGATCCATCACCTCGGCCGGACTAAACAGAGGACATCACCTCTGCTCTGCCAATGCTCCCTCTGCCTTCAAGAGGGCAAGGAGCCCTGAATTTTGCAATTCTTTTCCTACCAGACACCACAAAAATAAAACTGTTACCTTTTTCATAGTAATCCCACATCAATCCCATGGTATCCAGCAATTCTCTGCTTCATGATTCAAAAAGCAAAGGCCCTGAACTGACAGGATATCCGGCCAGCCGAAGTATATAAAAGAACACCTGATACTTCTTTATGCCACACAATACTGTACCAGAGTTCTGTAACTCACGTGGTTGTTTTATTAAAACACCATACTTTGTTCCCATTTATTCTTCTCTGCTTGGAGAACAATCTGGGATGGCGACGGTACAATCTATCACAGTCTGTTATGTACTGTGTTATCACTTTTTCCTCCAGTGTTAGCCTGCAGAGATGACAAGTCTGGAAACAGGAATACTTCCATTAACATTAGCTCTGATTTCATTTACATTCTGCTTTTTGAACAGAGCTCTGCACAGCAAGGTGAACTGGTTATATGGTAAACTGGTTACACCATGAGATCTATAGAGAATATGGCCACATAACAAAGTACATCAGAAGTAGATGGAAATGAAACATGGCCTTAGACGGTTGAAAAAAGGCAAGTCCACCTTGAATTTGATGCATCAGCAATGCAGCATCTCCTCAGACAAAAAACAGAATCTGGTGGCTAACCAGTGTCACTGAGATCAACTTCATCCTCATCTCCAGAGTCCAAAGTGGGAATCTAAAATAAGGCTTTTAATAGCACAACAGTTACCATGTAGAGGACTACAAAACCGCAGGATTACAAAACAACCAGGGTTATTGCAAACTTCCCTCACAAACTCTAATGAATAGTTTTCTTTTTTTTCACTCCAATACTGTTGTTTCAAATGAAAACACATCGCTGCTTTGTTGCTGAGCACTTTCTCCCACAGTGCCCTGCATAAAGACTTGCTTGTGCACCCTCGGAATGTGCTTATTCCAAGATGTCTAATTGTCATTTCTTCCACCTTACATCAGAAGTTTGTCACATGCATTAATTAGGTCCATAAAAATATGCTCAAAACCCTACCATTTAAATACGAAAGAGAGGGAAAGAGAGAGAAACGAGCACTGTAATTTCCAAGAATGACTAATGTCTTGCTGAAGTTAATTCTGTGGATTAATGGCCTAATTGCCAACATGGCTGAGGTAAGGCATACCCTGAGATCTTAGGCTGCTCAGCAGTGAGCACTAACATGAAAACGACAATCTTTCAATCGGTGTTTCCAACTATTTGACTGAAATGAAAAAGCTTACTCATGGAACAAACAAGAAGCTGCCATTTCCTAGGTGCACACAGATGAAGGGGTGACCAGGTCCAGCCATGGGAATTAGAGACAAAGAGCTATTCTGTTTAATTCCAGGGGAAAAGCATCCGACTGACTAGATCAGAAGTTTCTGTACTGCAGTGTCCTGTCTGCAGCAGCATCAGCTCCAGAGGCCTCAGAGTAGTGTGTGAGAATCCAGGCCCACCAAAAATGTTCACTGCAACTCCCTAAAGCAGTCATCAACTTGAAGAAGACCATCCCAAGCTAGAAATCCCAGACTTTGGCGTAACTCACAGGACTGAACACAAAATCAAATAAAATTTAACTTAAAAATTTTGCATTTTTATGCATTGATCTGGTCTTTTACACTTGAAGGAATTAAACTGGTTGACTTACATAGCTCTGAAAAAATAATACTTATCATTCAAATATCAACTGATCCTTAACTCTTTCTAGCATTAATGACTTCTGCTGGGAGAAAATTCTGCTGCTTGTTTGCAGCGACCAGAGATATGTGCAGAGCATGCCTGGAAAAAATATACAGACAATAAATTGCTTTCTGAAAAACTAAACCAAGTTTACATTAGTACATCAACTGTATTTGGATTCATGTAATTCTGATATCTAGAGCTAAACAAATGCATATCTTTATAAAATACATGCAGAAGTATAGTCAACCCATCTCAAATAAAATATCTTTCACTGGCTCTTCTGATGATCTGTATCTTTTAGATTTATAGCAACGCTTATCTGAGGAGGTCAAAGTACTCTGTAACAAAGAACTGAAACTCACAACATCCCAGATGAATAGTAAGCATGATCATAATCTATTTTACAATTCTAAATATGGTTTTAAGTAGTCAGACACAGAGAGGTTAAATGCTTAGCTTCAAATAAACCCACATAACCTAGTTCTATCTTCTCTCCCGATTCGTGCTTTTTCCACCCCTGCTCTCCTGATCAGAGAGAAGAGCTCTGAGGGCTTTAAGGGCAGCAGTTAAGGGTGCTGGTTCCCCTCCTGCCCCTTTCCCCAGAACACCAACCCTGAGGCAGAGGCCTCTTCTGTCCTCAGAAGTCAAAAGTCTGGCATTGGTGGAAGCTTTGGCTTTGAGCTAAGTGGTGTCAGATTCCTCCTTAATGTTGCATGCCTTTCCTTTCACCTTGCTTCTTACCAGCTATCTCAATCCATCCCAGCTGATCTGGGATGAAATATGCTTGTGAACACAGGAATTCAGCAGTGGGTACGCAAAAAGGCTACAAACGTGGATCTGAAGCAGTGGTTGTCCAAATCCTATGAAGTCATTACTGGGAGCATTTTTATTGCTGTGGAAAGATGAAGCTGGGCAGCATGTGTCTGTGACTTAGTAGGGGATGAAATTTTGGCCTTCTCCTATCACAACAGCACCTCCTTTTAAACACTGATCCAGTTCCTGGGAGTAGCCCTTCTTTCAGCCACCACAGTAGAGAGGACAGAAATCTGCCCAAGGGCCTTTCTTGCACTGCACCACTTGGTATTAGAAACAGAGACCATCAGGAGGCTGTGCCAAGTGGGGTTAGTTGTGAGCTCAGATTCCCTGATTTTTTGTTCCTTAAAAGCCAGTGAGATGAGTCCCTTTTTCCACCACCTGCATAAACCCAGATTAACCACAGCAATAGGTATCTCTACTTCTGTTACCTCGGAAATGCTCTTCCCTCCTCTAACATGGGAGTTTGCTAACGATAAAGAGGTCTGAGATGATTTTAGAGCATAAGGGAACTTGCTTCGGGTTGTCTTTCTAATTAGAGCAGATCTGAAATACTACATCACTACTACAGCACAGGTAGTTCTTTAATTCTTACCAAGCTATCAACCCCTAGCATAGTCCACAGGCGGTCGAGCCTGACATTAGCACATACTTTGCTTTTTTATTTCAATAAACCATCAACTTTAATGCACAGGTCAGTCTTAGTGAGTTCTCCCAGGCTATTAACTTATAATTAGACTAAGGTAATGATATCTTTATTAGAATTCAAAGGTAATAGTTACAGAGAGAAGCACACATGCTAACACACTGACCTGGCAGTGGGCACAAACCCAGAAGCAACCATCCAGAGCCTTCCTCACACTTTGGAAAAACTCAAGATACAGCTCTGAATCTTGCCGATGGCCTCTCCTTCCTTTCAGCCTCAGCTACCTGAGTAGTTCAAGCTTCAGCAGCCACTCCACAGAAAATGGCTGCTCACAGGAGAGGTTTGGTTGACCCAGACACCAAAACTGAAGCCCCACTTCTGAAACTTTCCTCCTCCTCCCCTCAGCATAATTTCTAGAACCCAGATCAGATTTCTGTGGCTTGTGCTCTGCTTAGATGATGTCTGCCTTCCTTGCCGTGCTTTATCTTTGATTCACTACTCTGTGCTAAACCTCAATTGACCTACTTGACAATTGCACATTTTATGATGCCAGTTCTACTGAAGAGAAATCTGAGATACAATGAGACTAAGTGAGATGTCCAGGGTTGTACATGACATTTATAACAGAGCTGGGAGCTGCATGCTCCTCTCCTCTCTCTCTCTACCAGCAAGAATCTATTTTCTCTTTACTTTGTCTTCTCTCACGCTTAAAATAGTTGTGGCTTATTGAGAGATTTAGCAAGGAGCACAGGTCAACTTACCTGTTTACCTGGAGGCTGCTGTGCTTCAAGAAGATGTGTACCTTGGAGCTATGTGCCCCATGATACCTAGAGAGCTTTGAAGAATTTTGCTGAGCTGGAGTACACAGTTGTCTGCCACACACCTCCAACAATCACATTCAGAAAAGAGCTGGGGAATGAAGGCCACATAGGTAGGCAGGAAGAAGCAAAGAGATCCTACAAGGATTTTGACATCAGCAGAACAGTAATGTCAAGAAAAGCTTGTTTATATGTGACCCAAAAGATATCCTCACCTGTGGTGGGGAGAGAATAAATAATAATCTAATTAAGTTCTTTCAAAATTCTTAGCTTCAGCGGCAACTGAGTGAAACTAGCAGGAATACAAAATTTGCCACTATACAAGCCACCGTGCCACTTACTCTCCCAGCCTGCTTACTGCCATAGATAATTCTTAACCATTTAAAATGAATAACCAAACAGTGATGCATCAGCTTGGTTACAGAACCACAGGACCCCAAAACAAGTGCCAATTTCAAGAAAAGAAAACGTTGCTCCCTCCTTTGCTGCTTCTGAAGTCATAAACCTGAAATCTAAAGTGTGGCCAAATACTTCTTGATCTCTGTGGAAGTCAGGAACCTAAAAACTTCTGAGGATCTATGCCTTTGTCCTTACCCTTTCACTTTTATGCACAATGGGGGAGAATTAGTTAATTTATATTAATTTACTTGACCCTTAAAAACTCCAGAAAACATGCAAGCACCTTTCTTTCAACTGTACTTCCGGATAATAATTTGGAAAGATTCTTTCCCTGCTCTGGTGAAACTGTCAGGTGCTTTAGAAGAACACAAAATCTTTTCCCAGTTTGATTTTTACTTTAACATCAGTTAATTTATATTTGTTCTTCTTTCACAATTTCACTAATGCCCTTTCTGTATACGTATATTTGTCCATTACAATCTACAGAACAATCACCCTAATTGATCTAGTGTTAACCTCTAACAGCTTAAGATCCAGACTGTTTTTAATCTATTGCTGTCCCAGTTGCAGCATTAATTCCCTATAGTGCTTACATCTCTGTCACCATTGCCACCCGGCCCTCTTACAAGAGGCACCTCTGCAAATAAATGCCACTGTAAAGCACACTTACAAGAGGAGTGGGGGCTGCTGAAAAGGCCCCACCATAACAGTTTGCTTTTGCCTTGTGTTGTATATAATGATAAATTTCATACAGGTGTCACATTTTTTAGCGGGAGGTGAGGATTGATGGGGAACAGTAGAACGATCCATCATCAGAGGCAGGTGGCACAGTATTGGAATTTCAGAAATCTGTTCCCAATCACATCCACTGCTGGATGACTCAGTAACGACCCTATTTGCGATGCGTTACTGAAAATCAATGTGCCGCATTCAAGGTCAATGTACTGTTAGAAAACTCTTTAAGCACTGATGGATGGATTGTGTTCATTCAGAATAAATGTGAGAAGAAAGTGACAGCTGAGCATCACAATAGTTGTGCCAACTTTAAAAGAACAGCTTCCTCCTGCAGAGAGAAACGTGATTCCCTCGGGGATTACATCACTCCTGGTTTCCTTTGTTCTTTCTCTTTTGAGCATTTAGGTAATTGTTTAATGTATCTATCTTTGTGCAATTAGGAGACTTCAAAGTGTGAAGACAAATACTGATGAACAACAATCTTTATGGACTTCCCTATATGAATAATATTAATCATTATGAAAGACTATCAAAGTTTATAAGGATTAAGTAGACAAGAAGGGAAAACATTTCAAGAAACACACAGCTACAGAAAAAAAAAGCTCTCTGCAAACAGCTCTGAAGATAAAATCCCAAGTCAAAACACGGTCTCGATTTTTCTGTTATTATAGTAGTGAACAAGATACTTAGTGTCTTTACATATCTTTACATATTTTTCAACTCTCTAAGTGGTTTTGCATATCTTTAAATGTTTTAAATTAGCTGGGAACTTGCCATGCATGGTAAAACAGATTTTAGAAAAGATCCACATTTATAAATAAAGCTATCTCACTTTTTCATTTAGCAATAGGATGGGATATCTCATTCAACTAGTTTGCTAAATGTGAATTAATGGCACTTTGGAGATGTTTTCCAGAGGGATTCAGAAATTATACTCCTTTTCTTTCCAGAGAAATAATGAAATTGTCTTTTAGTTGATGGGGGAAAAAATAATCATCATCTTCCAAAAGGAAAACAGGATTGATAGCTCAAACAAACATGAAGGGGGAAAAGTGTAATTTACCATGTGGTTCACCAGCAGCTAAATCTGTTCACTTGACACAATAAATGATGTCAGGCTTCCTCACCCACTGTGTCAACAAAATGGGTGTTGTCAAAAACATTAAGACATCTTATTGACAAACTCTCAAGTCATTATACTCTTTGAAGTGGTTTTGTCTTCTGCCTAAAATTATTGCACCGACAGCATCGATTCATCTGATACATTGATACTGCAGCAACAAGCTCCAGGGAGGATACTGAATACAGCCAAAGCCATTATCCAGACAAAGTTATTTCTGACTCTTTTGGTACAATTGTGAGAGGTGGGCAGATATCAGGGGCAAGCAGTTCACTTACAATCCTCAGACAATGATCCCTTTTTCAACAAAACAGGTTTTTGCATCAGAAGCTATCACCTAGGGGTTAATTGCAAATACATTGCCTTAAACAAGCTGCTGCACAATATTTCAGCCAGAGCCTACTGCTTATCCGTATACTTTAGGGAGTAAAAAGCTTTCAGAACTCCCTTCCTTACTCAAATAGATGCACTAAACTCTGTTCACCCAATGCTATGAGGAAAGCCTGACTGATTTTACCAATAGTTATGTCTGTCAAAGAGCATTTGGTCAAAAATATGTGAAATAACTCAACTGTTGCAAGAGGGAAGTAATGCTCAGATGAGAGGTCAAAGCCTGAGCATATATCACAGTCTTTTGTTCAGGCCAAACCAACATGACAAGGTAGGGTTAGGCCAGGCCATCTGCACGGCTGCTGCCCATCAGTAACTTCTGCAGACGAACAAGAGGCACCAGAAGGGTGACTTATGACTGCTTCCGACCCCTAAGTTTAATACATCACAGGCCTAATCCTCCCAGCATAAAACCAAATAGCAGGAAAGTCAGTTTTGTACGGGACTGAGCATCTAGTCATCCCAAGAATAAAGGGTCCATTTCTTTCTTCCCTCCCATCTTTGCCACTTGGAAGGGAGGCATGGCCAGAGCATGCATCCCTGCCTGCTCACCAGCATCATGTGCTGCTCTGCTCTGTGGTGGTTTGGCAGGTCCTGGCCCCACTGTCCAGCACCAGGGGCTAACAACCAGCTCTCATCACCCCATCACAGCTGCATGCACAGACCACGACCATGTGCCACTGAGCATTTGGCTCGCTGTCCTTAATGCAAAGCACAGAGCTGAAGATAGAAGCAGGCTGAGTGTGCCAGCTCTGTCCACTGTGTATTTGTGATTAAGTTTTGCTATTAAAATACAGTATATAAAACACTAATTCAGGCCAAAATTATAGACTCGAATAATATATGGAATTACTGTGCCAACAATCCACAATAAAAATACACAGTACAAATAAGTGAAAGAATCTGATGTCAAAAAAATGGATAATGAAAGTAAATTGTATAAATGTAATTAATAAAGGCTTGGAATGGAAATTTCCAGTGTATATTGGTTGAGTCTAGACCCACTGAATATCCAAGGACTCCTACATTTAAGTTGGGATAGTAATGACCAGCTTCTTCTGTTTTGTTTAAATTGTATCTCCTAAATCAGAAGGCATCTAGGAGTCTCTGCTAAATTGTTTTAATTAAACTAGCCATTATGTTTTATGAGTTCCAACTTTACCGCATTCAGATGAGAAATAAAGATGTATGGAATACTGAGACTTTGACACGATGAAATCTATTCCTGCACAAATGTTCACAGCTGCTATCTGGTGCTGCCCTGACTCCGGAGATAACAGCTACTGTTTTGCTGGACTTGTCATGTATCCTGGAAGTCTGACAGGGATTTCTGTGATCCATCTGCAGTCTGTGCAGATCCTTTTCTAAGTATGTGTTTTCCTTTGCTCAGAATCCTCAGAGCTTGGGTGGCCTTGGTAAAGGATTTTTAGGTTTTGCTACTATGACAATGAAGAAAATATTTCTTTTTCATGAAGCATGTTTGTTTATAAAATTCTACTGTAAAAACAGAGAAAACACTATAGGGCAATGCCTACCTCCTTCACAGCCTCTGATCTCCTGACCTGGTGCTGCACTCGACAGGGGAGATTCCCATGAAAAACAGTAGGCACTGGCACTTCCATCTGGCTGTCCACATACTCTCCATGTAGAACATGTTTAAATAAATGAACACTGCACTGGATATCTCCAACAATGAAGACGCAAAAGTGTGCATTACTCAGAAGCAATGAAGCTGAAACCCTACCTGGAGCCCCAATTTTTGGTCTCTCTCATTTTGATTTATTTCTATAGTGAAAGGAAGGCCTTCCTACTATTTTTCATATAATTGATGGCCATGAGCCACTGAGATCAAAGAATGAGAATATTTGCTCAGTAGTGCAGGCAGTGGGATTCCTAGCCTCATTTGAGGGTTGTAAGGTTTGTTTGTGATCACGGAATTAAAGTTGCTACCAGTTGAATCCTCAGAGTACTCACACTGAGTAGTCTTGTACAGCTATAAAATTTGAATACTAAGGAGGTTGTCCTGCAGACATATCTCTTGGTTTCTGATCAACTTTTCAAACAGACTGCAATCACACAAAACTCAATTGAAGTACATTTTCCATCTGTAATCTCAATGCAAGTAACTAGTAAAGCCTCCTCAGGAATCTGGTGGAACCGCAGGGCTAATCAGTTCACTTCTACCACTCACAGGACCACAGCCCAGCAGAAACCAGCTTCTGAAATGTCTTTCCCAGATCTGCTGCAGACCTGGAGATGGAAACTTTTGCCAGTGCCTGAGCTGAGTTCAGGGCTGCTGCAGAGCTCTGCTGTGCTTTCACGGCTCTCTACAACCCAGGTCATGGTACCAAGGAGCCAGCGCTCCTGCCCACGCAGCAATGAGAAACAAGGGCTACTGGGAGGGATGTAAGCCTCCCAAACCATCCTCCAGTTAATCTGTGCCTGCAATGGATGACTATCAAACAAGTACACACAGGGAAAGAAATAAATTCATTGTAATTATCATAAAAAACAAAACTGGAATGAATCACTCCAGAATAATAACTTCAGTAGTTTTGCCTCCCTTATTCTTTCAAAGAAAGCAAAATCATTTGGTACAAATTAAAGACCATTTCTGCTAGGAAATGAAGCATCACATCCTAACTAATGCAAAATATTAAACAGGAGGCTTAAAAAAGTCACCCCATGCCTTTGCACAGAAAGGTATGCCAACTCTTCAGTTCTGAATTAGAAGTATTTCCAGGCACCTTTGTCAAGCTGTTCAAGTGTCTTGCTAGGTCAGTTTCACTACGTGTTTAAGACAGTTTTCAGGTACTCAGCAGAACAAATAGCACGTGCAGGCCTTGTTGTAGCTTAGCCCATACTTCTACCAGAAGCAGCACACACACCGCTCTCAGTACAACCAGGTCTTTTCCAGACCCCATTGCTGGAGATGGAAGAGCACTCACCAGGTAGAAGTTGCCGTCCTACGCCCGCAGCATGTGAAATTGCACAGGTCATCACTGGCCACTTCGATGCAGAGTCAGACAGCGTGGCAAAAATTGCTGATGGTCACAATTTGACTTTGTATAGATATGGATAGGGCAGCAGTCATACAAACCTTTCCATTTCCTTTAGCAGACTTCATAGTCTAGCCTAGTTCCACCCCTTCTGTTTCCAGAAGGAGAATAGTTTGTTTTCTTTCTTACCCACACAGATTGCCATGTCAGTATAGCTGTGCAGGTCATAGTATCACACATACTTTGTCCTTCTGGTCATCATCTTCCTATCCACTTGCATGAACAGAGAAAAAGCAATCATTAAGGCAAATAGAAATACTACATTCCTTCCGAGCAAGTCCTACAGAAAGTTCTCTGCACTCTGTACAAATGATGTCAATGGAAAAAGGTTCAGTGATGGCCGTCAGGGTATTATCAGCAGCTCTACTGCACAGCTTTTTGGATAGCTTGTGTCAGTATTCTGAATTAAATAATAATTAAAGTTACTCAAAAGTGGTTTGGATGTGCTTCCAAATGGAAGTCAGAAAACAAGGGATTCAAGAGGAGTAAAAGATACATATGTTTTGATAATCTGAAGTGAGCCAGCTTACCCCAAAAGCCACTTAATTACACCAAAACTGAAACATCTGGTTTACATTATCTGCTAAAAAAAATAGCATGGTGAAAAGTGAACCACTTGGAGAGGAAATATTAACGTGATTCTCGACTTACAGATTGTCAGGGCAGAAAACTAATACCTATGATTTTTAATTATATTTAATCTTCATATGATACGGAAAGAGGACACTCAGCAAAGTAACAAGTCAACTGAGTTAGGCTAAAGGAGAAGCCCTCCCTGCCTGGCTCCGAGCAAGCTGCAGGATGGCAGCAGCAGAGGGACCACACTGCTGGGGTAGCAGGGAATTTTTGTCCCTTGGATCCTTTGGAATGCATGTGGCTTTCTGATGTGTCCTGCCACATTCAGAGCATTCTCACAGAGGAAGAAGTACAAAAAAGCAACATTCTCCCCTTAGCCCTAAGAACATTCCTAACATTGCTGTTGTCTGCTATGATGTGATCTATTTCCATTTTTTTTTTTCCCTCTCAGTTGCAGCCAAGGAAAGACAAACCATGCAGAAGTGATGCCAACTCTGCCCTGCACATACAGTAGGTACTCCCCAGCCCGGAGATATCCAAATCTCTCTCTGGTACAGTAGCCTGGTATTTCTTAACAGTATCCGTAGCTGAGAAGTCACATTATAGCACTTTAGAACATTTAGAGCCTAAGGAAAACTTTTTATGTGAACATTTTAAAGCTCAAAGCTCTAATCTAGGACTTGGTGTATTTATCCAAGTCCTTAATTATTAATGTTACTCTATTGATTTGATACCTGAAACAACAAAACCTGTGCAAACTAATTATGCCTGGCTTCCGACTTTACAGGGCTTCTTCACTTCTCTTCTAAATCTTCTTTTCCTTAATCAATAAGGTCTGATTCATAAAACAGTACAGAGATGCCAGAATTCAGAAATAAAAGGCATATTTATTATCATACAAACTATGCAACAGATATGTACGTTGCTGAAGCATTTATTCACCAGAGGGATCCCAGTGAAATTTTAACTTCATCCTTGCTTATTATCTGAATGTAGGCAGCACAATCATAACTAACAGCGTTTTAATTAATTCAGAAATAGAATTATTAAAGAAAAAAGTCTTTGGTGTTTCCACGCAAGGCTCTGTAACACCGCTTTCTTGAGGCAGTGCAGCTTTGCCAACTTTCTGCAGGAAGTAAATGCACAGCCCTCTACTCCCCGCTGTCCCTGGGTTCCTCCGGGCAGCACCAGCACTGTGCTCTGCTTTCAGGGTTTGGGTGAGCAGAAAGTCCCCTCATTTGCATTCAGAAATACTGAGTCAAATTCCTTAATACAGCTAGGCCAGACCACTGTAATATAAAATACCTTTGTAAACTACATCACCAAATCTAAGGTGAACCCTTTAATAGTATGCAGCGCAGAAGGTTTGCAGTGCTCATTCCTGCTCAGTTGATGAGTTGATTTATTTTTAAATTTCATGTGGGTATATAATGCTACAGAGGGGGACAAATATTTAATTGCCAATAGTGTGTTTGGTACTCAACAGAAATCATGACTTAGAAATTTTGCTAATGGGCTGTGAAGAGGACATCCTTACACCTCTTTCTAAGATATATTACTGCCATAAACTTATTCCAAAAACTGAGGTGTTGCCATGTGGAAGACTGAATAACTATGATGTTATGTGAGCTTAACATATTTTTTATTAAGGTCACTACAAGACACAACTTAAAACTTAATGATGCTGGTGACTCTTTGATCACAAAAATACATAAAAAATTTTATTAAGATGTGAAAATCTAGGACAACACAACCCCACTGAAAAACTACTTTATTTGACCCTTTCCAAATTTTGCATTTTCTTAGGAATGAAATTATATTTCTTATCAAAGATACATAGCTTTTTTCTTCTTTCGTTAGAGAAAAAGACAAAACAAACACAATCTAATGGAAACTACTGCACTTCAGTAGTAAAGGTGAGATGCCTAGGCAGCCTTCCCAGCTTTAGCAATGAGCTGTTAGTGACCAAGAGCACCTTCCATTTTCCAATCATTTCCCTTTCTAGCTCGAGCTCTGGTAGCCCAGCAGTGCACTGCTTGCTCAGCTGCACCCTGCCCACGTGCAGCTCCAGCTTGCCTAGGCGTGAGTGACTTTTCAGAAATAACAGAGACTCCTCCCATCTCTCAGTGCAGAACTTTTACAGCTCCCAGAGGCACCACAGAGGGGGACCTGTGATGCTACAGTCAACTCTTCTTGCTAGAGCAGATAGCAAATAGACCAGGATTCTTTACTCTCCTTTTGACCACAGCAGACTTATTTTTTTCCCAATAATAAATGGCCAAATAGAATATATCCACAGCTATTTTATGGACAGTGGAGATTGCATAGAATATTTTAGATGTAAAAAGAGGCTCAGAAACAATATTATCACTTGACTAGAGGTTTAGACTTAGTCCTCAAACCTCCATATTTTAATCTCCATATCAGAGCATCTACTCCACTCTTACTATTATCACAATCACTGTATAAATAGACAGAAAATTATTCAAATCTTCTGATCTATCCAATTTATAAGCAAGATGTACTATATTCATCCCAGATGCCCTTGTTTTCTAAATGCTATTTAGAAAAAATATTTTAAAAATGTGGGCAAGAGAAGAAAAAGTGAAAGTTCTGAGGAAGATTAACAGCACAATTTTATTTTTTTTTTTTAAGGGCTGAACCAAAAGAAAACTAGCTTAAATTCTTCAGTTCAGTAAGATTACATCGAAACCAACGGTGCTCAGAATCTGGTCCAAACATCTTCATTATAAACAGGCTCCATTAGTTCTATTGAACAGCAGCTTACATCACAGAGGGAGGTAATTTACAATTTTTATAACCATCATAATTTGTAGTACACAACTAACCACATGGCCATTCTTTCAAAACATGAAGATAAATCACAAGAAAATCAAAGGCGTATTTAATGCTTGATGACAAATGGCTACTAACAAACATTTATTGCAATAAATTGTTGTTAAAAACAGTGATTATGGGAAAATGCTTAACAAAGGTGATTAGGGCCACTTATTTTTAAAAAAATTTCCACTGCTTCTCTTAAGTGCATGGACCACCAAGTTGCATTTAATCCTTCCTAATTCTGAGCAGGATAATTATGGCAAATGCTGGTAAATGAATCACATGTCTGTACAGGAGTATCACAGCCATTGTGGCCCTCAGATGAATGCTGTGTCAGAGGATTAATGTGGTATAATACCGCATTTGCTTCTGCAGCCTGTTATTTCAATCTTGTGAGCTGCCTTTCATCAAGGTGGGGAAATACAGTAAGGTTACTGTTGATCACAGGCAGCTGGAGAGGATGCTGTGTGACATCCAAGTCCTTCAGTCCTATAGGGGACTCTTGGCAGCTTCTAAAAGTCTTGGTTTGTGCATAAATGGAAGGAGAGAGAGAATTTGCCTGTGCTAGGAAAAAGTTGGCAGGTGAAGCAACAGCACAAGAGGTGCCATTGTGCCAACAAGTTACTTAGTTCTGAGCATTAAGCAATGTGCACCCAAGAATTCATGGGATCCTAAAACTGCAGAGACAGCAAATCACTGCTTTGTCACTCACTGCAGATAGGGAAGCAGAGATCTGGCAAAGGCACAGAGCTAGATGGACTGCAGTAGCCAAGCAGTCTATAGAAAGGGGCAGAATATGATATAGTCTACAAAAAGTGCAGAAAACTCTTAAACACTTTCTATTTGCCTTGATACAGTTTCTCCACTACCTTGATTCTTAGCACGATGACGATCACAGAAAGGTTCTACGATTCACTATCTGGTCTGAGGCCTTTAGCATCATACTGAGCAACGTTTCCCTGTGAGAGGCCGCTCATGAACTTCGTCATGGAGAGTCTGATCCTAATCAGTAGAGACTTCTCTCTCGCTGGACAACAGGAGCATTTTGAAAGTCATAGAATTGTACATTTAGTCGTTGTGTCTATCAAAATGCCCACCTACGAATGTGTGTGCCCCATGCTCGCAACCCTTCTACAAAGAAAAGCAGCATGGGGGTGTGAAAATAGTTCAGGAGCAAATACTACTTCCCCAAGCCACTGCCCAAAACATAAAAGGAATTCAGAACACTATAGATCAGTAAAATTCCATTAAATTCTATCCAGTATATTTTCTAAAACAAGATGGAGGAGTGCCAGAATACCTAAACAAAGCAGTTTTTCACGCAATTTCTATCCCGCTGAGAAGTAATAAGTCCTAGAGATCCTATAAAGAAACCTGTTCTTGAACAATTTACTGCCCAGATTTACAGGTCCAAGAAATGAGGATGGATCAGATTAACTTTGTATAAGCATCTACTCTCAAGAGTTCTTCTTCAAATCAAACCTGAGCCAGATTTCTTTTCCCAGTTAGCTGCCCTTTTACACTGCCTGAATTGTGTGAAGGGATGGAAGATGGCCACAACTGCATATCTGAGAATTTCCCCACTATGGGGAAGTCTCCAATTGCTTTAGGTCACTGCAATCTATTCTTACACTTCCAACACAGCAGAAGGACATTGAGCACACCAGAGAGAGCTGCTAAACTCCTTCGTGGCTGGCACCAACAGCCTGACCTCCTCTAATTGCTGGGGGGGGGGGAGGATGACACAGCATCACGAGGCTTGCAAATCCAACAGCTGGGAATATGTGAAAGTAGTTGAGGGTTTGGCGATTTGTTTTTTGTCTTGCTGAGAAAAAAATACTCAATCTGAACAACAGATTTTGGATTACTTTTCATGTGTTATCATGTATTTTGGGTTACTTTTCATGTAAGAATGTCAGAAAAAGTTCTTTCAATTGAGAATGCTGAAATTAAATATTGACTTTTTTAGCTTTTAAATTTTGATCGGACTCGAGTAATCCAAGGAAGTCAACGTGAACTAATTGGTGCAATGCTGGGCTGCCAAACTGGCATTTTTATTATTACTAGTTCTAAAAATGGATTTGGCCACTCAGCAGAGACCAGCTTCTCACAACAGATAAATCTATCCTCAAGCTTACATTAATCACGTATTGTCCACTCTTCTCTGTTGCTTACAGCCCCAGAAGAAGCAACAGACTAGTCAAGATTCAAACTTTGTACAGTTCACCTCCGCAGACCAAGTGAACTTCTCAGCATCTTGATTAAGATCTCGTGAAGAAGCCATCTGCACGACTTCCTGTGTGGGCAATGATAAAAGAAAAAAAAAAAAAAAAATTCAACCCAAACAGAGAAGTTTGAAATGCAGAGGTCCTCTGAAAATCTAGCACCGGAAGGTCTATATCCTCTAAAAAGAAGACAGAATGAAAGACTCAGAGCTACATGTCTTGATTTAATCTTGACTACCTTGAGTGCAAGTGAACTAAAGAGCCTTCATTTTGTATGACTGCAACCTTCCTGACAACGCATAAAGTACCCTGGAAAGAGAGCAGCTAGGAAGACCGAGTAAAACATGCTTCAGTTTCTATCTTCACTCTATTTGAGGATGGAAGTCAAACGTAGCATTAAAAAAGAGGAAATTTAGGAACCCATCAATGTAGTTTCACACGAAAATTCAAAAGTGAGATATTTGTTTCAGGGGTTTTTATTGAGTTAAAAGGTTCTGAGAGCAAATGAAGGATTCCCACTGGTTTAAAAAAATATAAATTTATGTTTGTGTTCAAGTGAATCTGTTCCATGGATTCACATTCTGGTAGCAATGCATCTACTTTATTATACATTTGAAAGCTATAGGAGCATATCAAGGTAAAAAATTACTTCAGATTTCAAATTAAAACTTTGGTAAAATAGCAATGGATTGAACTAACATGGAAAAGAAAAGGGGGGGGCAGGCAGCTTAAATTTTGTCTCTGAAAAAGATAAAAGTGAGAAGTCTGACTTTGTTTATGCCAAAGGCATTTTGCCATCTACCTCCACAGAGCCATGACAGCTCTGTTGTGTTCTGCAGGGCCCCAATCCCACAAATTGTACAACGGAGAAGGGAATTTCTAAAGTCAGTGGGATTCCCCACAACTCTCAGTATCAGAAAATTGTGGGAAACTATGTATAGAACTTGTTTGAATTTTGGCCCAGGAGTTTCTCATTTCCTTTGACAGTCTCCATAAAAATCCTCTTGTGCAATTCCACTATCTTTTCATCTTGGGATGCCAAAATATAAGAGTCTGAACATCTGTTTGAAAAACAGAATACGCCAATATTTAAATTAGCAATGGTTTCTTTTCCCTCCAAGACTATCAACTAATTATTTGAAATAGATTTACCCAAATATTGTACTTAGTTCCATATTACACATGCATAAATGAGAACAGAATTTGGCCCAATATGTTTAAGCTAAGCACATTTTTGCAGCTATGAAAAGTAATCTGATTTCCATGGAATAGTTCATACATGGCAATTTGCCTTCCTGGGCCTCAGTTCATGTCAAGCCTTTTCACTCTGTTCATTTTATGAAGATTTAATTGAATCCTACTTAAATAGCATCAACTAGCACTTATTCATAAAGCCATCAAGCCTTTCATCACAAATTCATAGTTTTGTAATTCTAAAAAAAAAAAGAAAGAAAGAAAGAAAGAAAAAAAAAAGAAAGAAACAAATCACGTATCTTCAGTTATACTACCACTGGAAACACTTGAAACAAACCCTTTTGTCCCCAGTCCTCTACTACAATTTTGAAATCCCGTCCCACTAGAAAATATCTGTTATTTATTTATTAACCAAAGGTGATTTCATTTTTCACTGTTTTTCTGCATGAAACGTAGTGATGGTGAAGTGACCACTGAACGGACAAGTAACACTGGAATTCAGAGCTGAAAAAAAGAATGTAAGTGTAGTAAGAAATATGGATGGAAGAGTAATGAGAGATAGGAAGGAGAAAGCTGTTTTGGCAAGTCCAGAATGGCTGCTGCTCCAGTACCAGCAAGGCTGTGAACATGGCCCAGCTCTGCCTAACGCTCCTTTGTCTGGAGCTCAATGAGCAACAAGTGCAGAAGGTGCAAAACCTGGACAGGCCAGAAGATGGATTGAACAGATTCCAACAGAGACTATCATAGGACAATCACAAACTCCTTAAGAAGGTAAAGTCTGACCCCCAACAGATGTGACTGATGAACGAAGAAAGACGTTTGGACAGAAAAAAAAAGAAAAAAACAATAAATAAATAAAGCAAAAAGAAAAAAAGGAAAGAAAGGCAAAAAAAAAAAAAAAAAAAAAAAAAAAAAAAAAAAAAAAAAAAAAAAAAAAAAAAAAAAAAAAAAAAAAAAAAAAAAAAAAAAAAACAATATAAAGGTGCAGAGAAGCAGGAAGCTACCCAGCCCAGCCAAGTGGCAGCATGTCCCTCTCTGCCTGCGGCCAGAGCTACCTCCTCTGCACGGCCACCTCACTCAGCCCCACCTCTTCATCCTCATTTATTACCCCCAGCACCTCAGCATCAGCACTGCTGAAATTGTATTTTCAGAAAGAAAGTCTGAGCACTTTGCCATTGGGTAAATTTTTCAATTTTCTCCCTCCCAGCCCCTTTGACCTGGGTTGTTATTTGCCAGAACAAATTGGGTTGTTACATTATTGGTTCTTGTTCTTTACGATCGCAGAGCTGATACCATGCTGTTCATGACAACCTTTCCAAAACAACCCAGACATGCCTAGGGTAATTAAGGAATTATTCCCCCCCAGCAAAACAATACCATATTTCTTACTTCCATCACATAAATGATCTAACAGGGGACCAGAAAGCCTTTTTGCCTCATAAAAATAGCTTTCACAGGTGCACACCTAAAGCATTTCTTATTATTTGTCATGGTAAAGACATGGCGGATTTAACTTCTTAGCAGTGATGAAAACCGCATGGGCTGTGGCAGCGCCCACCAATGCAGATCCAATGCTGCAGGACAGGGGACTTCATCCACCCTGGACAGCGCGGACAGGATTTGCATTACCTATGATCCTCACAAGAACTGATTCTGGATTATACTCCGAACTGGAGTTAGGAAAACTCCTTTCAGTTTGAAAGGAAAAGCTGTGAGACAGGTAATGAGGCAGCCCGCTCCACACCTCCCACTGCCCTGCCAAAACACCATGGAAAATGAAAATTGTTTCCCATTTTGTGCCCTTAGCTATTTGCACCTAAAAGCAGTGCAAAGATAAACCACCAGAAGTTATCACAACAATGTAAGGGAATATTTCTTCCTTCTTAAAGCCACCAGAACATAACAACAGCAGGGTTAAGCTGACTTTTGGTGACCTGAGGCTGTCCTCACCAGGTCACACCTCCATGAGCTCAGTACGGACAGTGCAGAGATGTGAGCTCAGGTCTGCAAACACCAGTACTGAGCCTGTGTTGTACCAGGTTTTTGGGTTTGCTCTCATGCTCTGCACAACACCCATCTTTGAGCAATCTATGGCCACCTCTAACACTGTCAGATACCTGCTTTTAGGAATTTGGGCTAGTTTCCTCTGTTTACAACAACATGGACAGATGTTAGCAAAATAAAAAGAGAAGCTCAAGAAATCAGGCAGACAGCTTCCACTGCTAAATGAACTGTTGAGAGCCTGCATCCTGTAGCACCCAGTGACACCCACCTCCCTCCAGTGTGCTGTGTTCTCGTGGTATCTCTCTGTGCTGATAATTTCTCAATGGACACTTCATACGCACTCGGAAGGCTTTTCTATTATTTTACCCTCTCGGGCAGTGCTCCCTTTTGTTATCCACCTTTACTCCCCTTATCTTACTTTTACATTCTCTTATCTGCATTCTTTCACACCTTTGCTTTTAAAGAGGTTTTCTTTGCTACTATTACTATTCTGTACAAGCTTGGTGCAGAACTTGTGCGGCTGTGTTAATTAGGTTACCCATCCATTACCACCTATCTGGTCACACTTTAGGTACAATGAACATTCAGGTCTTGTCCTCTGCCATCAATCAAATCCCATTTTGAGGTGCTAAGCAGACTCCTTCCAGCATTTGAACAGAGAGGCCCTGGGCTCCTCCCTATGAGCTTGTTCCCCCAGATACTCAGTGTTAGCACACGGAGGGTATCCTAATTGATCTATCCCAGAGAACAAACACATGAAACTGTCTAAATTGAGCCACGCTTCAGCTGAAGGAGTTCCCTGACTCCTCACAATGGGTTGGACTCTCTTTGCCTGATGCATTTGCAGAACCTGTCAGTGTGGACACTTTACAGCAAACCCGTTCATTCTCTGGAAGGTCACGTAAGCTTCCTTTTGGGCCAGGTGTTTCCTGACAACACCTATTGTCCTGCCTGCCTGGCAGCTCCTGGCTCCGACACGCACCATAGGGCTCTCGCTCCCTCCTTTTGTCAGAACACAATCTGCTTCCACGCACGCTTTTCTCACACTGAGGCCGTACCTCCCATCTGGCCAGAATCAGCCTTCCTTTCCTTTCTCACCAGCCCTGCCAGATAACAACGGGCTCATCCTCCTGCAACCAGAGCCTACGGCTGCGTTCTCCAAGCGGAGCAGGACTCCGGCCAACTCAACATCATGAGCAGCAGCACACTGTGAGACAAACAGGCACATTATTCCAAGTTCCAGCTTCCTCTTCCCTTTCATGGTATAGTATCTGCTTAGTTCATCAAGGGAGAGAGCGCTGTGCGGTCCAAAAACGAGTGCCAACTTCCTTCCAGAGCACATAAAATCGAGTCTCTCAGCTCTCTGCACTGAATTAACTCCCATGCACTGCATGGAGCATTAACCACTGTAGTGCAGCCGGGTGGGCAGCCCCTTGGGCTGCTGCGACGCATGCTAGGGGCAGGAACTCCCCGTAACGAGCGTTTTTGTTGAGCCACCCATGGGCATCAAGCACGTGGTTCAACACATGGGGGGAAATGTCAGCCCTGTGTTGTTTCCCCTAAACAAAACAGGGTTGTTGGTCACCCATAATTGCACCCAAAGTTATAAAATCTCAAGAAAAATAAAATAAAATAAAATGAGATGTTAGATCTTGGCTTCATCTTTGTTGATGCGTTATCGTTCTCAACTCTCAGCTGTAGATTTTCTTTGGGGAAGATGGGGCGGCTTTGTTTTGTTCTGATTGTTTTTTCGTTCCTGCCAATTGTGTGAAATGAAACATATTTGGGAGGAATGAATTAAATTTTACAAAAGCTCTTCTAATAATATATATTTTAAAAAATAAGCAAAGAATAGCAAGTATTTGCCCAGTAGATGAACTGTAAATGTTATCAGGCAAAGTAAACATTCCAACTGTAATTGTTATTGTAGATGGATGAATTCATAAATATGGAAACACTAAAAAATGGTGTAATACAGAAACAAAATGCAATGGACTGAGAAAAGAATGCAGCATGCAGCAGCCTGGGCAAAGGCAGTTCAAGAAGGTTAAATAGCTAACGAGAGCACTGAAGAACAGAGCTTTCTAATGTGGCACCAGCCCCATGGACGTATGCAAACATTCATCACCCATTCACCCCTTGGGATTTTGTTGACACTGCGTATGAACCCAAAGGAAAGCATTCCCGTCCCTTTGTCCAGCACTGAACGACACGTCCTCATCAGCAGTCTGGGTTGCACCAGGAGCACTTTTGCAGCCTGTCTCCCAGCTACCCTCAACTCAGCATGCTTTGCTGACAGCACAGGTGGCCTTGGAGCACAGAAACCCCTTTGGGTTAAATGAAACCAGAGACACTCCGGGGATGCACCAGAAGTCCTGCAATCAGTGCTTGGGCCAGAAGGACCAGACTAGTGGCAATCCAAACTAAAACCCTCATTTAAATGAGTCCTGTGGATGCTGGGTACTCAGCAGCAAGTGCTTTGCCCCTGCAGCACCATGTGCTGAGCTTCACGGATGTACCCTCCTAAATACCTGAGGCTGGTCCTCTGGGGTTCTACAGAGGCTCCTCCAGAGGACAATTCACCTAAGCAGGGAAGCTGTGCACTCTGTATTGCCCTCAGCAGGATTTCCTCCACTCTCATTCTCTCTCAGTACCAGCTGTTAGGCAGCATAAATACACACGATAAAATCATGTTGACTGACTTTGGGGGGCTCACATTACTGGTGTTTTCTTTTCCAGCTTTGCCTGATGGGAGACCCCAGACCCTTGACACATGCCAGGCCAGAATCAAAAACATCCTGCATGGTGTGACAGCTTCAAGACATGATTGCGTGCAAGGAGCAAAAGGATCAGCTGTTACACTCACAGCTATTTCACCAGTCCTCTGAAGCTCTCCAAAATCAGTCAGGGCAAATTCAGGGGAGGTATCACAACCACATTCCTGTCCATCCCCTGGAGCTGTCAGAGAAGTGCAGCCCTCTCTGTGCACAGTGCTTGCAGCACAAGTCCCGCACCGCGGTCCTCACACACAAAGGACGGCTTGGCTCGAGCACAGGCTGGCAGCAGCACGTCACTACAAGGACACCACAACCACCAAACGACATCCCTCCCCTTGCCACAGCCCTGCTCACACCCTACCAGGCCCCATATGCCCTGCTTTCCCCCACTGCTGGTTTGGTACCCCCACACAGGCAGCAGCAGCCTGTAGCCCTGCAGTAGCTGACCAGTGCTTTCCTGTCCAAAAGCTCCTGATCCCGGTGGCGTGGGCAATGATAGCCATGCACTTCTCTCATAATTTTCAGCTTGTCGAGTCGCTCAGCTGAAATCAAGCTGCAACTTGAGGATAGAAACAGTATTTTGAGTGTGGTACTTTAAGAAATCTGCCCTTCGTTTTGACAGAACGCTATCGATACTTACACTCCTGGTTTCCTCCTATACAATGCATTGCAAGCACAAATATTAGCCCTTAGATGATCTGATCCTCAATCATAAAAAGTTGTCTCAGAGCTAATGCTTGCACCCACGGTTCATTAGCAGGCAGAAAAAAAAAAAGCTTCTGAGAAATAGGAAGGCTGGCCCTCTGCTCATCTGAAAATTTATCTCTGAATATTCAGTACAACCTCGGTCATTAGTTTCCAAAGTCACATACAGAGCAGATAGATGTCAAATCAATATCAAGACAGATAACTTCTTATCAGTAGGAATGGATACTGAGAAACAGCCTCTGCGTGATGGTATCATTTCATTAGGTTAGTTATCAACAACCAGTGCCATATGTGACAATCTCATACAGCCCTGAAAAAAGCCTGAGAGATAATAGTGTGCTTTATAGCTTAATTTTATGCAGCAGTTAATTATATGGCACATTAAATCTACCTCAAAATAAACAAATATTGTAATTAAAGCTAGAAGAAAATTATGTCATTCCAATCCACCAGAGCCTGACTGGGGGAGGTGGGTATATTTGGACATCTAAATCAATACTCACGTCCTAAAAATGGATATTTAGATGACTTTCAATCTTTACATTTAAGAACTATTGCACTGAACAGGCAGTCTTAAATCAAACAATTACTTCTCTGTAGGAAATATGTCTTTCCTGGTTTTGCTGTGCTTTAACAATCACTTCTATATTCAACTGCTTTGCATACCTACTAAATAGAATTTTTGAGAAATCCGTATTTTAGATGTGTTTTTACCACTACTACATCATATGGAATATGCAGTAAGATGCAACTGAATTAATTTCATCACTGTGATGGATTATTAGTATGCAAATCTAATGGATCCCCTAGTGTTCCTTTGCTATCACATTACTCCTGCTTACAAAGGATTGCAAAACTTTCATTATGTTGGCCAATCAGTCAAACATTGAGTCAGCTAGTTCATCTTTTCTGTCTCTCCTACTGTCTCTCTATATATCAACTGGATGGTTTGACAATCCTTTAAAGAGCAGAAACCAAAGTATCCCCTCTCTTCCCTTCCAGCAGCAAAGACCTCTAATATTAGATTCACAAAAACTTTTCTGGCTCACCTCTGCTGCATTTGCAGAACAGGCTGTATCACAATACTCTCTTTATCCTGCGTTTCCCTTCTCACAGCGTAAATAAACCGAGCTAATTAGGTTAAGGGATAACCATGAGTAATGTCACAGCTGCAGCAATTGACTCTCAGAGAGGAGCTATGGAATAACTCAAGCATTTGAAGGAGTACAGAAGCAAGTGCTCTACAATAACCCACCATATATCAAAATAATAAAAAGAGACAGAATCTGGCAACAGGGAGGACATGGCAGTATTGACATACAGAGATGTCCAACATAAATATTTCAAGATCCTTTATCAACAGTTTCTAAACATAACAGGAATGCAGCAGCTCAATTCCAAACAGCATCATGTTAGCGATGACCAGATTTTAGATTTAGATTGTGAGCAGGGTGGAGAAGAAAGGAGAGGAGGGAAATGGTTTGCAGCTTAGTAGGTCACTTTCAAAGTAGCAGCATTGGTGCCAAATGGAGCTTTCTAATTACTTTTATTTTCCTGCTGAAATTGCAGGAGTGAAGCACAAAAAGCTGCACAGCGCTGGGGTGATTCACATGTTTCTGGAACCTACAACCCAGGCAATCCCTCCCTGACACTATGGCTGCTGTCTGTGGAGGGAATTAGGGTTTAGCAGCTCCAGGCTGATCTTCTGAAAAGGAGTGACAGATATTCAGACTGCAGGATTGCAGTGGGGAAAACATAAACCTTCTGCTTTCCTAACTGTATAATTTATACATAGCAAAAACAGTTTTTCATATATAAGTCCCACAAAAAGGTAATTCATAAACACTGCAATAGCCATATCATTTCTCTATGTGACAGCATTTAGAAATAACTGCTGAGTTAAAAGAACTAACTTTTTAAAGCTATTTTTTCCTCTTTTTCTGAAAACACACACTTGAATGTGTGAAAACAGTATGAGACAGCAAGTCCAGACCACCTATCTAGTGCCACACCATAAAGTCAGGTTTAACAATTCTGCATCTCTCTCCTACTGGGCATCTCTAAACTTTTCTCCAAGACACACTGACAGAGTCCTGACAAGCTAAAAATTTTACTTCCAGAATCGTCCTTCCATCTTCTCCCATCTCTGCACTACAAATACACTGCTCAGGCTGAAGAATATCCAAGGTGCAATGTTAAATAGAAAGGCTGCTGCTTAATATATCACTCAAGACAAAGAGTGAGAAGAATGAACAGCATTTATTTGAAAAATGGCAATTTGCAAACATTTGCAACAAACTACTAGCAATATTTCTGGCTACATTAGATAGCTGTTTGCAGTACGTTGCATGGTATGCCCTTTTTGAAGTTCATGAGGAAATTCTCATGCTTGTCAAAATTTCACATACTTTGCCTTGGGGTTTTGTTCTACCTACAGCCTCCAGAAAGTTATTATTCTGGCTTGTACTTCTAAAGAGGGTTAAGGATCCGTGAAAAACACTATTGCCTCAGCATCTTTTTATCCCTGTGTTCATCCCTAGCAGAGTGCAAGGTATTACAGTTTAATTCCATTAGGAGACCCACCAGCAAGATACTGGAAACGTCCCAGGGCTGGCTGTTTAAAGTGAATCAGAAAGCTCACCGGGACTGAGCTGAAGACAAGGGCCGGTTAGGCATCGTGCCATGCAGTGACCATATACATTAGGCCTTTCAAAACCTGTTTTTAAGGATAACAGCACTTTTGTCATTTGAATGATTATGAAAATCCTACACCTAATTTTCTGGTTTGTAGCACGAATTTCACACATCCGCTTATTGATTTCACTCTTTTTCCACAAATGATCTCTTCCTCCAAGCTAAGCATGACTTTGACCTTTTATTTGCTTACCTAAGACAACAACACTGCTCCCTCTGTGAGGTGTGCCCATCAGGCCTTTAAATTCCAACGCATTGTGAAGAAATGCCACGAGGAAACACATCCATAGCTTTATCAGGAAATACTCCATCACACACAGATGAAGCTCCACAGCACGGTTCCCGCTATAAAATTGAGGTTCCACTAGTTGAACTGGGTTGCAGAAAATAAAATTTGTGACGTTTTTAGAGAAGAATTCTGTTAATTGCACAAGTTGAGAGATGCTTCATTTACATCAGAAACAAAAGTTGGCAAGAAAGGTGACTAACTGCGCCAGATCTAAAGGTGTTACCATGACGGTAAGAAGAATTGGTTTAAGAAACCATTTATTTGATGAAATTGGAGGATCCCCAACTTCATAAATCAATTCCCAAATTGCAGGGAAAAATATTACCTTTTAAATGCCCCTAATTGTTATTCATTATTCCAGGCCCTCTAAACCTCACCAGAGTGGTTTATTGATGATGTAGTCTTCAAAGAACATTATTAAACTAATGGAAAGGAAAAAAAAAGAAAAGTGTACCGCACCAGAATAATGAATTACAGTGGACATCAAGAAGTTTTAGTTTGTTTGCTTTAGGCTAATTTAGCAAATAGGACGATTTATTTTTTTTTTCTTTTTTTGAAGTCAGTTTAAAAAGAAACAAAATTATTTAAACAGGAAAAAGAAGGCAACGAGATTCATGCGAAATTACTGTGTTTCAATTTTTAGCTTAACTCTTATGAAACCTAATCCTTGGATACAGGATGGGGTTCATTTGCTACAGGACTTCTCACTGCAGGATTTGTGTTATTTGGGTGTTTGTCTTGACAGCTGAGGTGACAGCCTGGCTCATGGAAGTCACAGCTTTGGCACTGGCCGCAGCAAAAGCAAAACCAGATCTTCACATGGTGACTTTAAATTGTGGTTTGACTTGATGTTTTAATTACACTTTAATGGAGGAACCAAGGAATTCTTGATCACATGTTGGTGTTACCTGGAAGTTCTAGTAGTAAAGCCAAAGAAGCTGCATCGCTGTGTAAGACCTGCAGGCTACACCTGCACCAGGGAGCTCACAGGGCTGGGCTGTGCCACTTGTCCTCAGGGCCAGGACACACATCCTGCTTCACTTGGCGCTGCAGACACAGCCCTGCTGGCTCCAAGTGAAGACGGGATGCAGAAGTGCCAGCCACAAACAGCTTCCATTCTCAGTGCAGCTACACGGAACTTAACAGAATTTCTGAGAGACTCAGAGGGGAGATGTAGGAAACAGAGAGAAACCAAACACTTAGCAGAGGGTGTTACCTGCAATCAAAGCAATGCAAAGAGAGGAAGGTCATTCCTTGCTCTTATCCTGCTCAAGGATCAAATGTTGATGAAACTTTCCTTAAAAAGCCAGCAAAACGATTCTTCCGGGTGGAGCTCATCATTAATTAGTATATCAAATACACTCTAAATACAGGGATGTTTTTGTTCTTTAGGTTGGAACAAAGGCAAGGATAAAAACATAACTAAGAATCAGATGTGTCTCAAAATGGTCTCAGTGTAAAAGTGGCTTTGTGCATAGAGACACAAGTTACAATGCAGATAATTATGGTCAAACCAAGGAGAAGATGCATCGCTCCGAAGATGGAACCGATTTTTAATACAACTCCTTTAGAGGCTAATATAACACTGAGGGACAAAAATGTACCCACACCCAAAATACGACAGCCCCAGGAGCCAAGAGTAGGATTCCTAAACCTGAAATCCATTCCAGTTTCTGATCCAATTCAGCCCTTAGTGACAGTGCTTTTTAAAAACTGACTGCTTACATTTAATGTCCCAGCTGAAATCTGAGCTGAGGCCACTTGGTGATTTCAGAAGATCAGTTTTACAATCAGACTCGAAGAAAAGAAAAGAAAAAAAAGAGATAGCAGAAGATAGCAAAAGAAACTTTAACATTGCTCGATCTTTTATGAAGGGGAAAAAAAAAAGACAATAACCTGCTTTCTTTCACTTGCATTGCAGAATTTACCCTGGGCCTGGGACAGATTTCAGAAGCAGTAGCACACAACAAGGGAAGGTGAGGGGGGCACTGCTCCATTAATTTTCTCATTTCCCCCTTTGTTCTCTCTGCAGGAACCTAAACAGAACTAATTCTGATGTTCCAGTGTGTGTTGTCTGCCTCTAAGTGAGAACAAAACAAAAGCAGCATTAAACTGAACTATGTGGTCATCCACACACCATACTGGTTTGGATGACTCTCAGTCTATGTGGCTTTTTGTATTAGGGCTTGTATCAATGGCCTCCTTGTTGTCTGTTGAGCCCCCATGGGGTTACATGAGTACTATCTCAATTCAATAGCTTTTCTCTCAACCATTGTCTTTTAATATAGGTTTATAGTCCTCAAGGATATATGCTGCATTACAATTAGTCATAATGTCCAGCAGTTACTGAGGCTTATTTGCAACACAGAGTTTATTGCCCTTTGTAAGGCTGACAAAGAGATACTTGTTGAGAGCCTTCTACAAAAGGCAAATACAACCTATGAATTTCTCTGTAATACAAAAGACACAAATAATAGCTGGTCAGTAAATAGCTCAGTGAGAGAGCAAGTAGCATCTCCTCTTCCTCCTCCTCTGGCACCCACTCCTTAAATCAATGCACCTCATCTGATTTTAAAGGGATATCTTGCAGAGACAGGGACCTGGGCCCTGTGCTGTGTGTTCAGCTCTGCTCTCCGCTGTACTGACACTGAAAAGAAACCGAGTGGAAGGAATTCGGTGTTATACCCCATGCTGGAGGTCCCTGTCATCTCCCAAGTTCAAAAACACATTTCAAGTCCTCTCGGCAGGGCTCGGCGCAGTTTGACCTGCAAAGAGAAGGAGCAGCAGCCCTGCTAACAGCAGCTCTGACAGGACAAAATGCAGCTCACCTGGGGAACGCAGCTGTTCCCCATCCCAGCACTGCCTCAGGTTGCTCTGCCCCACTCACGGTGCTGGGGGACTTAGAGGTACAAATGGACACAACCCAGCCTCCGCTAGCAGAGCTAAGGGAAAAATAGGAGGCAGACAGGTGGACAAGCAGGCCGAATCATCCATGTGCAGCGAGGGAACGCAAAGCCCTCCTGCCCACGTGCCCCACAGCATGGCAGGGGGCTGGCAAGCAGGGAGGGAGAGATGGGGTGGTGGGAGGGCTTTATTATCTGAGAAAATATAAATTAGATCTGTGAATATCGCCATCTGGACTGTAAAGCTGAGGAGAAAAGTGGGATCTGAGAAAAAAGCAAAGAGGGAAGCAGCAGCATTTGCACACTCACGAAAATGGTACTTTCATTTAAAATATTTGCACAAGATATTGTGGCACAACAGAGAAGAGCTGGGACAGGGCCCAAACAGAACAAACATTGCCTCTGCCTCCTGTCTTCGTCCCTCACACTCCTCTCACCCTGCCTCCCCAACTTCTCCAGAGGTTTTGAATTTGGGGAAAGTTCATGCCCAAGCAATGCAAAATTGCAAATCTATACAGGTTGTATTACGCTGTCGGATGGGGGACACAGCACCCAAATCCCCTCAGATGCAACAGGCACAGCTCACACCCGACTTGAAATTGTCTAAGATAATTTGCACTGATGGGCTCCCAGCAAAGCAAACCCAAACCAGGCTCCATTATCCTCTGTGCCCTGGTTCAGAGCTCCTCAATGCTGACAAAGACAGACACACACTGACAAACTGGTCATCTTTACACAAGCACTAAAAAAATATATAAAAGCTCACTGCTGGGAAAGAAAGCAAAACATCTTCTGCAGATGGTGATAAATCACAAAGATCCTCTCCAACCAGAAGATCTTAATGTTAGAGGCTGCAAACTCTAAACACAAGGATCCTTCACATATCTGTGTGTCCAAGTACCAAACAAATCCATGTCACTTACCATGAAGTAGAGAGATACATAAATATAAGCATCACTATTTCTGTTTATTTCCTTCTCTTGGGCTCCTCAACACACTTGCTTGGACAGGAAGCTCAGCTCATTAGCTGATGAGGATTTTTTTCTGCTGTCTCATGGCTTTTCAGAAATAGTTGTTCAGCCAACTTGCCAACATTCCCTGGCCTACTCTGGGTCCTGTCATTATGCTGGCTTTCTCCCTCAAGAAATCATTTTTCTTTTTCTTCCTCACAGGTACTTCTGTGTTTCTTGATCCTCCAGGATTTCATGTTCAACAAATGTTTAACCACCTTCCTTCTGCCTGACGAACTACTGAAGTCTTTACTTCCCACTCCTGATGAGAGAAAAATCACTGTTCTGACTCATTTTTAGAACCCAGGCACTAAGATAGGTGATTCTCCACAATCATTGTACAGGTATGTGACAGACCTTGCAAGAAAAGGACGGATTCAGTATCTGCACCAATCCAAGATGCCATCATTTTTCATAGTAGTGACTTCATGACTTGAAGCAGAATTCATAAATTGTACTTAAAAGATCCCCATACCAAGACAGACTCCAGAAATCCACATGGAATTGTCATATCTTTAAGAGATTAAATCCAGCTCCCAAACATCAGGCTAGCAGTGAGGGTATCAACAAGGAAAACCTCTGCCAGCTTTGTAGAATCAAAGTAATAGGTGTTTTTTGGGCCCCACGTGAATTTTGCCAATACACCTTTGAACACGAGTTCAAAATCACAGCTGATTTTGTTCCAAGCCAGTATGTGATTCAGTGACTCTTCATACTAAAATAAAATACTTCCCTGTTGAAGAAAACATTTATTTTTGAATTAATTCAAACAGATAAATAACAGGGGTACATCAGTTCAGCATATAACCTCTCTTTTACATGTTCCAAGGAATGCAACTTTTTATTTGAACCTAACCTTTAAGGGTTGAAAGGATTCTCTTTGCACTTAAATAGCAACATCATCTATTAGCTTTTCAACCCAGAAAAGCTTTCACAGGGAATTGTAAATCACTGTTCCTTACAAGCCATGTGCAATAGGACCCTTAGTCTGAAAACTCCTGACAAATTGCTTGCTTCTTAGATATTCATTGCATAGATCTGGATCAGATGTAGAAATTCACATTTTTTCCACCTTGTGTACTTTAAATTCATCATGAGGGGAGGAGAGAATAGCAACAGGAACAGAACAGAATAGCAAGAGAAATGTCTTTTCCTGAATCTGTCAGCTTACAGACACACAATCCTGTTCTAGACCTTCTCTGGCAGATATTAGCATTGTAAACACTTGCATTCAAGTACCATTCTCATCAAGTCTGTCTTTGCTTTAAAAGTCGTACATGTGCGTAAGTGAAGCTGCATATGTAAATAAGGATACATTAAAAATATGTAAATAATAAAGATTTTATTTCAGATGACTAAATAAGCTACCAAAACTTAATTGGATTAAATAAATACTCATCAGGACATTTAAATCAAGGGGAAATAAGGTGTAAAATATACATAAGGATCTAGTAGTAAATGAGTTTGCATGTCAGTGAAGTACCTATGGGACTGGTTTCCAGGACATTAGAAGTGCTATGGTTAACGTGGCCTTGCTCCAGCCTTCAGGGGATGGCTTTCCGTCTCCAGCCGTGCTCTCTTCCCAGCCCAGGCTCCACGCAAGGTGCAGCACCCACAGCCACGTAGCTGAGATGAAATCCCTGACAGCCACAAGGAAAGCCAGTGAATTAATTTTGTGGGACTTTTGCAACACACCCTTTGGGGAAGGGCGAATCACCATTTGCCTCCCCCATGGCTGCTTACGCCTACGATAAGGAGAGGTGAGAAGGGTCAGGCTGTCCCCTGGGAGATGAAATAATCCATTAGAAGCACATTACTCATTACAGGGAATAAAAGAAGATACAGATGCAAGGAGCTTCAAAAAGCACTACAGAGTCAGTTCTCATAACTGGCCCAAGTTCAAACCTTTTTGCTGCACTTCCCTGTTCCTTCCTTCTACATCTGTGTGTCAGTGTACATGCAGCCTCATCACCTTCAATTTCCACGGCATTTTTATGCTCTGTGTATCACCTGCACTGTTCTTTTGGACACGGTCCTTCACAGACTGACCAGTTATAAGCACATTTCTTGCAACACATCGTGATGCTGAACACAGCGGAAGCCAGGGAGAACAAAACAGATATGGGGGGAGCACAGAGGGAACAGGACGAAATTAAAATTCCTTCAAAGGAAAATTAAGCTAAGCCTAGCAAGCGCACATGCTTGGGATCTTACAGAATGCATTTTTTCTTTCCCCGTTCACATAAACACTCCTATATGCCACCATAAATTCCCAACAAAAAAGTCTTTTAGCGCAGGTTAAGGCAGAATGGTAGCACTCCAGCCACCTCACCCGGCACGAGCTCATTCCTCAGGCAGCACAAAGCTCTGTAGCATGACTTGCTCCAGTGAAGTGAGACTAATCCATCCCTCCTCCCCCAAACCCCTTCTATCTTGCAGAGACGTTTCACCCTCCTATTTTTACCTTCCAACGCAAAGTTCCCCCACCCAGCCCGCAGGACTGCGTGTTGTACAAGAGCCATCATTTTAGTGACAACTGCAGCAGCAGGAAACGCATCCTACAGGATGAACAGGAGACTACTGCCTGGTTTCAGTCCTGAGCTCCTTAAATTAACATTCTCCCTAACAATCTCCAGGACAAGTACACCACTGGTGAGCTACGTATGTCTCATGTCATCTTTTAATATTCCAGCACAACGCAAACCAGTGAAATGCCACCAAACTGTGTGTTGCCCTTTTACCCAAGGTCTAAATTTAGGATTCACTTGTTGTTGCAAAAGTGCTGCTGGCTATTTTGCTTTGGAAATCCATATGTACCTGTTTATCAGAGCTGCACAGAGGTTACTGGGCACACGCTTACCCTTGATCAACACGACCAGCTGTGCAGCTGTTGGAAGGAGCACGCTGACTGTTACAGGAGTCTGCAGCATCCCCACTTAGCAAACATTTTCACCTCCAATGCTCCAGAGAGATTCACTGTGGCTTTTCTAGCACATTCAAATGCCATAGCAAAACGCCAGTCCCATGAGTCAGGGATGTTCATGTGTGCTGGGAGCATGGGAGCCTGAGAGCTTCCTCTGCAGCGATCCCTCCGGACGCCATGGATTTGGGGGTGAGTCTTTTGAATAAGTGACCCCAGAGCCCAAACTCTGATACTCTAAGACCATCTCCCCTTAGGATGCTGTACCCTCCTTTTTCCCCCCAGTCTCTGCGTTGCTTCCCCAGAGAGCAATGCTCAAAAAGGCTACAGATGCTGGAGATAACTGTTTTCCTGAAACTAACAATTTTCTTAAAAGCCAAGATTATTGTGTTGGTGGGGAAAAAGGGTTGTTCAGTCTTGAAACACACAAAAGAAGATGGGACAGTCACTCAACTACACATACCTTTTTTTTCACGTTTATCATCTACCATGATTTAGGATTCCTGGATGAGCCTTAGGCTAATACATAGACAGAACTGCAGTGTGCTTTTAGAGCACAAGAAACTTCAGGTGAACAACCCAAGACAGGACTGGTTTACGATTGCTGCCTTCCTCCTGACACACATCAGTGAAACAAGAAGGGGATTTCACTTTTGATTTGTAAATGCCCTTCTGTGGATGGGGTGGGGACGCTCTCCCCTGGCAGAGACCTGGCACTTCCCTCCCAGGGAAGCAGGGTCCCTGAGTGGCTACGCAGTGACCCTCATGAGAACTTCCAAAATGTGCCACATAATACAAGAAAATTTATCTGAAAATATTATATGTTCTCTGTTCTTGGTCTGCTGCCTACTATATAGCTCTCCTTTTTCAAATAATGTATCCAGTTAATAAATATTACGTAGCACTCCTGGAAGGTGCCAAATTCACAGCCATGGAGAACATGAACAGGGCCCTTTATTTCCACTACTAGAAAAGCAAGCATCTTGTTAAAGAAGATTTTAAGAGCTCATTTTGTTCTCAATTCAATTTCTCAATTTTTTTGTTTTTCTCAATTTGTTCTCAAGCTCAATTGTTCTATTGAAGGCAAGCACTTCTGCTGCTGTCTACATCAACTTGGTCCACTTTCCTTAGAGGAGCGAGGAGAAGCTTCACTGCAGTGCTCCCCACAGAGCCAACACGCAGGCTCTGCATTCACTGGTCTGCATCCCCAAAGCTGAGCTTTACAAGCAGGAGTCTTAAACATTTCTGTGAGCAAATATAGCCCTGTTTTATCTCTTGTCCTTCTAACATCGTCTGGATGAGACATTTGTGCTTTGCTTTGTTGTTCCCTAAGGAGAGGGTAAAAGTATAAAAGGGAAAAATCAGCAAAACAGATAAACATCTGAAGTTTCCAGCAAAACACATGGTTTAACTTAAGGAAAATTCAGACAACAATCTCTTAGAAAAATATGTATTTAAGTTTTGCTCTGCACAGAGCGGAGGAAAAAACCTCAAAGCCTTAGAAGGAGATATCAAATAGGAAAGCTGAACAATATTGAAATGATCATGGTTCACCTCAGCTCTGCACAGCACTTCTGACACCAGCTTCAGAGAGCAGGGTCCAAGCCCTGTGAACTCAGACTGAGATAAAAACTCCTGACTCAGTGATCCCTAAGCATTCAAACAATAATAAACACATTGATGAATCTTGTTGGAAAAAGCCAAAAGGAAGATGTTTTCAAGAACTGGCTTGCTTTCACTTCCTTTCAATTTTTGGTTGAGCAAAGGAGGTCATTTTGCCTCTCTCAAACATTACAACAAAAGATACACAAGAAAATGTTCTTCTTTCCCTTCCTGGAGCTCAGTGCAAGTCTAAGCTCTGATAGCATGAAATCACTCTGCCTTCTGCTCTTGCTGTGCATTATCACCCGAAAGCTCAGTCGGACATGGAGGTAAAGCAGTGCAGGATCTGGTCCCATCTTTATTAGTTATCATCATCTCATCTTTCCTTGTTCATGGAAACCAGACAAGGGATCTTCATCCTTCAGTGCACTTTTCTGACAGCTCACTGGTTCAGAAACAAACCCCACCTCCATCGATCAGCATATTATACATTCTAATATGAACTGCTTGAGATTTCTAACATAGTTTGAACCTGAACTCAGTAAAGTTGGTAGAAATGAACTACAGAGAGCTTTGGATCATCTGATTAAAATTAATTTTGTGGCATCTTTGCTTTGACCTATCAGCTTCAGGAAATGCCACAAATACACATATGCACTTTTTTTGGTTTGTTTTTTAAAAAAAAGCTTTAAGAAACTATCCACATCCTCCCTGGAGACACTTAAAACAGCACTTACACGTGGAAATGAGTTTTCCAACGCAAGACTTGAGCTGTAGAGATTCTTTCAAGGGCTTAAAAACAAATGAGCAGGGTTTTGAAATACACAAATGAACATTTTGTGGAACAGCGCAGCTAGACATGCTACAAGGTTTTTCTGTAGTCCAGCACTGTCCAACCAAGACATCAAGAAATGGTGACAAATATCAGCAGTTTACACTAAACAACCCTGAGATAAAGAAGAGATTCACCACGGGTGATTGACTGTAGCCAACCCTATAACCACCAGTACATCCCTCAACAGTCAGCACAGTTGCTTCACTACCTACCTTGGGCAGATGGAGAAACAAAGAAATATTTTCTCAGCATTAACACAGGGTCAACATAGATCTCCAAATAGCACCCAGATACCCAAAATGGTGCCTTACAGAAGGTAACAGCCTTTTTTTCTACAGTTACTTTTAACAGATAACATAAATAAAAGTAGATCCAAAAGGAAGAAAGAACTTTGATGCGAAAAAGCCTCTCTGCATAGACAGACTGTTGCTGTGCCGTTGTTATCTGTCTGCTCTGACCATAACCACTGCACCAGTTCTGCTTTTCCCTCTTGAGATTACTAAGTACTTTCTGGAAATCTGGACAAAGTACGTGAAAATATGATAAACTCATGACATCACATGGAAAAAATCTGTATCAGAATGGTCAGAGACAAAACTGGTAATCTGCATCTGCCCAATTACATCATCATGAGAAGCGGACACTTGGTGCTTACTCCATTCATGATCGTTACCTCTTATGCCCCCCCTCTCTTCAGCTCGCTCTTCAACTTGGATTTGTTGTGTTCTGTTGAGGATTCAGCTGAAGTTTCTGCAAAACACTGAACCTTGCAAATCCCAAGTCAGGAGTCAGGTGGTGATTTTTAATCAGATTAGTATATTAAAGCCATGGCAAAGTCAAATTTTAGGTGAAAAGTATGCATTTCTGGGTGGACTGATTTTACCAGATCAAAACAGAAACAGCAAGCTGGCTGCACTACTATGGTCTTCCTTGTGTCCCACGGTACAGCATGGCTATAGACTTGTCAGTGGTTCCCTTTCCCTCATTTGATAGCTACCTCATCATACGTGAATCATGAAACCACATAAACTGCAACAATGCTGTCCTCCTGCTGACTTCTCGGAACATAAACAATAATAACGTAAATACGACTTACCAAAGACTTAAGTAAAGCACTTAAAGGAAATCTATATTTTAGTATAAACCACGGATGTTTAGCAATGTGGTACGATATTTCCAGCTAGTCAGAGCTAAGCAGAAATTATCTCACTGCTGGATAGCAGATTTCTTGGATGCTACAAATTAACGTCAAAACAATATTTTTATTACATATTTTTGTGTTGATCTCAAGCAGCACTGATATGGACACTATGGACTGATAAATAGTTCAGGCTTGATCAAATGACAACAAAGTGCTAGGAGATCTATGTAAAATGCAATGAAAAATTCATTTCAAGCGGTTTGATGCTGGAAAAAGAATCTAGAAATCTTATTTGCAGTTTATTGACCTCTCCTGAGTGTTCATTTAGCTGTTGTTGGATACTAACCTTAGCTGATACCGAATATCCTCAAATGGGACCAGTTACCGAGTCACGCAATCCTCATATTTCTATCAGTTAATTGGTAACCACAAATATTTGTACAGTTTGTGTTATCTGAGCAATAACGAGAATCCAGCATGGAAAAACTCAGACATGAAAATCAATGTTGAAACCACCTTAAACCCCTTAAGATGATAAAAGACAGAGTCAAGCCCAGAACATTGTCCTTAAAGTACCCCATTTGTACTAGCTTAACCCAAGGATCTTGCAGGAAGAGCTCCTCCACAGATTCGCAGAAACAAGATCTGCTCCTCGCGGCACCTCAGCTCTCCAACTCCCACCAGCCCAAGCTGTCCCTCACCATATTTTGCCACTCACCACCTGGGCACCAGTCTAACTCCAATGCTCTCATCCCCCTATAGAGTGTCCTAACCCCAGTGCTTACACTGAGCAATGACCTTGGTATCTGAACCCCTTGCACTGAATAAATGTGTTTCCTCAAACGGAAGCCTGGAGCCTTACTAAGTATGTCAGAGCTGATCGTAAAGATGATTTCGCATGAGCAAACACTGACCTTACTAGGATAAGCAACAGTAATGGAAACAATAGCAAATATAAAACTGATAATCGGTGATAATTACTATATCAGTGTTCAAATGATGACCAAGACTGAATTGTGCTGATCTGAGGGTCTATGGTACTCTCACGCAGGTACCACCACTGCTGATGCCCACAGCAGGTGCCAACGTGCCATATAAAACTTTCATTCCTTGTCTCAACGCTGCTGAATCCAATTGCTTAACAGTTTCAGTATCTATGGGTTTCATCAGAGGGGATTTTAATTTAAAGATTTGACAGAGCTCATAAATGAAGTAGTAAGGAAATTGTAAGGAAAACTGTCAACTGGCAGGAAAATTCTGAAAAAAAAGTTTCTGATAAGGAAAAAGTATTTGCCGTATTTCGTGCATCAATTCCATAGCACTTGAGTTCACACACGGGAGTCCCTGGCACAGTGAGGTCATGGTTTCTGCTAGCGCTTTTAAGCACTGCATTATCTACCTTAAAAGGCAAGCAGCTGCAAAAAACCAGCAACTTATTTGCATGGGGGTTTTGGACGTGACCTTGGGTGAGTCACAGGCTGGATTTGCTCTGCCAAGTGAGAGAAGATGCTGCTGCTCCCCTCTGACAAGGGCTTTGAGAACTGCAAACAAAGGACTCCAGATATTGAAATTCTGGGTACACTCAACGTGGCACATTGTCTGAGCTTCTGGCAAGAAAGGTGCTCAAACCATCCAGATAAATAGATTCAGTGTAAAGGAGTCAATACTGAGAATATTCCCTAACCATTTGTTATTGTACCTATATAACAGTGTATATTAGCGTGTTTTTTCCTTTTCTGATCTTTTTTTCCTTATTTCTCACATTTGGAGTATATTAGAGTCACTTTGATAGGGAATAAAAGTCAGTATCTTGGTCCACAGAATGAAGATGCCAGTACATTTTACTCCACTGTTTTCTCAGGTCTGCTTCTACTTTTGTATTTATTTATTTGAGCCACTAAATTATCTAATTAGTGGCATATATCGTTGAAACATGAGCTGCTGTGAATATTTACTGCACACTTGTTCAGGCATTTATCTAAATAGGTGGCATGCCAGGCCTACGTAATAAGGAATAATGGTTCTTTAGAAGAGTTACAGGAAATTATGGAAGACAAAAAAAAAAAAGTTTTGCACAGTGGGTTGTAGCTTCCAACAACATATATCAATTCTTCCAGAGATAGAGCAATTGCATAGTAATGACAAAAATTTTATTGTAACAAATAAATCAATACTTGCCCTACTGCAGTCTCAGATGTTACTTTTATGGATCTTCCCATGTCTATTATATAAAACTGCTCCTGATAGAGTGCATTAAATGACAACTGCTGGGGGGGGGGTAGAGAATACAGCACCACGTTTTTGCACACTGTGCTCTACCTGCTATTAATCACTATCTCATTGCATGGAGATCCATTTATATCACTGCAACAAGAGAGCTGAGTGGCTTACAGTGATGGACTGCCCTGCACATGGAATGTTTGTTTTTACAGCAGAGCTGTCACCGCATGCCCAGCAAAATGAAAACTCAAGTTATCCCCAGTCAGAAGTGATATTAAGGGGGTGGCAAGACCAGTAAGAAAATCCTGTGAGGCAAGGATAAATAAAATTCCAGTGTCCTATCATTTCAATCCTCATACCTATCCTAGAACAAATCTGCTCAGGGCCCTGTACAATGCAGACACAATCCCTCTTGCACCAGAAGAGTGTTCCACCAGCCCCTCTTCGTGCAGGGCCCTTCAATAGCAAAACAGTATTTCATAGCACATTATGTGATTGTGATAGTATTTTCCTGGATATCTGATAGCCCAAATAGAGGTCAGAAACTAGACAAATTATGTTACACATAAGGTCATGCCAGAGGAATCTTCGACTGGCACTCTTCTGTCTTCTAGAGAAGACGAAACAAAAAACAAAAACCCAACACATTACCAACCAAATACTCAGTACCAGCAACTAACAATGAAATATGAAGCTCAATCACACTTTTCCTTGTCCTCTTGTACCAGTAGCAAGAAAAAGGAGGATACCCATCCCTTACACCTACATTTTTTAGTTTCTCATCCCACAGCAAAGGAGCCAGCAGGAACAGTACCAGTGGCATGGAACAGGAAGTGCCTTTGAAGTCAAGGGAATACCAGGCGTGGGCAGAGTAACGCCACGGTGACTGAAGAATTACAGCTGTCAAACATTACACCTTGTCTTACCTCACTTGTTGGCAACCACCTCACGTTTCCCAACAGAAAGAATACGGTGATAGTTGTTGGGCTTTTTGTTTGATTGTTTCTGTTGCCTTTCTTTGTGTGTAATTTTTTTTTTTTTAAAGCCTGACATCCACAAATATTCCTAACATTTTTTGAACAATATAGTCTTCAAAAGCTTATTGCAAGGTCTAACTGCATCAGTACATTTTTTTATCCCTCTCTCTCTTTTCCCTTCTCCTAATCTTTTATACATCAGATGCCACTACATGAGAACTTCTGGAGAGACAATGCCTTTTTTTTTTTTTTTTTTTTTAAAAAAAAAGAAAAGCCTCATTACATTTTTAGCATTATAGCAGGAAACTATAGTGACACTAGACATCAATTCCCAGTGGAGAGAATCCCTACTCTTTTCAGGACTGCTTCTCAGAAAGACAAGTGGAAAAACAGCTTTAGTGAGAGCCCTTCCTTGTCCACATGCACCAGACATTTGGAGCCACTGGTTATCCACAGATAAAAGATGGGTCTCCAATGCTGTTAACAGGACAGATGCAAAATAGGCAGCATAGGGAATGATCTGCCTATTTCCCTACTGTTGTCTTCATTCTAAGGTGAAGTGCCTTTTTTTTTTTTTTCCACCTGGTAACGTTACCTTGCTGTGTGCTAGATGCAAGCAGTTGCTGAGCACATTAAGAGGAATGCTGTTGAGCATCTTCCTTGCCATTTCCAACCCAATACTCTCCTGTCAGATCACCATTCACCAGCCTACTGGTGTAATCTGGATGACATTCTGCTTACTCTACACAGCCAGTTTATCTCTGGTGTGTCATCCACACCTTGTGGAATAAACAAAAACTTCTGCACTGTATTTGAGCGCTTCACAGGGATACATAAGCTTCCTCTGGGACCAGGGTTAATTTATTCACCAGTATGCTAATTTCATTTGCCTGTGGCTATTAGTGAATAACGTGAAACATGAATTTGGCATAGTTGTTAGGAGTGCTTGCAATGATAAATGACCAAGTGGGTATATCTACATGGATTCTCTTCTGCATTTTAATTCATTAACCAAATGAGGTCTTAAAATCACTTACCTATTTCCTACCCTTCTGATAGATTAGTATGTATTTCACAGCCATTCATCTAATAAGGCAAAAAAAATCAAGACTGTCTTCCACAGCATTACAGACAGGATTCTCTCCATCTTTCTCATTACACAGCTAAACCCAATTTTGTGCCTTTTGGTATTTCCTATTCATACAGTGAATCACTTCACTCTAAAGAGGCTGGATCAGACGTATAGCACCTCTTTCAGCCTAGAGCAAACCAAACTGCACATGCTCTTACACCTGCTACGTTCCCTTGACAGAGCCATGTTCTCACCACCCCTTAAATGTCTGCTGGAGCAAACATCTACAGAGCAGCTGAACTACTCTGCTCACCCTAGGAGATGGGCCCATGAACACTTACTGTCAGTATCAGTGGGTGCTCCCTTCAGAAAAGATGCCCCTTCACCCGGGCCCAGGTTTGCTCTTCACCCTTATGGCATGGGATGGCAGCAGGGGGAGCAAGGGCAGAGGGACAAGGTAGCAGCAGGTTCACCTTTTGTTATTACCGCTGAGTTAACCACTACAGCGAACCCTAGTGCTGACCTGGGCAAGGTGACCACAACCTGCAGCTAGGCACAGAAAGGTGGTAGCAAGAGGAAAGGAAAATCACCCCACTTGGCAGCTGTGTTGCCTAAAAGTGATCCTGGAGCAGCAGTCCGTTGGGCAAAGGCAAACCTGTCCAGGAGCACTCTGCCAGGAGGGTGAAGTTCATTTGTTCCTGGTTTATTTATAAATTCACCTTTAAGACAGTTGTCTCATCAGCCTTTTGTTTGGGGGCTTTGTTTTGCTTCATTCTGAATATTCCTTGCAGTCATTTGGCTTGCGCTAACATTTTTTTTTTTTTTTTAAATGTTTGTCTTAGCCAGGAAAAGCACATGGCCCTAAAACAAGGAGCAGGGAAATAAGCATCCCATAAAGCAAGGGTCCTCATGTGTTTGGGATACACAGTCCAGAGAGATTGCGACAAATTCCACACTTCCTCCACTTTCAACCCCATGAGCTCAAATCCAACAGACTTCAGTGTTGTTTATTAGTGCTTGCCCCTTGGAAATCTAGTATTTTATTTACAGAGGCTTGCCTTGTATTACCTTTTAGATTCAAGTAAATCGCTTTGTGATCATTCAGTTCAGAGGTTTGGAACAAAGGTAGCTCCTTCACAACATCCTTACCCTTTGCTGACACCGAGACTCTGCAAGTGTCACATGGACTCAAATATTGAGTCCTTACTTCCAGAAATAGCACTTGTTTTTAGCTCACATGTGGGCAGTCCCTCAGTACTACAGAAATAGTCACCTTTTCATTTGGGCAGGTAGAAAAGCAACTACATAACATTCCAGATGGCAAAGACCCACATTGTTTATTGCTCTATTTAATGACCGACTGATTTTCTGGTTCCTGAACCTTCTACCTGAGGCTCTGGCCTTTACTTGACTTTTTAAAAGTTGAATTGGAAAAGCATCAGTTAGTCCACACCCTTCAGTAGGAGAATGAGATTGTGCTATACCATCTGGTCCCAGCTGATTTTATGCTATTAAAAAGAGACATCTTTTTAAATCAGTAATTCTAAGTATTTTTAGTTGGCATTGTTACTATCCTACAGCTGGGATCACAGTGTTTTGAAGTAAATCAGATGAGAATTACACTGTGCAGACTGTAGCAGCAGATATTCAGTGCACCTATATTAGGTTAATGTATTCTTTTTATGGATTTATTTTTCTTAGTTCAAGACATGCAGAAAAGAATAGGGAAAATAATAAAATCCATCAAACAACTGATCTACTCTATATCAGGGATGTGTTTACCTGCCCTACTTAGATGGGGAAAAAAACAAGTTTTAGCTAAATATTGCTAGATATGAATATTTTCATCTTTTATTTCCATAAAGATTAACTACATATGGCCCCTTGAGTAAACAATGCGTATTGGCTTATAAACTCTGTTGGGAAGAAAAGCAGCATTAAAGATGGATCTCTGCTCTTAGTTCCATTGCAATCACACTACAACCCAGAGGCTACAAGAAACAAAAATGTTTATTGATTACTTTCCCCGTAACTTTGTACAAAGAATATTGAAGACCAGAGTGTACTAATGACTTAACTTCTTTCATTTAGTTACAACATGAGGATGGAAGCAAAAAGCAACAAGAAAGCTACTTGTTTAAAGAAAATTTGGAGTAGGAAGAAATACATAACCTTTACTCCTTTCAAATTAGGAATTGTTTCAAGCAGAATACATTTATATGCTTAAAAAATAAAGGCTGAAATACTATTTTGTCAACTCTCTGCAGGATTGGAACACAAGGCAATATTGTGTTTCCATAGCTAACAGACTGTCTTCTAAGAGACCTAATAACAGAGATGCTGCCAATGCAGCTCCACTTCCAGTACAAGGGGACTTCTTTCCACCACCTCTTGCAGCTCTCCTCCTCTGCTTCCTTTGTTCCTTCCTGTTTGTTCATGGAGTTTACTCCATCCTCTCTAAACACACCTTTCATGCAGATGCAAAATACAATAGGAAATGGTTGAATGATGAGACTGGAGTTCAAGGTAACCATGCACTGCAGAGAAGTTCTTACAATATGGTTGGAAGCCTTCACACACCATCCCATGAGAGCAGCTCAGCTCTTTTCAACCTCTGCTAGTCTATATGCAGCATAAACAAATTTTCTAATTAAAAAACAAGTAAACCATCAGCGATGGTCACCTATTTCTTTTGCACAGACATTCAGACTCAATGCCATGTCTCAGGTGCATATTTTTACTGCCTAATTTTAAGTGCTTAGTAGAGCTCACATTCTTTGTCAGACAGCCAAGACAACCATGATGTACACATTAGACACCTAAAACTAACTCCCTTCAAATACTTACCTGAAATATTCTGACATCTTAACCATTATAATATTAGCAAATAAAAGTTTTTCTGATTGCACAATCACTGGTACTTCAGTGTATCAACTACACAATCCAAGTATTCCTTGACTCATGGATTTCTTTGCTGACAGTCCACGAAGTAGCATAACCAGCACCTGCTTATATTTTTGCAATCTGTCAGGTCTACAGTCAAACAAAAATTAGTCCCCTAGTGAACTGAGAGAACAGGGCAAATATAGCCATTTGATCACCAACACCCTTCCCTGGTGGTGATGCACTGACATCTTCTGTGGCTGCCACAGTCACCCCTAGCTGCAATTCTTTATCAAGAATCTCTTTTATGAAGTGGTTTGGTCTGGAATGAGACCATCTTTAAAGTCTCCAAACACACACAGCAATGCTCCCTGCTATGAAGATCTACACTTCCTTCAATCTGACATTAGGTTAGGAAACAAACATTTTACAATTGTATTCTGTTCAAGTTCACATAACTTGAACATTTATCAGCTACTCCACTACTCAAAGCATTATTCATTTCAACAGCGTTTTGCTTGCTTTTCATCCTATCCCCAGAGAGGCAGTAAAACAGATTTATCTTTACTTTCTGATCTTTATTCTCCATTGTCACTTTATATAGAAGTACTTCTGCTTTATTTCTTATGTCTCCGGTGGTTTTGCCTGGAAATCTCATTTTTCCGGGTGCTGTTTTGTTTTCTATTATCTCCTTGCTGTAATTTTCACTAAATTGGCTTTGCCACCATCTACCTTATTGCAGTTGGTATTATCAAGTGTCTACACATTTGTAAATGTAAAGTGAACCTTCAAGGGAAAAAGTCACAGATGCACTGTGTCTGAAACACCAGCATATGCCTCAACAACAGGCCAATTTCAACCATGGTTGACCACCAGTGGCTTTCCTAATGATGGCTCTCTGTTAATTTGGTTCTGTTCTTCCCACCCTCAATTCCATGACTAGATAGGAGTGCAGATGTGGCTGCCTCTGGATAGTTAGTAAGTCTGGGAAATTTGAGAAGTATGAAGAGAACGGTTGGTTATCTTCTAGTGGCCATGCAGGAGAGAAGACTAGAAAAGATGAGGGGCATCACTATCTTCAAGAAAAAAAGTTACAGCCACTTTAAATGACAACCTGTATAAATATGTTTGATCAGTAAGTAATGGAGCATTCACAAAGCTTTCCTAATAGCAAATGCAACTTACATGCATGTGTGCATCTTGCCCTACTGCCAAACAGGCTCTTTTTCTGCGAACTGGGAAAGTACAGATTTTAACTGTGGACTGGAGTTAGGCTACTCCTTCAAACCTATCAGAAAGTAAGGACTATTGCTTTTATGAGCAGTAAGTAACAGCAATAAAGCAATGTGGATGCTTGAGTACTGTGACCAGAGAAGTTATGAGGGAGGTTGCATATGAAGTATAACGCTAAGAAACACAAGTAAAAATGGTCTTCTCCTAGAGTCCTTAGCCATTCCTGATAGCTGTTAAGAACAAAGGATAAATAAGTATAATCTGTCGATATTTTATTAGTAATTGGTCATCATAGTCCCATCTGCTCTATCACTCAATGTCTCAACATCTGAATGTAATACTAAGTTAACCCAGTGTGGGATACTTATCCCTGTTTCTGTTTAAATAGCAGTATATTTCAGTTTTGGCTTGATCCAATGCAAGTTTTATTGAAATATTACTGAACACGGTTTTTAAGTTTCCTATAAATTTTCTATAAACTCAATGTACAAATATTCTCTACAGCAATTTACATTACTCTTCTGATAGTAAAAATTCCATGGCAAAGTTGACTAAATATCTGCTTAGCAGCACAGCATGACAAAGCCATGCGTCTTCCCACTCAGGTCACAGAGCCAAAATTGACCTTTTTGCCTTGATACAGAATTACTTTGAGCAGGAACTGGAAGAGGCTCACCACAGTATGCAGAGGCCAGAACCCCACTGCTCAAAACCATGGTGGCTGTGAGTCAACAACAGCCATCGTGTCAATGAAACGTTGCTGTGTGGCTAGGAAATAAACAAAACAAATCAAACATGGATTTTGCAATCTGCAGTTCATCTGACAACTGTACAAGGTCAGCAGCTCAACTGAAGCTGTACTGAGTAGTCATTTCATTCAGCATTACAGTAGCAAACGTGCAAATGATTAAACTTCAGGCATCAACATTTTGGTATTGGGTTGAAAAAACAAGTTCACTGAGATTCAACAGATATCAAACTCACCAGAGGCAGCTCTTACAGTTTAAAGATTCTTCAGGTCAGAAATGTGTCATTTTCATTTAAGACACTGATATCAGATGAGTTTATTTTCATGTGGATTAATCTTGTTTTTTTTCTTTTACTTTTTTTTAAACTTCATAGCAAACATCTTATGACTCAAGTGTCTGCTTTAGTACAAGCTTAAATAAAAACAATGGAAAACTTTCAGCAAGGTTCAGTCCTTAGACTTAATTAGGCTGATCTAATATGTGCTGAAGTCTGGGAAGGATTCTATCATCTATTGTGTTGTATTTAGCATGTGCATCTTCCCATTCTTTCTTATTTTTACTGGGAAATGATTGACAGTCCTTATTTTGAGATACAAGATAAACCTCGTATATGATTGTTCCCCTATCCAGTTCAAGCATCGTTGAAATAAGCAGGTCATATGTGCATTTATGTAAAATCAGAGATAATTAACAAGACAAATTATTCATGTTTACAGGAAAATATTTGCCAAATACAAAAGACTGTTTTACATCTAAGTACAAATACAGTGAATAAAGTCCAGTGTCCTTAAAAGAGAATGCTTCAGACAAGTCTGAATTGTTACCCATCACGAAGAGATGGGTAGACATTACAAAAGCTCTAGAACCTAAGTGGAATGATTTTATGTGTGCAGTTGACTGCAAAAGAGAAAAAATAGTTACTACCTCATTTCCCTTCAATCAAAAATTCATCTCAACTAATCTTAAGGAAGACTAAGAAAAAACATGAAAGTATTTAAAGAAATCTTAATATCTACAGTCTTGAATTCATAACAGAGTGAGGCCATACATTTACAGTGACTTGTCAGAAACTGCAAAACTGCAGCACTAGTAAATAGCTTTGCAGAATCTGAAATAACATCAAAACCATTTATCTGTGCTACCTAGACTCAACCAAAACCATGTCACAAGTTTTCCTGCCATTCACATGCTGTGGCCAAAATAAATGAACAGTAATTGGACAGTGACTTTTACACAGCTCAACAATGCCAAGACAACATTGACTACAACAAATGTTAGTAGACAACTGAAAAAAGAGGGGGAAGAAATGAAGAATCACATGCAAACATGAGCAAAATCTGGGTGGATATACTTAAACTCAGGAGAACAAATAAACAAGAACAGCAGAAGGAAGACAATTTTGGAGAAAGAAAAATGGCAGCCCAGCGTAAGCAGCATGCATCTGAGGCATCTTGAGAGGAATGAGTCTGTGGTTGGCTCTGAAGACTCAGGTTGGACTACCCTTGGTGGTTTCACTACGCAGATTTATCTTTTCAATTCGCACTGTGTAAAAGCACTTTTGAAAACATATGGTAAATGGAGACATTCCTGAACACGTCCCATGTAATAAATACATTTTATGTTGTATAATAAATAACCAGATTCAATTAAGCTCAGCATAGAAGCCATATTTTGTGATCATTGTTAGAAATTTTAACATCTAACAGTTTTGGAAGAAAATGCTGTTAAACTTTCTAGAAGACCATGAAGTTGATAGTCTGAAGTCTCCTTTCAGCTACATCAAAAAAAACCTGAATCTAAATATTGAAGTAATCTTGAGAATGACATTTTAACTTCTTATCTGTACAAGCCAAGAATAACTCCTTTGAATCATCATCTTCACAGTTGTAGAAATTATGCACTAGCCCACAATTGGTTTGTATTAGATTTTGATAAGGTTTAACCTGTGGTTAATCCCAGCTGCAGTGCTCCAATTGTAGTTTTATACTGAAATCTTGCCGACTGCCAGTACCTTAGAACAAAGCTGGGGGATCAAGCAATCGAATTTCTGCCTTCTCAGAAGGAAACAAAACTACAAAGATACAAGTGAAAAAGGATCCTTGAAACTCAGCACAGAAAATTTCTCTTCATTTGGGCAGGCTTTCCTAAAACACTGCCCTCCTGCTCCACTGTCATAGTTGTGTGTGCAGCATATCCCTATTCCATCTGTTTTTAAGGTTTGAAATTTTGTTAGTCCAAAGCTTTTTTCCATCCACTTGTTTTTTCCAGGCAATACTGGAAGCAAAAGTTGGATGCCAAGGAAGTTAAGTAAACTTTCCTCTGTTTGGAACAATGTTTGAATAAGTATGCTACCAACTTGGTGTGCAAAGAGATGAATCATCACTTGTCATTACATGGAAAAGCACTGATTTGACAAAGATGTGGAATGTTTTCAGAAAATTTCATTGTTCTGATGGATTGAGATTTAGTTCCCATTAAGCACAGGCAGTAGAAACATGAACAGATCAAACTCCTAGTCATCAATTAAGAAATTCACATGATACACGGTCAGTAGCGCACCCTAAAACCAGGAGCGGGTAACCGTTCAGGGTCAGAAGGATCATTACAAATACTGAATTAAGAAAATGCAAGCCTGCATTTCTCCACACAAAAGTGTAAAAACATGGGTACATAACATTTAGAAAGGTATTTAATCTTGAGTAAAAGACTTCATCACACGTCTACCCTATTCTTGAATAATTCTGTTTACACAAGTACTTTATCAGTTCATTTGCCTATTTTCCCATTTACCTCTACTGGATTCTGCTTTGCCATGGCCTGCTGGAAGTAGCATCTGGAGTTAGTATAAAGATGAACGTCGCTATATAAATAGGCATTAAAACTGTCCTTGGAGATGGCATGCTTCCCTCCTACCCTGAATCTACTGCAAAAACAAGTTTGATTTTCTACATCAGCTGTGGTATTTTCAGTTGTTGATACTGTGGTAACCATTGCTGAAAGGCAAATTTTTTAATGGCAGACACTACAGCTGTCCAAAATACATTGCCTACAAGACACACTATGAACATGGCTTTTAGTCTTCCTTCTCCCTAACATTCTCAATCTACACATTAATTAGACCTTTTCTCCCCTCATCCTGACATCATTTTAATGCAACTGGCTAAGAGTTTAAGAGGGAAAAAAGGATTCAACATTCCTACATCCTTTGAATTTTCCATTGAGTCAGTGGAGTTTCTCTCCAGGTTTGCTGGAGCAGACTGTGGTCCTATAAGATGCATCTCTTGTGGTTCACCCAAGATGTTATATGGGAAAACTGGGAATTTAGCAAACACTATGCTATTATTTTAAAATAACCTGGTAGTTTGGTTTCCTATGATGTATGCAGGATGAGTCTGGAAACTACAGCAATCAATTGTGGCCGAGTTTTGGATGACAGATATTTCAGTACTGGAAACTTGTGCAAGATAACCTATAGGCAGGGAATGAGAGCAAAAATTGTGTTTCCACTCTGATTCTTTATCACTGCTACTGCCATTTTCTTCCTTCACTCTCCCACCACCACACTTATCTGGCTTATATTTTGTACCTGTACCATAAGATCACCAGGTCTGGAACAACTTTTGCAATTTTTCTACACAGCCCATGTTACAGGGAGATGTAAATATTTGGCCAGATGTACTGCATAGATAATAACAGATGAGAAGCTCTATGCACAAAAAACAGCCTGTAAAATCTTTTGGAAATAAAAGTTGTAGCTTAGGTTCTCAAAGCAAGAAAAGTGACACTTAAGGAAACAAAAACTTTTGTCCATACTGTCAACAACATTTTTCCTGCTTCAAAGGATGGTTTCAGTCCTTCCAACAGTTTTTCAGACTATTCCTCAGTAGCAAATCCCTTCCTCAGCAATAGAAAGCTCAGCCAGGAAACAGCTCGAGCATAGGACAGGCTTGGGATCCCAAAAGGCTCTGAGAAAAACGGAAGGTTTTAGGACCAACGAACTGCAATTGGAACCAATTTACACTGAATACAGTTTCTTTAACAACAGACCAGGATCTCCTTGCAGATTTTTCTGTTCTGATATCTTTGATATGCTTTGAGTATCAATCAGTTACTGGATTATTTGGAATGCAGGCATAGGATCTGCTCTAAAATTTACTCAGTTTATGTGGACTACTGTGTACAACAATACTACAGGGCCTGGAAACACTGCAGCACTCCTATTTGACTTAGAGAAGTGGAAAGCTGTATCAAAGGAAATGTCAGGTTACATTATGTTTTACACAGCTGCATCTTATACATTTCATAAACCCAGTAATAGCAGGAAAAAAAAAAAAACAGGAACAGAAAAAACATTACCACCATTTATAACCTGTACCTTGATTACTAACAAGCCTGCATTTTTTTTTTTTTTAAAAGTCTTACTCTTCCATGTAAATACACCCTGAAGCAAACAACAGATAACTGATGCAGCATTACAGAAAATCCCACATCAGCTACTTTATAATGTTAAAATAATGTTACAGCCTCTCAGATATCACCCACTATCAGCACTGCACTAGATTAGTTTTCTGAATTTTTTTTTCATCTTTGATACTCTGGACAGAGTTTAGGTCATACAATCAACACAGTGAGTTTGGTGATTTCTCAGGCTAAATTAAGGACATATGTTTACCGTAGGAGCCCAGCTGTGCTATGGAAGCTAAGTGCATTGCACTTATACATGTATTTAAGTTCAGCTTCAGTTGCATTTTCACAGTACTAGCTTGTACAACAGTGATAACATGGTTAAGGTTATGTGTTATGCATGTGTACGTGGGCTTGTATGCAGGATAAAAATTTACAAGCCAAACTATCACAGTGAAGCTACAGGATAGCCTGGGATAACTAAGCTCACATTTATTTCAGCATACTGTTTTTGTTTGTTTTGCTGCATGCAAAGCACCACTGTCATTGACAATTCCCTTAGTAATTTCACCTACCTCGATGTATTTCTCGGGCAGAGGTCCCAGATTGTTATGCTGGCTGACAGCAATGCTAACAAGGGGCAATTCAGATCCACTCGAACACTAAAAAAGAAAAATAGAAAAATAAGACTGAGTACCTAGACCAGATTCCACATGGATAAAGCTGGCCTTCAGGCAAGTCAAAAACAGTTTTACCTTACTTTTAAATACAGTTTGGTGGGGTCAGTTTCACAGCAAGAAGAATTGTTACATGAACATTAATTACAGTTAAAGGTTTTTGCACAGAATGCATACTAAGAAACATCAGTATGAGACTTGGAGTAGAATGACCCTCATTTGGCAATTACACTAAAATACAGAGCTAGCTGAGGTGTACATTAAAGCTATTTAGAAAGGCCAATACCAATTCAAACTATTTGAGACAATTTGTCCAATTTTTGCCTGTACATATATACATACATACCTGCAATTCTCCTACATAAAAGCCCCACATGTGATGGTTTATGGTACCATAAATTGTACTGATTTCCATGGCAAGTCCCTGCAACATACTGACAGGTTTGAAAGCCAAAGGCTGAAGCCCAGCCCCAGCCACTACTTAAAACAAAGCCACAAGATCTCCAAGCCTCAAACAGGCACGTCTCACCAAAAAGGTGATGACTTAGATCCACTAAATTTCACATGGAGTAAATGAACTGCTGAAACTTGGTCTTTGACCAATGCTTGGAGCAGACATCAAATTGCAGGGTCTGAGATGAGAAAGGTTCATCCAGAGGACACTGCAACAGGTCTGAGCCCAAATAGGTATAAACAAAGTGAGCTGTACAGCTGCCTCATTATTATACTCAGATGGCCAGAAACATTTTATGTCTTGATGATGCTATGTACAAGGGGTGGGAAAAACAGTTCTCTATTATTATGTGGAGATTTTAAAGATGAACACGTCTTTAAAAGCACGAAGACAAAAAAATCAAGTTAAGATCCTACTGGTGATGAGTTTGTTAATTTTTCTTTCAGTGAATCAGAATCAGCAAGATTTATTTTTGTAATGGAGCCTTTAAGACATTTTGTATCTCCAGCTCAGGGAAGGATCTCACATGAGAAGCACGTGCAATGAGCTCAGCACTAGGCAGCTGCAGGACAGGGGAAGCTGCTCCTGCAGCCCCATGGGGCCGGGCTGCACCCACCCAAAGGGCACTACAGAGTCAAAGCTACTGCTCTTCACCTTTTGCTCTTGCACCAAGTATTTTTAGAAACCAAGCAGCCCTCCTAGGGAAAAGCTAGTTCAAACCATGTATCAGTCTTACTTTGGAGCTTAAGCTTACATCCCAAAAGCTCCAACAGTTCTTTATCTTAGGAGCTTGCTCTTGCATCAGTGGTAAATTTCCCATTAATATTCACAGGGACATCAAGGACCTAGAAACAATCATGTCTCAGTCCAAGGCACACTGATATGGAATCCATTCCTTGGATTTTAGCAGAGCTCAAAGGTCCTTATCAGACTTCAGGAAAGACATAATTGGTAACAGCATTCACGTACAAAGAGATTATATTCACTGAAAAGGAGAGGGGACAAAATAACACTGTAGATTGCACGTCAGATTTTAAAAAGAAAAGTGAAGATGTTTGTTTTGCTAACGATCCATGTATATAAACTTACATATTATGGACATGATTTACCTAATTTAAGCCATAATCCCTGAAAAAAGCTGGTCATCACTGGCAGTTAATCACTCAATTCTGGCTCAGGCCTGAAGCAGTGTTCTCAATGAATAATTTCTAACAGACTTCTTAAACAGCTCTTAAATGATGAAAGAACGTATTTACAAAACAAAGCACCCATATGATTTCACAATTTTCTTAAAACACGTCTGACAGCAGTCAGATATTTATGTGCCACGAGGAAAGGTTATCACAGCTTTGTGAAACAACCCTTGGCTACATGCTACTAACATGAATTTATGTATGGCTGCATAAAGCATGACCTGCCCCAAGGAATCTGCTTGTAAAGAGGACAATCATGATCAGTCCCAGCTCCTTGGCAACCGGCTCAAGTTTTACCATTCATTTTCATGAGATATAACAAGGCCCACACTCAAAGCAATATACTGAGTTTCCACAACCTAGCTTTCACTACATTAAAGAACAAAACATATATCCCTGACAGTAGGCTGGGATGCATGAACATTCAAGGGTAGCAATGTCAGTCGTCACTAAACTATCTATACATTTCATTATTATTCTGCATTTGAAGTCAACCAACACAAATTATGATTAAACCATAAAAACCTAGTTAACTCCCCAAAGTTTAACTACCACACACCGATTATTTCTTACTTGATATTGTTAAGGTTTTATTTCTGTTAACATAATTGATCGCCTCTGCTTTCTTGCTGTAAAAACAATAGGATCCTCAAGACTTTTCAAAGTGGGGATTTTCTTCATTTCAAAATCAGCACAATCAGGTCCTAGTTATGAACAGGAACTATCCAAAAAACCAGCGATTAGAAGCTCAGTGTGGTCTACCAGATTACCTAGATATTTTTGTTTAAATAACAGTGGTGGATTACCCTACATTAGCAACACAATACAAGTTAATGAGGCACTCAAAACAAAAATCATTGCAATATCGTTCTCTTGTTTAATTGCTTATAATCTTAGTTTAATTCAGCATAATACTAGGTGCAAACAATTAAATACAATGGTAAAGCAGTTCATCAAAGCTAAGGAAGATCTGTGCCAAGTACTCAGCCCTCTTTCCCCCGAGGTTAGAAGTTGAAAATCAGAATAATACTGAATCATATCCCTGTTCATAGCTCCATTATCTTTTCTTTCTTTAGTTCTTAAACTAAAACTGATGAAGAAGCCTAATCTCTAGATTTTATCATCAAGAAGTAAGAACAGATCCATCACGTGGTATAAATCCATGTTGTCTCCCTGGAGTCAATGGAGTTGTATTAATTTACTTGAGCCAAGGTCAGAGCCATTGCTTTCATCTACTCAAAGCCATGAGTACCAGATAACAATCTTTTTTTTTAAGCCTCCCAAATCAGAATCACTACATCAAATGACTGTTTGATCTTGAAGAGGTTTTACATGTTTTATTGGCATAATAATTTGACACTATTAGAAAGACTACTTGAATATAAGCCTTCATTTTTTTCCTACATTCTAATTCACCTGTGCTACAGAAGTGCACAGGATGTACTTACAGATCCATAAATAATTAAGATCTAAGAGTGCTGTTAGGAAAATCGTCTCAACTGATCATTAGACATCTCACCTGCCTAAATATATTTGTGTAGCATTTATTTCTATCTTAAAAAGGTGCAATACATTAACAAACCACAGGTGCCAAACAAGGATGGAGCAGAAGCTCCATTTAAGTTAAGCACAGAAATCCTAGCTCAGGCCGCTAGCCTCAAATCATTTAAGTGCTTTAACAAAACTCACAGCACCTTGTCTCTTCCTATCAAAAAGAAAATTCATCTCCACTATCTCACTCATCTACAGGAAACACTGATTTCTACAATCATCTTTGTAGTCAGAATAGGAGCTCTGAAGGCAGAGTTTAGGGAGGGAGGCAAGAGCAGGCAAACCCCAAGCCATTATCAAAATAAGTCCACCAGCCTTCATTCTTCGAGGAGCTTTCCCTAGAGAAACAATTTACCTCAAAGCAAACTTATTGCTGTGAAAATACTGCCCTTAACATTTAGTACAGACCAAGAAAAAGACTAGATTGTACATTAATATATAAATTACACTCAATAATCCTCACTCTCACAGACAGAATAACTAATTTCACTGGTGATTTAAGAAATTTAAAGACATGCTTACAATTCCCAAGGTCATCTAAAGCAACAGCTCATAGTCTTAAGAATCAGGCAAGAGAGTTCTCAGCATTATCTTCCTCCAGTGCAGCATTCACTCCTATCTCAGCTACCAAAAAGAGCCTCATGCACCAGATTATATGGTTTATAATCTCTTCCTCAGAAGCTAATTCACTGCAGCTGAAGCCAGCTCCATCCTCACCCAACTGGGCTCCCTGGCAACAATTTTACTGAGGACAGACACCTGTGGTAGATGGTTAGTGCACGGAGAACATTAACCTTTCCTGTGCCAGTGGTTTAGCTTGGTCTGTATATATCTCATCGCAGCCTTAACCACACACAACTGTTCAATGAAAGCGCCTGTTCCTCATTAGCAATTTCACAGAGTCCGAAAATAATGATGTGACAACAAACTCAACAAAATTTGCTCTAGGGCACAACAAGAAATAGACAAGATTTCCATATTTTTGGAGGACAATTTACTGTACTTGAAAGAGATGAATTCTTTCTGTTTACATTAACCGCCTCACTATTTGGTCCAATTATTCCTACTACTTCAGCAATCATGTTATGCTTGTTCAAGAAGAAAGAAATAACAACAGCTTATCTTGTTGAGAGCAAAGAACAAACAGTAAAAAATCAGTGGATGCACTTAAGCACTACAGTTGTTGCTATTGTGCTAAAGAGATGATTCATGTTCTCATAGCAACTAGGGTGAAAGAAAAATGCTCTTCTTCTGAAAAGGCTTCTGTTGTAATGGTTAAAGAACTCTTGAATAATCAAGCTAAATGGAGAGGGGAAAAAACACTTCCCTATGAAATTATGTGCACTAAACTCAAGGACGTGTTGATCTTTATATTATATCGATCTTCATACGTATCTCAGTTAATAATCTGCCACTGTTATATATGGTATCAAGCCAAGACAAAAATGGACAGCATCAAATATCAGAAAGCCTTTTAAATAATGTGAATCTTCCAGTCAACAGCTGTGATAGCTGAGTGTTTATGGAGGCTTGCTACAGGAGAGATCTGTGTCATATATTCAAAACCAAACGCTCTTCAGTCAAAATCCTTCATACAAATGATCACTACCAGCTCTTCACAAACTGCCCCATACATTTTGCATTCACATGGCTAACTGGCCACAAGCAGCGAGCACCAAATCCTTTCTGGCATGGCTGTCACCCCACACTCATGTGTCACTTTGCTCCCTCTGCACGCACATCACAGCCACAGCATCTTGCAGGGAACTGGCAGGAGTGACAGAGAAGTCCAAGCGGACTGTGGTCACGTTAAGCTGACTTCATAGTTTCGGTGCACTGTGATCTTGTCCTCACCCATTGAGGTTTACACTGTTACCACAGTCAAAATAGATCACAGTTTGCTAGTGCATCACTGTCATGTTTTATTCATGCTGAATATGCTTTATATTTTTTTTCCATCCATTCATGGCAAAACGGCTTTCACGAAGCACTTGCTGAGTTGCTGCAGGCACGGAGGACAAGCTTGTCCTTGACCTGTGTTTTAACACTCCCCTTTGTGGAGAGCTTGAGTTTCAAATAATGGCCAGGTTGTGGGATTAGCAATCAATATTCAGGAGCACTGGCAAGAGAGAGGGGGTTTAATTTCCTGATACGTGTCAGCACAACAGCAAGCTAGACCTAGGCCAGGTAGCATCAGTTACCAGCATTGCCTTCTGGAGCTCCTCCTGGACTGAACTTCCTGAGAAGGCATAAAGGCATCTGCAGTCACTTTCCCTTCCCCAGCTGCTCCCTTTCCTCTCTCACCATCTTCTTCTTCCTCATTGTCCTCCTGCCCTCCACTCACTTCTTTTCCCTTCTACAGGAGCCTCAGCTGCCACCAGCTGTGGGTGCAGGAGCTGCGTGCATCTGGCACCATTCATGGACCACTGCTTCTGGCAGCACCCGCCCAGCCCCGCAGGATGGAGCCTGCTTGGATGACAAAAAGCCACAGTGGCCAGAGGAAACAATATTAAGTCTCTCAAACTGATTGCTGGGCAAAGAATTACTGTAAAAAATAGCAGAATCCCACCCCAATGAAAGGGATCCTTAAAGTACGCCTTTTAATCTTACCAAGGTATGTTCCACCTCATCCCTGTGAGGGACTGTTCAGCTGGTGGCCAACAGCTGGCTGCAAGATGGGCTGCAGCCTTTAATGTTTATTTCCTCTGCAAATCTGTGTTGCAACTCTGTAGCCGCAGAGAGATCTGTGAGCGACCATTAATTAACAGTTTCAGTCAAGCAACACTCAAGATTATCTGCCCTTTTAGTCATGAACATTTTGGAAACTAAAGCCATATTGGTAAGTTCTCTTAAAAGTTTTCTCATCAAGTTTTGACAGCTTTAATACAGGAAAGTGGGATGGTAGCAGGATATCTATCCAGAGATTATTATATGGTTTTCTTAAGCTCATCCAAAGCTCTTTAGGAACCTCTTGGAATGCCCCATGGTTTCACCATCCCCTCTCTCTATCAGCTGGCTTTTGGCAGAGAAGCACAGCTGGATATCAAAGAGCACCAAAAGATGCTGGACTGACTCAGGCACTACTCCCACTGGAACTGTAGACAATACTACTCCCCCCGTGACTGCAGCAAAGTCCTGCTGGCAAAACACGACTGCAAGCTCAGCATCCAGCCCTAGAGCTTCTGGTGAGCGTGCTACTGCAAGCTCCTCTGGATGCAACCATTTCTGTGGCTGTTCACTAATCTTTAAGACACTGACTCGAGCATGCACCTTCTTCAGATCTTCCAAGGCACCCAGTGTTACATTTAGACAAACATGCAAACTAAAGCACAGCCTAGTTAGGCAAATAGTTTGAAATTCACTACTGTATTTTTTCTAATATCTGCCAAATACAAAAATATCTAATAAAGAAATGTTCCTCTGCTCTATTTCAGAGTCATGCTGAAACAATTAAAGCAGCTCTTTGTGGACAACGTATACACACCCCAAAAACTGCCCATGAATGAGATTCATCTTCGCCCTATATCCACTGGCTTCTAGTGCTAGCAAACAACCCCACCAGGCAGTGCACTTGAAAATTGCATCGAGGATGTATTTGATGCAGTGTGGCCAGTGCAGAGCATTCCCAACATGAACTTTCTTCCACTCCTACAAGGCCTGGGAGATCGTATCCACCTGGAGTGCTCAAAGCACTTTTTCCCATACACACGCATTTCAGCAAAAGCCCAAAATGTCTTCTAGCTAATTTTGGTTTCCAGAAGAGTTAAGCTGCATGCATATGGCTCTGTTATGATTAAAAGATGCACATCTAAGCACGGTGCGTTTACAAAAAGAAAATGGTTACGAAGCGACTGTTTTCACTAGCTCTCTTTGTGTGCTTAGAACATAATTAACTGGAGGACAGACTTGTCCTGGCACAAGTCAAAAATGATTTAAACAGAGATCTTTCAAATTAAATGCTTGTGAGCCTGCTTGCGGGTTTTATGGATTTCAGGAGGGCAGATTCACATGGCAGAGTACGCCAGGAAGTATGGGAACAGCACAAGAAATGCCTGTTCCTTGCAGCACCTCTCTGGCTTGTCCATTCCTGAAGCGTTATAGCAGATGATTCACGAGGCAGAGGGTGTTCTGCAGTGCAATTTACAGTCAGCATCTATGTCACTTCTCAACACAGTAAAGAGAAACTTCAGTACGCTAAAGTTTAGTCCAAAGGAAAAAAATAATTTTTAGTATCAGTAAGCAAGCTTGCTGGACACGTTCAGCCTGCTTGTTCCTGGTAGGTATCAGACACGTGGACCTATTTAGATCACTGCCGTACTTCCAGCACGCTTCAGCTCCAACAGTTGTGCTGCCCCACATCACCACGCTGGGGTGCCTATGCATTTGCAACCCCATCAGCATCTTAAGAGCCCGACTTGGCCTTCAGGGTACCTTATCCCGACACCACCCTGAGAGACAGCTCACCGTGGGAACCAAGGCGTTTGGAAGTCATATGCAATGGAGCCCAGCAAGGAGTAGAGCTCCGTGTTCTTCCTTTATTGCAACAATATGATGGAGCTCAACTCGGTCGGACTCATTTTTTTCCCCACTGCCAGCAGTGCAGCACTTTTTAAACCAGCAAACAAATTTCTTGCATGTGCTGCATTGTGTTTCAAATCAGACCCCTAAGGAACTTTTGACAGTGTCAGCATCACTATATTACAGTGTCTGCCACCACCCATGCCAAGCCAAGCCAAGCCAAGGGAGACATTCTTCCTGGAAACTCCTGTGTTCAAGGGATTTCTCATGTCTGTTTGAATTTACTGAGGACCAGCATAAATTATCCCAGATAGTTTCTAGGGGCTGAAAGTGATCTTGAAAGCTGTGGCCCTTTTTGCCTAGAAGATGAATTCTCAAATGCTCATTTTGGACATAAATCAGACCTACTACCATGGTGGCACCACTAGGAAAGCATAATTGGAAGCTTGGTAGCAAACATGCCCTATACTTCTTTATACTACTTTCTTTCTTTCTTTGAGCGTGTTAGGTTATTAATGTTGTGGTAGGGATATGATCCAAGTCAAGGTGAATAAGGGTTACTGCTGCTAAAACGAGTGGTTCCCAGGCCTCTAACATGTTCACACCATCACCTCTGTGCACAGTTAAAAAAAAATAAAAAAAATCCGCAATTAGATCTCAACCACATCAGTGCCCCGATACATCACACTACACAGCCACATGAACAACGGCATCAGCACCAACGAGGAAGCAGAAATGTGCTGCTGGGGGCAGGGCTGGTGGGCACACAGAACCCTGTCAGGGGCACAGCACACTCAGATGAGCTTGAAGCTATTGTCAGAAACTCCTCTTTTAAATAATTTAAACTGTCTCATAAATTGCTTTGATAAATTACTTGACAAAGAAGTAAACTCACCATTATATAAATTGGGTAGCTGGTCACTAATCAATCAGAGGCTGGCAAGCAACAGAGATATTCTTATCACAGTAGGTAACACAGAAAACTACCAGTATGCTTCTACAGCAACCAAAAGACTATCCACCAGAAATTATTCTGCCTTTCCACCATTGTTTCTGCGAAAGGGATTTTTCTGACTCAAATTCATCTAATGACTCCAAAGAACAAATGTTGGTTTTGCTCTTTTCTTAAGAAAATAAAGTTTTGACTTGTACACAGCAGACCCTTCTGGTAGACCCTACTGGAAGAAGGTCACGCCTCACAAAGGCTAACTTCTCCGGGAATTCACCTCTGTCCCTGCTTTCCTCCTGAACAATGTTGAATTCATTGCTGAAATGCCTTTGGCACAAAGTAGTTACATTTCTGCTTGGCTGCCCCAGATCAGATCTTGAGTGGCATGGATTACATGGAGTCCAATCTTGAAATGTAGCGATCTTCTGCTTTAGCCAGATATAACCAGACCTGGAGGTCTGCTACAGCTGTGTTGACAATTCAGCAAGTGGCAGTGCCAGAAATTAAATACAATATTGCTCTTTTTGGCTGCCAAAGTAGCTCTAAGGAACCATTTACACTGAGTACTGCAGAGTCCAAAATGTGGGAGGTATTGCCCAGAATGCAAGCGAAAATGTGACTTCAGAACTGCATATTGGCAACCAGCCCTCACACTGCAAACAAAAGGGGCCAAGACCATTCCCAGTATTAACTGAGGAGGGTGGACTTCCCGCTGGAGTTAGTGAAATCTGAAACAAAACAAATCACCACAACTGTGATCCAAAAACTGGATGTCTATAATCAGATCTGCTGTTCTTAGGGCTGACTAAAACTTACAGTAAGAGGGCTTTTGGAAAGCCATCACTCTCTAATAAATAGGGTACCGGCCATACCTCAAGTGCTGTAGCTCTACCTGGGATTTGAACCACATTATGAAAAATGGTAAGCCAGTTGCTCATCTTTGTTTAATCACAAGTTCCCTTTAGCCCAACACATAACCATCTGGAGAGAAGGAAATGTTCCCAAAAATTGTGATTTAGATTTTAGTCAGACCCCTTGGGGGTCCATTCATTTTCTATTCATTTCTTTTTCACATGTTCTTCACTTGGACCACTTCATTCTGTAAGAACGGCTTGCATACTGTAAGAAACAAATTTCTTACAGAAATAGACCTTTCCTTTCTCTAAGCACTGATTTTCCTTTGGACATCACATTCACGCCGCTTCTCAAAGCTATTTCTATTCCTTTTCAAGTAACACTTTAACGGAAATATTATTCCAAAATTCATTGCTCTCAAGTCCATTAGGATTACCTGGTGGTAATACACAACACAGTACAATAATTACCTGGTACAATACTCCTCACCACAGCATCTCAACCCACTTTTATGAAGTATGAAAATATCCATAAGCCTCATTCAAGTCATGTGAAATGCATCATTATCTTTTCTGTTGCTGGGAAAACAGTACTTCCTTGCTCTCCCCAACATTCAACAAAAGTAAGAGGGAAGAACAGAAAACTGATTTTCCCTATTATTTCTTGAAAAATAAAAAGAGTTTCTACTGGGAGAACTGAGGAGTACTTCACATGAAGAAAATACCTGGAGCATTTGCAGTGGGGCTCTCAGAACAGTTACCTTGACAAAAACGCTACCTTGTGTTGCCGTTTGCTAAACAAGCAGAAAGTTCATTCTGTTCACCTTTGTGTCCCATTCATAAGCAAGCGGCTTAAACAACTCTTGATTCCAAGCTGTCTCCCTGCCTAATAAGTTTCGTTATTGACAGCTTGCCAGCAACAGCCCTAAAGTCAGCCTGAGAACATAAATACAGCCTCTTGAGCTTGCTTCAGTGTTAGAGGACTGCTTTCAATACTGTCGACAAAGCTTTAATGGTGTGAACTCAGAGCTCGAGTACTACTGAGCACTCCAGCGATCAACACCCACAGAACATTCAGAGAGTTTCGTTCCAAAAGTATTTTAGGAACCCTTGAAATCAGAGGCTTTCTCTCTGCTCTGCAAAAGCTCATTTTGGAAAACAATCTAGACCATTTTTAGTTGCAGAAATGTTGCGATAACCCCGCGTGCGGTGTCACTCTCCTGTTGACTTCATTTCCACAATGTCACGCTCCCAAGCTGCCTGCCTTTTTGGTCCAGAGGACCTTGCCTTTGCAAAGAACTCCGAAACGCCATTAACATGTATTAAAAGCTCAGCAATATTTCCTGTTCCAGCTCATTTTTGAGCGGGTTGCAAGATGGAACACGTCCCACCGGCCCCCAGTCTGCTGGGGGTCGTTATCCCTTGGTTCAGCCTGAGGAAGCTGGATGCTGCTCCAGCCCAGGTCACTGAAGCACGCACCGCGCCGGCTGGGCAGCTGGCGTGTGACCTGCCTGTGCGAGCGAGCACGGCCTCTTAAAGCCCCTGGGCTGCAGCTGCAAGCTCAGAACTTCTTTACCTGGTATTTTTCCTCATACAGAGCAATAAAGGCTCTGGGTAATTATTGCCTTGCGTCCCATTCTTGCTTTATAGTGTCAGGAGTCTTCTTTTCCACAGGCTTCACGGAAATGTGCTGCAGCACCCCGCTGTCCCAGAGCCCTGCACATGCCTCATCCCTGCTCACACAGACTCTGGGCTTCAGGGCTGGCCTGTGTACAAAGCTGCACGAGTTCAACAGTTTTTAAACTGAACTAAAGCGGAGCAAAAGCATGCGTGGAGGAAAGGCTACTGGTTTGCAACTATCTTATCCAAAAATTAGACAATTAGAGGTTGATGCAGCTATTATGGTAACTTCCTGATTTAAACTAATTTGATGTAAGCTGGTTATAAACCAATTTAAGTGTGTCCAATCAGAGACACACACTGGTTTAGCTAAATGGATTTTGCAGCTGAACTGATGTTACCATTGTGCATGGACAAGCCCCTAGGCTGGTGCACCCTGTTTCTCCATTGCTTCTGACTGCTTTCATTTACAGCAGGGCTGTAAATCTTACCAACTCCTGGCAGTACTGCCGAATGCCCACGCAGAAACAGTGGAATGCTAGTACAAGCCCAGAATTCTTTCATTTTTCTGTTCCCAAAGAAGAAAACATTAGTATTTTATCACGCCGAGCATAACTCTTCCTGACTAGCCTCCTACGGATGGCACTCAAGCATAAGAACCATCATAGGAACGAAAGCACAGTCTCATATTTCAGTGGCAAAGGATCATCATCCCCAACCACATAGCTCAGCATGTGTCTGGATTAATACTAAGGAAATGGAGGTGTGACTCTTCTGTGAAGCCAAAGGAAATGAGCAGAATTAGATGTAGTATCCGCAAGTCTTCCTAGAGGAGAGGGGGACAGCAATTCCTTGGCATCATGGCAGCGCACAAGAACTGTAAGCAAAGGGAGAGCAGAGAAGCAGGTGCACAAAGGTACCTCACAGTGACTTTCACTTGCTCTCTATTTCATACTGAAAGTTTTGGCTTACTGCAAATTACTACAGGGTGTCCCTGTGTGATGCTGCTCTGACTCAAGCTTTAGGCACAGTGTCCTGGAGTCCCACTGGAGCACGATGTTCCTCCCAGCTCATCAGTCTTCTTCTTGATCTTCCTTTCATGACTGTGGCATCTCCCCAGGCCACATTTCCTTCTGACCCATGAAGCATGGCTCATCAGCTCTGAATTAATCATCTCCCCCTCTAAAAACCTGCTGCTATTAATAGCAACAGGGTTCTTCTGGGGGTAATGACCCAGATGATATCAGCCTACTGTTCCTCTCCATTGAGTTACCCACAAGTCAACTCAATACGTGAAACTCAGACATGCTTGCTATGATCACAAGAGCTTGTCCTTAGAAATATTACAGTTTCTGTAAAAATGTTGGGACAATCCAGGATTTTTATCTTCAATACACTATGTAGTATTCTGAATCAGATTTTCAAAGTTTTGCCACAAAAAAACAAAGCCATTTTTGTCAGAACATTCTAGGAATTTCCTCATCAAAGCTGTACATGGTTGAAAAAGAATTTCTCATCCAAGGCCAAACATTTTGCAGAAATATTTCAACCAGCTTAAACAGTAATGCAATTTTATAGTGCACAGATACAGGCCCAACGTAATGATGTATGAGTATGTTGGGCTATCACTGGTCTGTGACACAACAATCTCTTAAAAGCTTGCAGCATTTTAATAAGAAGTGAGGCCCAATTCAAAGTAAAGAGAACACCCTTAAGCTCAGAGTAGATATATATAAACTGACAGGCTGACTATATTATCTAAACTGCTGTTTTATAGCTGTATTATGCACTCAATCTAAAGAAAAAAAATAAAATAAAAAATGTATAAAGATAAGGCACCAGTGAGGGGTGGAGTTGTGTTTTTTTCATTAGATACATTCCTTGATTCTCCTGCCTAAAATGCTGCAGTCAGCAGTAGCTTAATTCTAAGTTATAATTAGGGTTATGCATTAAACCAGGACTCTTGAGCATGTCTAACCTAAAGAAGTTCAATGCATAAATGAAAAACAGACCTGTGGCTGGCTGACTTGGCATCAGCCAGGATACCAATATATAGTAACAGAATAAATTTAAAATGAAAATTAAACGTGGTCATTATAGCTTAAATTGATGTCATGTTTGCCAACTGTTTATGAAAGGAACATTTAAAGATAAGCATGATTTTGGAGGAGGCAGTGTGCCCTGATACACAGCAGTTTGCTGTGACTTGGGGTGCATTCTAAAATAACACTAATTTTACTGCCTACAAAAATGATGTCAACTTGTTTTCTTTTTTTCTAGATTAGTTTTCCCCAAACTGCACATGGTGCTTAAGTGCACAACTGCAGAGTACATTTTTGCTAATGAAAGAACTTTTTTAATTTTGAGAAATTTGGTTGCTTAACAACACTGGCTATTAACACCAGCAGGTCAAAGACTCAAACAAAATTCAGATCTCCAAAGGACTTAAAAGCCCTATGAAATTAAGTGAAGATGCCCTGATTAATCTGTGCCTTCTATTTATTTTATTTTCTTTCCTGGCATAAAAGGTGGAAAGCCTTCTATCTTTAAGGACAATTTCCTTAAAAAAAAAAAAAAAACTGAACAAGATAATGAACTGTGTAGAATAACTTCCAATTTTCTGCATTTCAGCAAATATTTCAATTGGTGTGAAACACATTATTTTGGGATGTTTCTAAGCCTTTTTCAGGACTTATGTTGTTTAGCAACAGAATGCATTTAACAAGCACACAGCTTAATCCCATGCAAATCAAGTATTAAAGTATGTAATCGCCGTGCTAATAAAACCAGATTCACAGAAGGGCAAAACTGGATGCAAGCAGTGGCTGAGCACAACTCGCATGTGCCTTGCGACTTGGGGATACACCTTTACATACCAACTGCCTCTCTGGATGTTTCAGCACACGCAGGGAAGAAGTGCCACAGCCTCGATTTTATCTGTGCATGGCAAAGGAACACACTGTGAATGTGCACACTGAATGAAGGCATCAAGGGAGAGGCTGCCAGCGCTGAGCAGCAAGGAGACAGAACCCCTCCCCTGACCTCGATGTCACAGCTCCTATCAAGTTGAGCACATTCCTCCAAGTGTTTAAAGATTTGGAAAGAAGTGTGAATTCCCATGTTCCTGTGCAAAGCAGACACAAACCAACAATGGAAACACTATTCAGAAAAGGTGGGGTCTTCTGCTGTGTTTTTTTTTATGATTATATTTGCTCGGTGAAGAAGCAAGGTGCTGCTCTCTGGCAGCGGCTCAGTCATTTGTACATGGCTTATTCAAATACATAGCACTGTGTTTAAGCATGTGCTTAAGTTTAAGCAAAAGAAGTTTCTCTGAAGTCACACCATAACAAGTCATGCACCAAATGTTAAAACACATATTTAAGTGCTTTACTGGACTGCAGCCAGGATGCCTAGCTTGCAGGATCCAGCCTTCAATACGTAGGTATAGATCTTAATTTACAGACTTGATCTTAAGGAGTACGATTGCGCAAAACTGAAAAAACTTGCTTTGTTATCGCAGCCATTAACCTCCTGAGTCCTTTGGGAACACATGCCCTGCCAAAGGCCCTGTGGACATGCCTTTACACACAACTGTTGCAACCACACTGAAAAGTTGGCCAAACTTCACAGAACATAGGCTTGATTTTATGTGTATGCATATATACATGCATGTCCATATATATATACACACGTGTGTGTACACATGCATGTCATGCATGCATTTGTTCATGCATAAGTATTAAGAGGCAATAAATTCGAGTTAAACATTTGTTTTTGTAAGTCGTATTGATTACATCAGTGATGTTTCCTAAATAATTAAAGGTTCGCTTTGATCTTTGATTGCAGGCTTGAGTTTATGACAGTTAATGTAAGTATCTTTACATGATGCCATCCTACTCTTATCTATTATACAGCCTCGCACAGGGTCACTGGCGTTCATCTGACAACAAATGAGTGAACTCAGGAAGCAAAACTGGAATGAAACTACTCGACCAAGGAGGCAGGGTGGGACTGAGTTTCCTGCCACTTTAAATCTCTGATCTGAATCACAGCGAGGTCACACAGCCATTGCTGCTGACACCAGGGGAGCCACTGGAGCACACAGAGGGAGCAAGGGAAGGTGTCAGACCTCGCCTCGTCCTCGGTGCCATGGGCAGCAGAGCTGTGCCCTGCCACAGTGACAGCGGCAGCACGAGGCCTCCCTCTGCAGCAGAACTTCCCTTCTCGTCTTCCTTGAAACAAATACTCAAGCAAAAGAACACTAAACAGGATTCTTATGTAAAATAACTACTTTCCGTGACACCGTGTTTTTTCCAGATGCTATTAAAGAGAAGAAGAGGTAAATCACCCACCGAACTGAGTGTGAGCAGTCTACCAAATAAGCAGGGATGAGCCCAGAGGCCCTCAGCACATGTAAATCAGCATCGTTTCATCAAGCTTGGGGCTTATATCGTCATGCACTCACTGAGGATCTAAAACCTAAATCTGTAAATGAAAATGATGCTAATTACAGTTCACCACCAAGCAACACTGCCTTAATTTTAAGGAAATGAAGGGAACGGGCTTGCTACCTGACAGTCGATATCATATTGCTATACAACTAACTTAAAGTTGTATAAGTTAGATTATAACTTTTGAAGAAGCAATTATGATTTTATTGCACCCACTCTGCTGATGATTAATGCAGAGAGCCTAGGGGAAAATGCATCCTATCATTTGCTAACATGCACTATAATTATGCATACCTCTCCAGGTACTGTAATTTAGGACTTAAAAAGCAACATTCTGAACGAGGACTGCTGCACTTGTAAAACATTACAGATGTGTTATCATATAAATGAGGTAGCTTTGACATGATAGTGTTCTAATAAATCCTCAGCTAAGATTTGGAGACAAGATATGTCAAAAGCAAAATCCAAACTGTCTCTTAATCTTCTACATAAACTGTTTATTTTTTCTGAGCCCTACAATAATACATGTGTCAAGAAGGCTTTGATGATTTCTAGATTAAAGTACAGTTGGGCTGGATTTTTCTCCCCCTTTACAGGTCATCTTAAGAATGCTCATTTGAGTTAAATTAACTCAGCTATTTGCAGGTTTTAAATGGGAAGCAAAATAAAACTGTTTTCACCAAATTGGGGACTTGTGTGATGAACTTCATAAATAACAAACTTATTTCGCTCCATTTCAGTGGAAGTTTTTAAATAGCTAATGCTGAACGATCTTCTGTCAGCTGGAGAGCTTCATTTCAAACCATTTGCAACAAATCCAGGGGAAAAAAAGCCAAATACTTTGTATTCAGGGAGATGAATTTATGAAATCCCCCTGACTTGCATTCATTCTATTTTTTATTTCCGTTGTATAACTGATCTCTCTACCAAGTTTGGGGCCCTGTTCTGCTACATGGGACACTGGAAAGGGGGCTTCCAACCCCCTGCACTGCTTGGTCTACAGTCCAAACTGTCCAAACAGAAGTTTGGGAAGGGAAATAGCAGAAAAGAGGCAACACCGCAGGCTCATTTGCAGGTTAGAAGCTAGGAATAAAACGTGTATTTCTCAGTTCAATCTGCATTCAATCATGATGCTTCTCCATGTTCCTGATGCCGTCCAGTTTTATGTCTCTCACCACTAGCAAAAATTCAGCTTTCCTTTTTAAACTACATTGTACAGAACAGATCAAACACACAGACACTCTGGGTTGCTCCTGTAAAAAAAAACCAGTGTGCTCCTTTCTGGGTTTTAGTGGAGCATTTCTAAAAGCTGTCTTGGTAGCTATTAGGGGAGGAAGAATAAAATAAACAAATAAACAGAAAAGGCAGGATTTCACACAATGATGTGTGAACAGCAGTTGCACGTTACACCAGCAGCTGCTCTAATTATGCTATATGAGTGGTTCAACTGCATTTTGTGGTTGTCTGTGCTGAAAGCCTCCCATAAGTTGGGTTGGTAGAATTCAAGATTTATTGCTGTTCAAAATCAACGGCTAAAATCAACATATATCTGTAGTTATTCATTCCAACTTGCATTGTCAGTCGTAATTTTTCATCAATTTCATATTTTTCGCCAAAACAAAAACATAAATTTAAAAGCTTTTTAACAACTTGACCACAGAAAAAAATCCAAGAGAGATATTTTATTTGATATACTACAGACACTCCAGGTCCTAAAAGCAGATTATTTTCAGGTGTATTCCACTAAAATCATCTTCTAGGAGTTGACAGAAACACTCATATTTTTTATTCCATGTAAGTTATCTCACTTCTTGTTTCCAATTATGATTTTTGAGCCAGCAAGTAAGAATTCTTCATTATAAGCTCTTGCAAAACCAAGCTAAAGCAGGAAGCTTTCAGAATTTTTATTTCAGTTTTCTGCAAACATTTTGTTAATTATTTGCTATTTGACATGAAAATGATCAGATAAAGAGCCTTTCTGTCACTGTAGGAATCATTATTCTTGCAATTGCTCAAGTTGCAGGTAATGTCTTTGTAGCTGTCTGAGATGCTTGTAAACAAAAACAGAATTCTCTTCTGCCCTCAACTTTCTGAAGCATACACTCAATATTGCCATATTTTTCAGACCCAGATAGTTCTGCTTACACCAGGTGCATCAGGTTCTGAAACTGCTGCTCATTTTGCCAGAAATGCAGCCATCTCTTTGTTGTGTGATATTCTTCTTGTCAGGAAGAAATTAAGGCCAGCCTCAGTTTTCTCACAATCACACTAAAAAGCTCCAGGAACATTTTACGGGACTCTTTTAAATATCCTGTCTTGCAGAAATTGGTAGGTTGTTGAGCATTGTTTTACAAAGAAGCTTCTCAGATATTTTTATATTAGTGATTACTTCAATATTTGTCTCCAAAACTGTAAAGATATAACCAATTACTTCATATTTGATGTCACTAGGAAGACGTTGGTCTTCAATCTCCTTCTATCAGAAAAAGCAGGGCTTGTAGCTGTATTGTTCCCAGTAGTGTTGCTCACTTCTTTGGTAAGGGGAAAGACTGAACCCAGACTTCTGTGACTGTTTTGCAATACTCCAGAAAAAAAAGTAAAAAGCAAAGCTTTCCCACATTTTTAAAATATTTATATAGGTGTCAAAGCCCCTTAATTCCTACGGAGATGTTTCCTGGCTCATCTGAAGTAAACCTTGCCAGTGCTTTCCTCACCAGGGTGGCTGCATCGCTCTGGGCTGGGTCAGGCAAACCCCATGCAGGATCTGCTGCCAGGCAAACACGAGTCTTTTGCAGCAGGAAAAGAAGAAGTGAGCTTGCCCCTCAGAAGGGGATAGTAAAGAAACGTATAACAGTTTTGCTTGGGTCAGAACAGTCCCTGGAAGTTAATGCAAAACCAATTGCTGCATCAATGAGAAGAAAACAAAGGAATTTGCAATGCGTGAGAGTGCACTTGAACAGGATCCTTAGCAGCTGCCCTGCGCACATCAGTGAACCAGCTGATTTCCTCAGGCCATCCTGAATCCTTTCAGAACACTATTTGCCAAAAAGCCCAAAACTAAGAGATTCAACTGTAGCAGAAATTGACCTTATATACTCTCTTCATTTACACATTTGCTGTAGGAAGCCCTTCCAGTTCCGGACCATTATCAAAAGAGAAAACTAGATGGGTAAATACTTCACAAGTTAGCTCTTTCGCAATTATTATTTGGGACAAATGTGCAAATTACTGACTTGCAAGTAGAATTGAATGTTCTCATACTGCAGAGCATGCACTAAAATATGTGCACGCGCCCTCACAAGATTTGCTGCATTACAAATATGGCTGAATTTGTTTCCATAATGGTTTGTGTTTGTTCTTTTCCCTCTTCACATTTAGTTGATGTAAATTGTAGGTTTCATGTGCTCTGAAATGATGTTCGCTTTATCAGCATCTCAGAACTATTTTATCTGTATATAAAGATCCAGCATCCTCACCCCAACACTCTTCTTTACATTTTTTACCTCAGATCCTTTACGCTTTGTGCAATGCTCTTCTAGAGACTTCCTCCTATGACTCATCCCCACAAACTAGTACAGCAATTTTGTGTACCACTCAAGCAGGTTCTGCACATGTCTGACATTACATCACTCCCTGTAGGATGATTTAACAGCACAGCACTGCAAGGTAACCAAGATCATCACTACAACGTTTTGAAAGAAAAGGACAAGTACATAACCTTGCATACAGTTATCATGTTTTACCATCTCTTCAATCTAAAGAAATGTCTCTACCAATGTTTATCAATTTTAATAGCAATCCACTCTAACGACGCTAAATAAAGGAAATACTGTCCTTGTTTTGTGAGTTAAAGAATAAACTAATTCTCCTATGCTATAATGGCTTCCAGGGACTGCTGGCTGCCTGGCTAGATGTAAATTGGCCTGAACGACCTGCTGAGGATCAGTGAAGTGCAAAGTTGACCTGGACACAATTGTGTTGAGTGCTTCATGGCTATAATTCACTGCAAGACTGTATCTCCCCTTAGTGCTTGGGTCATGTCCTCAGGACTGCTCCCCTGATTGGTACAGACTTCTGTCAGCAGATACTGCCAAAATGTCTGACATGGAGAGTCAACACTCAGTCATGAAATCACACAGTAGTCACAAAGTGAGCAAATTTTATTTCTCATGCAAGGTGAGATTTGACACCTCTTAATCTTTCAGAAGCGTCTGCAGGGATTTTTTCAGCTGAAGCCAAAAATTTGATAGGATGAGTAAAGAAGATAATTTTACACCGCTGTTAGTGACAAAGCAGCTCTATATCTATCTTGCTTGAAATTGGCCTTTGGAATTTTCCAATAAAAAGAAGAATGGAAAATTGGGAAATATTGATTAATGGTACCACAGAGTGAGTGAGATTTCAGTTCAGTTTTTCCCCTGCTATAAATCTATTAGTCAATTCAAGCACAGTGTTCATACTAGATGCACCTACACGCAAGGTGCAGGGCAATCAGAAACAGTTTAAGCTTCACACGGACATGCTCAAAAATGTGTCACTAGTGACTTGCTTTATTTCCTCTGTACCTCCAATGCAAAAGTCTCAATTTAAATGTCACGTTCCAGAGGGAAAAACAGAACAGGGATGACTTCAGGACAACAAGATATTCTTTCCACTTAGATGGCAATAAACAATAATATACATTTATATCCATTAGGCAGAGTTTGCTTTTTCACTGATTGCCTGAGATGCCAAAGGGAGGACTAGAATTTTGAGCCATGGACTTCCCTTTGCCAAAGAGAAGCAAGTACTGCATCAGATGTTACTCATAGAAAGTGCCACGTGTGACTAGTTAGACATAAAGTGATAATTTAAACAGACAGCTTTCCCCATTGGGTGAAAAAGAAAAATCTTGAACACACCCGTACCAAGACTGCCCTACCTAAGACCAAGTGTGAAATTTCTTACCTAGCCATAGATCTCCTTCACAAATAGATTTGTAACCCTAGATGCCACAAGATGCTGTGAGAAGCGTTTAATAGGGCAATACTCATGAAACCACAGAAAAACATCCCCAGCATTCATTGCCGTGAATGCGATAAGGGCATTTTCATTCTTCTTTTTCTGTCAGAGGAGAAAAACTAAGCAGGCAGCACAAGCAAAGGCACGTGGGAGCACAGCGTACACACTGCTGTGCCTTATAGATGCCAAAGCAAGAGAAGGTCAACCCACCGTCTGAGTTGCCAACACACTTTTACATCTTTGGGCAGAAGTGTATTGAAAGAACAAAAGCACTGTGATATTTTGCAGCTTCATCTTTAAAAAGGAAACCCAATCAAACTAAGGAAATATCCCACCAGATAATCAAAAGGTTGCTTGACAATAACTTCTACTCTCACTCTGGCACACCAGCTATTCCCGGTCCTCCAGGAATCTGCTGTATTGCCCTTTAGAGAGTTCTCAGAGTCCCAACACACCAACGGAAGGTGGTTAAGTTACACAAAAATCTCTGCAGTGCTGCTTAGGAGCCAATCTTCGGAGTCTATAATGAAAATCAACATCTGTGCATTCCAGAGACTTTGAACTTCAGGTGTTTCACACTTCCTGCTACTCAGTTTATGGAAAATGCAAATGAAAGTAAAGCAGATAAATGTTCTTTAACAACAGGAGGGTTTTGTCATGTTTGATATCGCATTGTTCCGAAGGAGTGGATTAATTTAGCCACTACCCAGGATATCAAAGGTTATGCTTGTAGTGGAGATGAAATAGAACCCACACATATTTTGATAAGGTTACATCATCAGGATAGCAACAATAAAACCAGCTTGCCATTTCTGTGCAGACCAATTTTCAAGCAGGAGGTGTCTTGTGTTCCCCCTTAATAATGAATCAGGCTGACTGACATTTGAAATGGCAATAATTTCCCCAGGAGATGCAGCTGCAATCTTAGTATTTTCTGTTCTTGCTCTCGATCTGATTTCTCTTATCCACAGTATGAGGCAGCTGAGTATAATGCAGGGAACATTATCAGCAACAATGCTACAATTAATGCTGAAAGAAAATGAATATTTGTCTACTGAAGAATAGATTTTAGAATACCTAGGGGAACTACTGTACTTTGAAAATGAAGCCATTTTGTGTGTTTATTGAAATGCACTCGTATTTCCATGGTTATACTCTGACTAGTTAACCATATCAAGGTAATAAGTGCATAGGCAGTTTTTACTGTCCTGTGTTAAAGCTGTTTACAGAATGCTAAGTAGTCTAGGACTATTCACAAAAACAGTCTATTTTGCTTGTAATCCATCTATATGTTTCTACACCTCACTTCTTCCATTATTAAATCCAAGAACTAGAAAGGTCGTGGCAATTTCTCTCTGCTTCAGAGTTCTAACTGCTGAGGACATCTCAACGTGAAAACAAATGGAAATGGAGTTGTGTGCTTTGTTATTGGTGGATGTGGAGGTGGACAGATAGTGGTTTCTCATCATTTCCGTCTCAAGGTATCCTTTTTTTCCAGTGTTTAAATGCCAGAGTCATACAAGCGTCCCATTCAGCTCCCGGGTGAAAACGGGATAAGGAAACACAAGCTACCAGAACATTCAAGCTTGCAACCAAGGCCCAAACTGAAAGGTGCTATTAACAGAGAGAAATAAGCAGCTAGACTTCAAACAACTCTGGATACAATAAGGCTTTACAGTAAGCTAATGCCCCCTTGACCATCTGCATATCATCAATCAGGTCATCCAAGAAAAAGATCTATAAATAACCTCTCTGACCAACTCTGAAAAGGCTTTTGATACAATCCTTCATAAGTACAAATGGCAGTATTTAGATTACCTTATTTGTGAGCACAAGAGCCATTTGTCCCTGCAAATAGGCTAGCTGGTCAAAAAATCGTTTATGCTTCCATTTGATTGCATCCACAGAAAGCTTCAAACAACAAATTACAGTAAGCCAGCTGAAATCCCTCCCTGAGACCTCTAAGTACCAACAGAGGAGCAAAAGTCTTAACCCAGAAGGCCCACGCTTCTGGCTGGACTCACATTGCTCAAATACAGTAGAGAAATACAGTAGAGTTATGTTAAGTTACCTATCAGTCTCCTTAACGTGTTACTCAGAGCATATCATTTAAACAATAATTTCTATAAAAATAGCAAGCACATGAAGCATAAGAAATCTCCCAAGTTCATCAGCCAATACAGCATAAATCAAAAAATACCCATTCCCTTTTTTAAGATTTGCCAGGGTAAGTTGAGAAATATTAACCTGGGAAATCTCTGTCATAAGACATTCATGGAGGAAACGCCTTCAGGGAAGAGCCAAGGCTGAACTCCATTAGAAATGGCAGTCCAGGAACCCCTCCTCACTCCTGCTCAGGACAGCACTGCACATGCGCTCTGTGCTAGATGCCTGCCCGCTGTCTCCAGGCTCGCTGAAGGCCCAGCTGCTCTGGAGGGCAACCTGAACTTCTGGAGCCCAGCTCTGACCCACAGTGATAATCCAAAACAATGCCAGTGCTGTGTGCAGTGTCACTGACTTCTTGTACGTCTGTAATGATTCCTGTCATCCAAGGTAAAAGTTCAACCTCCAGACCTCAAATCCAGGGGCACATGACCTAATGTGAAGACCGAGGTTCATCTTATCCCTTCTTCCCCAAGGCCTGACTGCCCCAGCTCTCCCAGCATTATGCTCCAAACCTGCAGGCCTTGCCCAGCTGCTGGAGCTGGGGGCCTGTGCGGGCAATCTGAAAACTGCCCGGGACCCCGGCGTACAAGAACATGAGCAAAATCCTCTTTGACATCCCTAAGCTGGTCTTTAATAATGTAGCCCTCGGGTTAAATAAATATCTTTGATGAACAGGGCATAGTTATTTATTATTCATTTACTTCTATGCAAGCAATGCAGGTCATCCACTGAACCAGGCACTGTCACAATCATTTTTAACTCATCTAGAGACAAGTCCTTATTTATTGGAAATGATCATAATCCCATTGGCTTCAATAGGGTTTCATGAGCTGAAGTCATCAGCTAATCTATATCATATTTACTAACTGATGATCCCTCTCAAGCAATTAAAGCTTTGTCCCTCAGATGACACGTTGTTTGTTACAAAGAATTCAGTCTAGATGGAGAGTCAATGACTTCTCAAAGTGTTACGTGAAGATAATAAAATTCTGAGAACATTTTCTTCATAAGTAATTATTTTGTCTTCCGTGTTTCTAGGAAAGCCTAAACACATACACCCTTCCTAGAATATTTCTTTCTTTTCCGACAGCACTGCCATTTTTATTTTTAGTTGATTTCAGTGGATTTATTCTGGTTCACCAGTGTCCTCCTTACGGATCTGCTCCATGAAGTCAATTACATTTTAGTGGGTGGGTTGATAACAGTTTTCTTTCTTATTTGTAGTATGTTTCTCTTTTATGTTCATGAGCTATAATAATAATGAAACTCTACTTAATGCTTGTATTGTTTTCCAAAGACTACTTTTCACTGAATTAAGTGTGGGGACAGATTTTTTTAATGAAATAATACTGTTTACTACCAAAAAATATTTAATCATAATTACATTAGGAAACACACATAAAAGCTAAGTAATAAAATAAAATGAGTTGGAGAACACAAAGGGAAAAAAAAGACAGAAAGGATTAAGTAGAGTCATATAAGGAATAGATTCTATTTAATGAAAATTTCCACAGTGTTCAACATTTTTATTATGGTTAATAGCACTGTGCTTCATTTTTGTCTGCGGTAATTGTGTATTCTTAATGAATGGGCACTCTTATTTCCCCATTGAGCACTGACAGAAATTAATAAACCTAATTCTGTAGGTTTAAGTTTAATTCTAGTGAAATATATAAAGCAGTTACATTTTCACTTAGCTACTAACTGGAATAGAAATGGGTTTAAGCTTTTCAGCAGCTTAATAGGGAACAAATTGGGTTTTCTTTTATTTCTTTTTTTCCCCTCATTCAGCACTTGGGTCTATTTTTGTTGCTACATGCAAGAAAGTACATGTCATGGCTGGTGAGGCTGAACCGAGCCTACAGTGAGAGTTGTTAATTTTTTTTTTTAATACAATTACTAGACTTAGCCCTTTATGCCAGCCTTGTTGTTAATGATCGGTAAAGATGATCTCCTTGGTTTGCACTTTGATAGAGATTGCAAGCAACAGCAGACTTCAGACTGCCATCTAGAAAACTCAGCTATCACAGCACTCAGAAGACATACTGTTAGATTTTTATTTGTCTGATTACGGACAGTAACAAACACAGAAATAACCCAAAGCTGGTGAAGAAATGGGTCATACTGGATATTTGATATTACAAATGTTATTTTTCTTGGAAGAGGAACAGAGTGCCTTCCATGAAATTTTAAAAAAAACATCAGAGTGCATCTCAAGCGCTGTAAACTGGGTGCACACATACGCACCACATGAACAAAATCCATACATCTTCCCACCATACATAAGACACACAGACCAAGTATATAACAGATAACACTTTCCTATCAGTTATGTGCAGACCGCTGTGTCCTCGTAATGCAAAGCCTTTGTTAATCCTCACAGTAAACCCTTTCTAGTGGGAGGGTGGGTGTAACAGTTCAAACCTAAAAGTAAAGTGGGTTTGCAGGTAGGTAAATAACTCAAAACCACAACGTGGAATTTAAGGCAGAATCTGACTGCAAGTCACTAAACTCTGAGGTACAGCATTCTGCAGCCGCTGAGACCTAGGCAGTGAAACAAATGTGGGCCTCGTGTCTTTTTGGATTTACAGTTTTTAAGAGAAACTGCAGGTGCTGAAGGGAGCCATTTTAAGAGCCACCACCGAGTGCCTTGAGGACTTGGCACATTCACTTTTGGAAGAACCAATACTGTGACCACAGGTGGGCAATAATGAGACAATCACTTTCTAAAATACATTATTTTAAAAACAAGAATAGAAACATCAGTCTGGCATCATGACAAAAGTTCTCTTTTGAGAATAATTATATGGATTCTTCCTATCATATAGTTCTATTTTAGAGTGGGCCAAATCCCCAGCTGGTTTAGATCAGCAGCTGATTTACTTCAGCTAAAGACCTGGCCTCCTATTTCATTTCTATTATTACCTTATCTTTTACAGTCCCCACTGTCCTAATTCATCATCTGTGTTAGAAATTCCAGGAGCACAGTAAAGGGTAACCATGAACAAAGGAGCAAAGAAAGGAAACCTATCAGGAAGATTAGAGCAGAGCCACGACACAAGTTTGCACACCCACCCATCCATTTTGCTAGATTATGAGACTGTAATGTAGTTGAATCACATTTAGAGAACTGAAGACAGACGAGATGGTGAGGAGAGAGTCAGAGGCAGGAACCAGACACAAGGAGGGTCATGAAGTAGTTATAGGCAGGAGATATAGGAGGGCAGCAGAAGAGAAGACACTGTTAGAGGAGGAGATGTGGATGGTGCAGAAGCAGAGCAGAAAAGGGTGTTGGCAACATGAGAGATGCTAGAGTGCAAAGGCATGGGGAGGGGACAGACATATGGCTTCAAGCTTCATTGTCTGGCTCGCGTGAGAAGTGGGCAGGGTCTGTCTGGGAGCTGGGCAGCTCCTCTGTTCCTGTGTTCACTTTGGGTTTGAAAAGCTGTACCTACCCCATTGGGAACCCAAAGCAAGACCACCTAATCCTGTGTGAGCAAAAAAAAACAACAAAAAAAAAACAAAAGAAAACACTATTGCAAAGGAAATTAAAGAGTAACAGGGCTTCCTCATTCCCTTTAGACTACAATACACAGAGCTGGAATAGACTCCCAATTCAGGAGTTGCTCCAGAGATAAACAAAATGAAGTAATATGCTATTGCATGTCTTCCCAAAAGTAGCCTTTTCTCATTTCTCCCTCAGGGAAAGGGCAACCACAGCTGAGAAGCCTACCCTGAGCTGGCTCTGCCAGTTTCTCTCAATTCTGTAAGCCTCCAAAGTTTTTAAGTTAAATATTTTGTGAGAGATTAGTGTTGAAAAGAAACAAACACTTACTAAGCAGCAACAGGTAACACCCTTCAAGGCTATGCAGAAGGATTTCTTAAAGCCACATGGCTTGTGCCTCAGCCACCCCACACAAATCAGGTCTGAGTGGCATGGCCCATACATAGTATAGGCTGTGTTGCTCCTAGAAAAAAAAGAGAAATAAAGTTGACATCTCCTCTGGGGAATTCAGGATCTCTACCTGGTATCAGGTGGTGGGTGAAATAATCTCACCGAACATTACTAGTTTAGGCCCTGGACCACTGCAGAATGGTAATGGCAAGATCCAATCTTGCAAATGCCCATCAGCATTGTGTCTGAGCGATGAAGGGAAAATGTCAGGCATTTAGCCAAAGACTCTGCTCAAAGGATATGCTTCTCAGTCTGTAAGAAAGTGTCCAAATGCTGAAAGAACTGAGCAGTGAAGGTTTGCAGCAATGTTTCTGATGAAAACCAGACAGGAGAAAATCTACTCTTCCCAAACAGTACCTTGCAGTCTACAGGAAAACACTTTAGGTTTTAGGCATCAGTTTTTTCATATGTTTTCACATCATGACAATTTAATTATTTTTCCCTGATCATGTAAATACCTATTTGGTTAATGACAAACAGCTAACAGCCTCACTATAATAATCCATGTATGAAATTTGAGGTTAAATCCTTCACTTAGTCATAGAAATGCATTTTCCTGCCCTGGTTCCCATCACTGCTCCCATTAGTAGCAGACTAATAAAGATGCCCTGCAGTACCAGCCACCTTGTTAAGTAACAGGGTTCAAACTCCACCCATTTTTCCTAATGGAAGACCAGCAGGCATGCACCTCTGCTGTTTACTTCCTTTATAGGTGTCCCAGAGGATGTACAAGTGTTTAATTTGGAGATCAGATGCACCTAAGTTATTATTATAAACCGCAGTTTCATACTTATTTAAATTTCATTTTTGACTTAAGTATATCTTCTTTTATACTTGCATTTAAAAAAAAGAAACCTAACCCACCATGTTCTATTTAGAGCAATGAAGGAACAGCACAGGTGCAATGGAGACCGGATCCACCAGCTGAAATTCAAGTTTGTCCACTGTGATTGATTTGCTGTCACTGACAGGACCTAACAAAGAAAACACTGGCTCCTGTTTGAGAGTTGCACCTACTAAATATCTATGCAATTTTACAAAATTAATATCTCTTCATTTCTTTGGACAAAACTGTAGTTTCCCCAAGGCTGTATTTCATTCCATGTCCTACACATTTCCCAGGCAATGGAATATTGTCATGCAAATCTGACAGGCATGTTCCTTGGTATGCTGTGCATTAAATCTGCCCCTACATGTTGAAGATCGAATTCCACCACCTAATATACAATTTTAGTCCTTTTGATTACATCAACACCCAACACCTCCAGGAGGTGCAACTCTCCTGCAGTCATAAAGCTCTCTCAATGAACTGCCAGGTGAACGGTACATCAACTCCTGCCCCTCTGACTTGTTAAATCAGCCTTAATGACAGCAAAACTCTTGGGCATGCATGCTGGCAGTGCTGTGAAGCTGCAGAGGAGTGTGTGCCAGAGTCAACTGCACACAGCACTGGTGCTACAAGTAAAATGTGAGAGCATCTGAATACGTGCAGAGGCAACGTCCAGCTCCAAATGATTATCTTTATTCTCTTTTTGGACTTCCCGTTCTTATTTTTTTCCCTGAATCTAAACAGAGTTGATGTTTAACTCCAGGAGCACTTGAGGACATGTCACGAAGGCTACAGTCTGCTACTGTCCCCAGAACAACATAACTGAAGGAGGGAACAAAATAATCAATGAAGCAGCGTGACATGAGACAATCTGGAGGCCCCACACTTGGTTTAGCGTTCATGACAACAATAATTATCCAGGATTAATCATCATAATGTTTTTTAAAATTTAACTTCAAAGTGGAAACCAGTTAGCTCAGGAATTTTGCCACTAGACTTTTGGCTCCAATGCAGCCCATGGTGAATGCAGCTAAAAGCCTCAACTCTTTTATTAATCGTCAATGGTTTAAATAAAATGAATTGGTGGGACACCAGTGACTCATAACAAATCAGTATCTATAGAACCCAGATATACTTGTCAGAATGGCATTATTCAGAAAAATCACAGACTTGCTTGGAAACTATATTAGAAATATATATATATCTTGCTTTCACTCATATTAGAAAACTCACTACAAATCAAGACATTGGTAAATATGTCTTCAGACACACAAAGCCCTAATTAAGGGAAAAGACTCTGAAATTCCATGTACCCGAAAACAAAAACAAATCTGACTACTACAGCCACATATAAGGCTTTGACCCTGCATCATTAAAGAGCCTTGATTGTCTCCAATGAATGTAGTATAAAGCAGTTAAATAAAACTTAACATGATACAGAGACAAGGTACATATTAGCTGATTAATAAAACTATGGAACCAAGATCAAAGTATCAAAAGGAAGTTAAATACTTTCCATTTGTTTTTATAGCTTTGTGGAAATTATACGTAGACACCACCTGGTTTTTACACAGAAGGACGTGTACCATTCCGTGTCCAGCATCACGCTACTCAACTTGTTAGGACAGTTTGCTGAAGCAAAGCCTTCATGGATATGGGATGCAGAAGTGCTGTGTTGCTCAGTGCTTTGGAATCACATTTCCAGTTATGCTTCCCAAGCTAACCAATTAATCATGGTGCACAACAGGCACGGGCCAAGGCAGAAGTCATTTTTAATATCATGACTTGAGTACAAATAATTAAGAAAAAATCAGAGTATCATCACACCGGCTTTTACATCAGAGGCTTCAGACCAGAAAGCCAACAAATGTGAAATGAAAAAGCAGCAAAAATGAGGGCTACATTTATCTTTGAACAATTCCTTGCCTGAATAAGGAAGAATAGGGTCTGAGGACCACAGGCCTCTAAGATTACCATTTTAAGTTTCTGAGGCAATGCATCAAATTTTACTCTGCTTCCAATATTTAGCTCTGTATCAGCTGATAAAACCAAACGTTGAAAAAGGTTCTGCCTTTTCCTACCCCTTACATGTTAGTTTAAATATGTGGAAAGAAATTTAAGGAAAAGAATCAAATAACTGATTTTTCATGTGATAGATTATTTCATCAGGGAACACACAGGTTTCCTAACTTAAGAAACCCAAGTACCCCCACACATTCACACAAGCAAACAGTAAGGTGACAGCTGAGATTTGTTCCTGTGAATCTTCAAAGCTGAAGCTGCAGCTGACTGTGTTGCCAACAAAGTACGGGTGTAGACCATATGAGCTGACAAAAACAGGGTTCTTGGGTGCACAGTCCCACTTATGGGCACAACCGAGCCATGCCAAGGTGCACTTGAGCATCTGGAATTCACCACTTCCTTCTGGAGTGTTTTTTAACAAATTTCTGACAGATATAAGCTGCCAGATAGCTACCACTGAAGAGTTCTAGAGGACATGAATGCCACTGAAATGCATGGGCATGCAGCTCCAGAGTTGCAGAAGAGGCTTTAATGATAAAAGTAACAGTGTCCAGCTGCACACTGTAAGTGGTATGGAATTGGGCAGGATCTCTGCTCTGTGGTTTGGACAATCTTTTCACGTGTAGTTCCGGGAGCATCAGGGACAGAGGATGCTGTCACGAGCCGAGTGGCAGCGTGAGGATCCCTGTCATCTGCGGATCAACACCGTGCATCTGCCTGAGCTGCCCTCAGCCACTACAGGCCTCTCCTTCCTGAAATGGAACATCCTACTTTCTTTCCCTGCTAACACTAAAATTAGGCGTGAGGTTTGCAGCTAAGCAGCAAGCACTGCTTTCAAGTGGGCCATTGGTTTCTGCATCACCCAGTGCAAATCTGGGTCAGATGTGAATACACATGACTAACTGAATTCTTGTCAGGAGGCCAGAGCATGTCACCAGTTAAGGTTCAGGGATATTCAAAAGAGATATATCATTTTCATTTAATTATGACAGGTGTTTATGTCAACAAGGAGTTGTACACACAGCTTTTGGTTGAACTAACCAGCAATTTATCTCCCAGGGTTAAACTTCTCCGTTTTCTGCAGTGACATAAATGCCTTCAGTTTAGTTTTGTTCCCCACATGCTATCTTACTGCAGACCTTGCTTCTTCCCCATCCACCCTGATGTAGCTTCCTGTACACAAGTGAGACTGAGACCAATTCCTGCTGACCCAGCCTCGCGGCTCTCTCCAGGGCAGCTATGTTTGCCTCATCCATGTCATGGTAAGACATGGGGAAAGTGTTTCCTGCTTCTTCTCTGGGACTCATCAGTGTCCCCGTTTGCCCTGTTTGTGCCCTTTGCTGTCTGAAAGACCATTTCACTTCTGCTTCCCTCCTGCCATGCCCAGCAGCTGAGGTGGCAGAGGTCTGCCTACCGAGATCTTGCAACAGTTTCTGGGGACTTTTCCACTTTCTGGGACCCTGTTCCAAGCTGTTTTTTCACTGCTCTGTGTTCCAAAGCAGCACAACTAAGTAAGATCATGCTCGACTGGAAGTCACAAGGGCATAGCAATGGCCATACAAGACCAAAGGTATCAGTGGTGCCATGCCCTGGGCACAGCCCAGCAGGCACGTGGGTGCTGACACCTCCCCAGGGCCTCCTCCACCCTCTGCCTTGCTGGCCTGGAGGTGCTCACCTCATATAGGATAATTCCCAGTAGACTTCTCCTTCTTGATCAGCTCCAATGTCCGCATGAATGCAGGATGTTTATCTAGAGCACACGCTAGGCCAGCACACAGTGTGTGAGCACAATCCCTCTTGGGATCCCAAGCAGCTGGTGGAAGGGCACTCCCTTCCTTTAGCCAAAGTAAGTGACCTCTCTATTATTCACCACAACCCCATTTTTATTCATGCCACCAAGTGCTCACTTTATTAAAGCAGGAGAAGAAATATCCAACCCTTCTCTACCAGGGGACTACTCCACATAAGAAGGAAAGGGATGAGGGTTTATTTTAACTCTTATTTTTAACAACAATCTTTCAGGTATAAACACAGCTGTCTGTGCTAACATTGAAATTCACTTAGATTAGATTAAACAAATAGTCAAGATCAACTACTAGTAGGTGCTTCATGCCTGGGCAAGTAATCTCTTATTTAAATGAATCACCGGGTAATTTTAATCAGGTAAGTGGCTTAGCACAGGAATGCTTGCCCTTTCTCCAGGTTTCAGGAGCTTCCCTACCTACACTCATGGCTACCAAAATAATCACTCCTCTCCACCTGCTATTAGACCAAATTCATCAAAAGCAAAGAAGCAAAAAGTGAACTTTCAGTGGCTGAGAAGCCCTTTAAAACTGAAGGATGACTCGTGGGCTTAACCATGTGCTTCTGGCTTTGTACCCTTGGTCATCGCTAGGCAATTTAAATGAGGTGGATGAAAGTTACTCAAAGCATTGATTAATACTCAATAAATTACTGATTTAGTACACTGGCCCTTTCCTAATTAAAAAAAAAAATAATAGAATGAATGCATTTGGAGCACCATAGGCTTATTAATTCAGTGGCTGCTACAATACCTTACCATGGGATAAAATGGAGCAGAGGTTAAGGCATAATCTTAACTTCTGTTATCAAACTGTCTGGAAGTGGAAATGTCTCAGAAGAGAGCACTTCATTCCCCACACACGTTTATGTACACACACACACATTATGTTGCTGCATTCAAGGCCTCTCTATCTCTGCTCACAGCCAGGGTGTTGGCACAGCTGTAAAGGTTTGGCCTCCTCCTAACTCAGGTCACTTTACTTGTATTCCCTCAAACTCAAAGATCTTTGCTGCAGCTGGGACAAGTTCTGGAGAAAGGGACATGAGGGAGCCCCAGAATAAAAGCAACCAGGTGAGGGCTGAAACAAAAACATGAACATGCCAGGAACAGCAAGGCATGGTGGGGAACTGCAAAAGGATGTTCCCTTCTCCAAGTGAGTTTCATGAAGGTTTTTATTTTGTCCCTAACTTTTAGCCCTAAAAGAGCCAACAAACTGAAACTCATGCATCCTAAACTGAAAATATAACAGATAGAACAGGGGAAATTGTGAACTAAAATATTAGATACACAGTTGAGTGCTTCTTTTAGGGTTGGAAGATCATAAGGACCTTTAAAGTACTTGACTTCTAGAAGTATCTCCAGTTTCCCTTCCTCAACCCTTAGCGAAGGTTTCCACAACCACTAACCCCAGTGCTGGCAGAGGATTCAAGGTGCACACAAGCATTCACAGGGGAACGAATCTCTGCAAGAGCATGACTACTGGTATGTTTGACAACAGGATCAATTCTAGAAATAGCCTTTTGGAACCACACTACTTTCAAATGCAAAAATGCATAAAGAAGAAAAATTACAACAGAAAAAACCTGAGATTTCTGTCACAGAATTCTATCAAAGACCTGATAGACATTGCTGATTTCTTGCACGGCCTCAGACAAGACACTCAGTTTCCCATCATTAAACCCAATGGAAAGGCACAACAGAAGCTAGAAGATTTCTTCAGTTGCTAGCTCTTGTAAGGTTCGATATTTTTCTTTCTGGGGAAAAAGTGAACTGTAGAAAATCTGAAACAGAAAGAACTGTAGAAAAAAAGAAAGTTATATTTTAATCACATTTGAAAGAAAGATACAAAGAAAGAGAGAGAGAGAAAGAAAGAAAGAGGCAGGAGGGCTATCTATTCAGTGGGAATCCAACAAAAAAAACAATTGTCTTACAAGGGCAATTGAAAATCAAAGTGAATGAGTATTTATAGCAACTGAACTGTTTAAAACAACAAACTGAAACTGCAGCAGCAACTACTTCACAAAGTCATATTCTTGAAGAAAAGGAAAAAAAAAGATCAAAGATCTGCAGGCAGCCAGCTCTGCATACAAGTGGCTTTATCAGCTCTTGGCTGTGTTAAAGAGAGTCAGGCATTCTGAAAGAGAAAACATTTAATGAGGTGATGAACAACACTTTCTTGGCCTTAATTATAAGGATAGGACTAAGCAACAATAATTGCAGGATAAATTATTGTCAAGAGATATTTCCAAACAACAACAAAAAACCCATGTCATTATCAAACAATTATTTTAAGTCTCATTTACATATAAAAAAGAATAAATGGAATAGTCTTCTTTTTCATTTCTATTTGTGGGGGTGGTGGAAATTTTCAGGGTGGTGCATGGGAATTAGATGCACTACACCCAATATTGCTAATGACAGATTAATTCGCTGCAGATCACTCTGGGAATTGTACATTTGTATCCGAGGGCAGAATTCAACCCAACAAAAACTCAAACCTCTGTGATGTGCCCCCAAAGAATCCCACGTAGTTAATAACACAACAGAAGACCAATTTCCTCACAAAGTATCATTTGAAATAAACAGCAGAAAAGTTCCATTTAGGACAAAGAGAATTAAGCTTTAGGTATAACAAAGTAGATACGCAATAAGCTACTCAGATCTTATCAGATGAGCCTTTAAAAGCTCACATGAAAGAAATGAGATGTATACAGTAGCCTTGAGTCAAATAGGGTTTCAGGAGCCAACAAGTGTATGTCATACAAATGGAGACAAAATGAGATCATGGCAATCGCTCTGAGGCATTTATCTCAACACTACTTTGTGCCTACAGATCCCAAGCAGTGGAAGACCAGTAGGCTTTTGGCATTACGAGAGGCGCAGAGCCACGTCGTCTACTTTCCCACATTAGCAAATGGAGCAAAATACCAGGCAGGTTTTCAACATGGCTCCTGCTTGAATATTAAATAGTTACATTTTCAAAAGAGTTCAGCAGCTCAGAAGAATACTAGGTGCCACTGATTTCTGAGCTTTTATTTTTAAATCCAGCTGCTTCTGGCTTAAATTTGCCATTATCATCTTATTGAGTCTGGGTGGTTAAACCAGAGACCTGGTGAAGAGGTGGTTTTCTCAGAAGCTGGGAGTGTTTGCCTCCCTGAATATAAGGCCTCTCAAAATTATTTTAAGGTATCCCTCTGAAAAACAATTGTACCAAAGAACTGGTTGCTTCGCAAAGACACAATCTTTCTCTCATGCACATGCATATGACAGAAATTGAATATATACTCTGGTTGTGAATACAGTACCTACAAGGAAATGCAATAAAATATAGTGATGGTATCTGAATGTCTTTCCTGCATGCAGGTATTTTGGCAAGTCTCTTACCCACAAACAGTGGTGACCAGTTACGCTTAGAACAGACCAGGCATACTGTCATGGGAATACATACAGTAAGAAATCTCATTTCTTTCACAATGAAGAACAAAATAAAGCTGGGTACCCCCAACACTTTTCTTTAGTTTCCCCCAGAAAACAGGGGCAGTGATAAGTGTCATTGTTTAAGGAAAGCTTACGTTTTTTTTTTCTTTTTTCTCTGATAAATTTGTCAAACTGCTTGAAACATCCAATATTTTTCCTCCAACAAACAGGAATTCCTTGATGTCTTTACTCCTGCTATCATAAAAGTATGACAGCAAAAGCATAATCTGACCAACATAGGTTCTATTTCATTTCTGTTATATCAGATATTAGAGCTACAAAATCTGATTTTCCAACAGGATAAAGGCAAACACATTTTAGGCATTTCACCCACTCACTTGCAAAATGTAAAATCCATTGCATGAATTAGACAAGTTGTTTTCAGCTTGTATTTCAGAGATACTTGCAAGTCCACAGCATACCTCAAAGTAATCTGCACAGAAAGTTGCCAAGACCACTTTTCAGTAGGCTTACATTTGCGCATTTGTTAAGTCCATCAGATATCTTCTAGTACAAGAAAGGTTCCATTAACTCAAAAAAAATTAGCAGCAATATTGTCCCAGCTTACAGCACACATAAACAAGTGCATAAGATTCAAATAGTTGAGAAGACTGTCCTGAGTTATATAAATACATATAGAGAAAAGATAGGCAGCTCAAACAAGAGTTTTGTAAATTCCAAGATTCTGGCCAAATCAGTGGGATATGAATCAGGCCCCAGATACTAACTTCTTAAGACTGGGATTATGTTAGTGACAAGGACAGAATAAAAATGTGTTTCTTTCTTACTGCTTTGCTCAGTGACATGAGACAGCACACTAGCTGCTTCATTTCTGCCCTTACTGTGCTTATTGTAAATTAAAGCCTTGGCTTGCAATATACAGAGAAAAGCGCAGTTCTTATTTCAAAAGCTCCCTCTAGCTTTTCCCAACTGTTTGTTACCAGAATTCTCCTGATGATCTGCTACAAAAAGCAGCTTAGAGTCAAAGGTGGTCTCATCGGCCTTAGAGAAACACAGGCGTATATTGTATAACCAATTTCAAGTAGGTTTTTAATTTGTAAAAGCCGCACGGTTAAGACGATGCTAAAAACCCACCCCCTTCTTTTGATTTAAGATCAAAGGGATTTTTTAGAAAAGTGACATAACCCTTAGCTGTCCCAGAAAACCACATTTGCCACAATTAACCAGCTCCAGTCTCCAAGCCTCGTGCACACAGAGGAGCCGGAGCAGCAGCGAGGTTGTGTTGCAGTTGTGGGCACGTTTGCAATAAACAAGAACGGGTCAAGCTCCCTGCGGCTTCGTCCCAGCCTGCAACAACCATGGCACACAAAAGGAGCCCGTGATGAGCGAGCTGCACACCAGGGCTTCAGGGCAGCGTAGGGCACGTGCTTTTAGAGCACAAATGCTGAAGCCCAGTTCTGCTTCTGTGGATACTTGAATGGGAAAGGTTGTGGTACTCAGAATGCACACATGAAATCTTCTACAGGACCTTTCTAGCAGCATACACTCCTGGCTGCCGATACTAAATGAGGTAAATACACGTAAACTCCAGCAGGCACTACTGACCACTCAAAGAGATTGGCTAGAAACACAGATATCTTCAGCAGAAAATTGAAATGAGGGGGAATTTCAGACATTTTGCAGATGATCATCAGAGGCACCACAGTCCACGTCTTGTGAAATGCTGATACAGAGGCCTAGCAAATAATGCATCATCCTGCATATTCTTTTTATATATTTTAACCCTACCCTGTCTTTACACATATTTTCAGAGATTTGTGATTTCCCAGCATTACTCTGTGTGCTACAGGAAGCGATGAAATTTCAGACACATTATATGTTTAAGAACTGAGAATTGCATGAGAGAGTTAACATTGCCACTAAGGGCACACCAGAAAGAATTACTGCTTTTTTCAGGCTGCTCTAACATTAAAGGATTAAATAAGAAAAGCAAAGTCTTTTATAAACTGAAGCAAACATACAGACAATGTCAAAGCTATTTGGTCACAAATTGGAGCCATCATTTTCGCTTTGAAGGCTTGCGGAAGAAGCTATTCTGCACTGGAACTGCCACAAAAATTGAAGGGAGAAAATGAATGGGACAAGGCAAATATGGACTTTCAGTTCTGAAACAATGTAAAGTGCTATGTAGAAGCAACACTTATATGAGACACTGGAATACTGAATATTTTAATATTGTCCATCATAGACTGTAATAGATGGCTGTGCTTGTCACACATACAGAAGGACATAAGTGGATTGTCCTCTGCAGAATGAGACTGTTTTTCCTGTACAGGACATCTTAACTGCTCATTATCTCTTTGAATGATCTCAAACTCCTCTCTGCTCAGCATTCCAGCCTGTAGTTGTGGCTATTGACACATCCATGGCAGGGCCCATTACCTAATACAGCTGGTAATAAAGCACAAATTATGGAACCACCAAGTCCTTATTCCATGACATGCAGAAGACAGTGGACCAACATTCAAAGTACATGTGACAGCACAACATTCATTTTTTGGTTGACTTTGGAAATGGTTCTCATTAGAAATTGTTTTCCAAGACTACCTGCTAGCTCAAGTTCCATGGGAAAGAAAGCTCTGAGGGACCTAACTGGGACAGATTCACATCTTCACTTCCTGCAAGATGCCCACTGTTCCACCCATATCTTTCAGTGTTCAATGTATTCATAGAACCCTACATGTTTTTGTCCCAACTTGTTACTATTGTAATTATTTATAATAATTCATAACTGTGAAGACAGCAGAAGGTCTGATAGAAGAGGATAAGAGGACATTCCTCCTGTAAGTTCAGTAGAAAGGCTAAGGATCAGCCATATGAGTGCCTCTGCATGGGCCACCAGCAGGTTTACACAGCCATGAAGCTATGCCACCAGACAGCAGAGCTCCAAACCAAACCCATCTGTACACACACACACAAATATCCACCAAATTCTTTCTGAACTAAAGAAAGCAGAGGGTCCATCTGAATGATCCCATTCCCCAGAAGCCTCCCAGCATTGCCTTTTGATGTATTCCTTTCCAAAAACATTTGTTGCATGTATATGTTTCCATCTTCCTTGAGATTTCAGAAGAGCTAGCATTGTTAACTTAGAATAGTGCTAGTTAATTGTTGGTGAGAAAAGACAAATTATGAGCAGGGGAACTGTTCTGGGAGGATTTAGTGTATTTGAATAATTTAGACTCCTGCCGCTAACGTGACAGGATTGTTTTTCTCGTGCAGTTGCCTGCTGCTACAAGAATTAAAACTGTCGTGGCAGGCTACGGCTTGGGCTAGGCCTTAGTAATGAGCTTTATCAGTCAATAAATGATTTTATGCGGCAAATTAAACTGTAAATTTGGTTTAGGTGGTAAATATTTAGAAAATAAAGATATCCAGCTAATGAGGAGGACTGGGTGGGGAAAACAAGTAATGCAAATGTCAATCCTTTAAATCTTTGAGAGGCTCAGGCTTTGCAGAAAGTTTACTGCCACTAATTTTTTTTTTTTTTTAAACTTTTGTAAAGAGCAAGGGAAGATTATCTTCACCATCTTTACAGATGCTAAAGAAGGAGGGAAAACCTTTTGCAGGGTTCTGTGCATGCCACAGTTGCACGCACGCTCAGCTCTCAGACCAAGGCACCGAACGGCCTCTGCTGAAAGCACCAGAGGTGGATGTGTTGCACTCACAGCGGCCAAGCACAGCAAGTCTGACAGGAGGTGAGTTCCCAAGGCATCAGGGAAGCTGGCTCTGGTCTGCACCTCTAAACACAGCTCACATGAAAAGATCTGTTTGCTCCTCAACATGTAGCAAGGGAGAGAAGCAGCTATTAACAGAAGTAACTGACTGAAAACCTTCTCCTCCCAAACAGGAGACTACTTCTGACACAGTGACCTTTCAGCTCTGGGGCTGCTTCTCCCTTAGGGCTCACCCAAATCCCACACTGTTCTGTGGCCCACCCTTGAGGGCATGTACATGGAAAGGGATTCTGAGAACATAATCAATCAACAGGAGGAATATGTTTTAAAAGGCCCATCTGGATGAGCATGGATGAAAGGACCCCAAACAAATAAGCTGCATTTGTTCAAAGGTCAGGTGATTAGCAATATGCTGCTTCAAAAGCACACGGGGAAGCATTCTACCACAAAGCTGCTTTCCAGGATGAGTCCTTGACTTCCAGCTATGCTCCAAGGACTATTCTTTCTCCAGGGAAGCTCTGGAAAACTTATTAATCTTGGCAAGGGCATTTATTACCAAGATGAAAATTTTGCATTCAAGTTTTTTACTGTGGCCAAAAAGTCAGCTTTCAGAAGAGAAAGGTACACGATAAAAATGTCAGTCAGCTCCATAAAGAATTGCTGGAACTCTTCCTAAAGCTAGAAGAGTTAACCTTGCTGTCCTTTAACAGTAGTAGCATTTTTTTGTGTGTGTGATTTCTGCTGGATCTATTATTCTATACTTTCTGACAAGGAAAATATACGCAACCCTTGATAGGATCAGGGATACAATGGCTTTATTTATGCCTTCCAGGTGACACTACCAGATGGTAAAATCACACAAACAAAGCCTGAAGTGCCTGTACTCTGACAAGGGCTAACACACAACTTCCTCCAAGGTGGGGAAGCCATCTCCTTTTGTGAGAATCACAAGGCAACCAAGAACCTGTGCCAGAAACTCCTCTTTGAGACAGTTCCAGGCTTGGAGGCAGCGCAGCTCACAGTGACAGCACAAAGGTTCTCTCCCAGCTATTGCAGAGAGCCCCAGCGGCCACGGATGTCACTGCATCAGGTGAGCTCCTTGCCAGCGCTCAGGTCAGGGCCAGCTTTGACATTTTAGGCAAAGAGCAAAGCAGTCAGCTATACAAAGGCTTTAGAGCAAAATTTGAAAAGGACACAGTTACGTATTGAAAGGAAATTGAGCCACAGAATATCCCAGTAAAACTCAGTTGGACCCACACACTGCACACTCCAAACAATACGCTATTAAGTGCAATAAATCCAAATGGCACCCTGGAGATTTGCTTGGAAGATCAGAATATATGTTATGGATATACTATGGAAGGCTGTTTTTAACATGAAATCTATTCAGTTGCAAGCTGTTGATGGTAACCATTTCTTGAAACTAATGCTGTTTATTTACATGGCAGAGAATGAAACATCATGTATCACCTTCTCCATGTCTTTCTTTCATTAGATTGCCTCAGTTTAATTACCAAAGTCTGTTAAAGGACTTTCAGCACAGATGTAATTTCATGCAGGTGTTACCTGGTGTAATGAAACCAGATGTTTCCATCAGAATAGGCCTCCTTCATTTGAAATGTGTGTGCTGCAATAGCCTGATTTGTATATCCATCAGTTCAAACTGAAAAAAAAAAGAGTGGTTGGGCACGTTAGGTAAGCTCAGATTTTGAGTATGAAATGAAAAGTGCCACCTGTTGTCTCCTCTTTTCCAATTTCACATAACTTTACTTTTAAGTATCTTTCCCTATTGTTCTGACTGATTAATTCAGCAGGCTGGCCAGTTTGCAAAGCATTGAGGAGCATAATGCACACAGGCACAGACTCGTACATGAAGAAGGCAAGGCTGTTCTTCACTGGGCACAATCTTTTTATTGTCATTTTATTTTCAAGTACTTCATATAATCCATGAAGCTCTCTTACCAGTTTTTGCAGTGGATGAGAAAGTTCTTGACAGGTTTTGAATATCCATGGGTTTCTACTCCCAGGAAGTTATTCTCCAGGAATTTTTAGAGCTAAATAAATGACATAAAATAGCAGGAGAACTGAGGAGTCACAAGGAGCTACATGGCCAGAACTGTCACTTATTAACTAACATATTTTGGGCATGCAGTTTACTTTTCCTGTTATAAAAACCTGTAAACTGTATTAAGCTAGACACTGTTGTAAATAGAAGTATATATTCCTTGCATGAGAAGTTTCAGGGAAATGTATTTTTGCATTTGATTCCTCATGAATGGCCCTAGCAGCACAGTCTCCTCATCTTCCATCACAGACATCATCATCAATGTCAATTCTATCTTCATTATTGTAAAATCATGACTGGCCAAACGACAGCCTAAAGGCTTAAAGCACGAAGAAGAATCAAGCCCGCATCACGCCTAATCTGATAGCAATAGTGGAGCAGTTTCTATAGGACACAAATTTTGAATCACTTTTCTGATTAACTCAGCTCATCAACCACATCACAGTCAGAGAATTTATACACATCAGCCAGCACTGTCTCATACTGGGGGAAAAATCCTCACCATGCTTCAGAGGGTAAAAACGGGGGAAGTCTCTGCAAGTTTCAAACTGACACAAAGGGGTTGTGATGAAATGTTCACATTTCAACCCAAAAGGAGCAAACCCAGCCCCAGCTGGCCAGCTAAGTGACTCCAATTGGCCATTCAAACATAAGCCTGAGTCAGAACCCTTTTGCATTTCTTCCCATTGTTCTGTCAAGCCCTGATGCTGCACAGATGACCAAACCCAGCCCTGGGACTCCAACTCATGGGACTGCAAAGCTCTGAACAATGCAGAACAAAGGGCCTATGGGCATTAAGTTCGCAAGTAACAGCTAAGAAGCAGTGGCACATAGGGATTGCCAACCAGACAGCTCTAAACAATCAATGCACTCACTCTTTGGGTTCTTTTAATATTAAAAACAAACAAATACAGAAGATGAAAATTTTCATAAATTATGCTGCCCTCTCCTACTCTTCCATCTGTATCTCACGCTAAACTTTAATCCATTTGGAAAGCACATGACAATTTGGGTAGGGATATGAATGAGAACTTGCAAGGTGAGGTCTTGAACTGCACATACAACAAACCTGCGGATTACATGAACATACACAAGTGAGCACACGCACACATACACAGAGACATTGTACATTAACAGCTTCCAAATCTCTGCCTTTACAATTGCCTTCTCGAAGGAATTCAGTTTTATTTTGTGTTGTTTTCAGGTTTACTTGGGGGTTGTGAGGAAAAGGAAGACAGAGGTAAGTCAACTAAACTACTGTCTGCCCTCATTATTTCAATTCAGGGACTGACAGTACAAGACTTAATATTACAATAAAGCAAAACTGGTGTCAGCAAAAAAAAAAGTTTCGATGACACACTGATATGGAACACTATGATACACTGGTAAAAACTATGTGAAAACCAGAAACACATAAGACTGCAATTTAATCTTTTTATTTGAAATATAAATATTGTTACTATCAAGCTTGACAGTATAGAAAATGTGTGCCCTGCAGCCTTCTGACAAAACAAAATTTATATTTAAAACTTCCTGAAATAATGCCTTTCATATGTGGAGTTTTGTCACATTGCAGCGGCTCTGAGCCTACCTTATGGTCCTGCACCTTTAATTATTTTATGCCTAGAAGACACATTTTAAATAGAAGAGGCGGGTTACAAGAGTTTTGACAGCTGTGGATGATTAAAATACTGACAACATGCACTATATAAAATTCCCTGAGGTTTTAGCTGGGTACTCACACGAAAGTTAGCGATTAGATTCCCTCCCCCCACATCCCACCACCATGAAATGTTCATACCACTTGGCCTGCCACCCCCTCCTCTGTAGTCAATGCAACCTTTTTTTTTTTTTTCCCCTAAATATCTCAAGGCCACATACTTGAAAATTGGTCAACAAATTTGATTTAGTAATCTGTTCCCATTTAACAAATATGCAGCCAGGTTTCATGACCAGCTGTTCTGTATCATTGCATGAATGGAGGAAGGGAAACCATTTAAAAATGTATGAATGGTTTTAGGTTTTGTTTCCATCCACCCACCCCTCTCTTTACAAGACTGTTACAGCTTGTGCTAATTTTCTGGCCTTTTGACCTATGTGTTTTGGTTGTGCAAAATATTATATGATGATGGAAAAAAAAGTGCTCCCCAGTTCATGGAAACACTGGAATGCATTCTTACCTCTGCTAGCAGCCTCCTGACTTCGTACACTTCAGACAGGGACATATTTATGGACTTCGGTTAAACTGAGACTCTACCCTTCCAGTTCTTCAAATTAAAAGCTACATATGAAATAATAATAATAACAGTGACATTGAGCTGTGGCTAGGACTATGTCAGTCTGTCTCTCACTCTATTATACTACTGGCAAAGGAGTCAAAGGAAACCTAGAAGAAGCAAACCACCTCCAACAATGTATAAGCAGAGTCAGACTATCTGGATGTGGGTCTTAAAAATACTGCTAATTTTTATCATCTTTAGTTCACTTTAATCAGATACTTCAAAATGAAAGAAAGACAAAGAAATAATCACCCAAAGAGCAGGCACCATCTGGACGTTCCTCTAGCCCCAGAAGAAGGAGTTTTGAAAAGGGAAAGATGGCCCTTGTGGGTCCCTTCCAGCTCGGGATAGTCTATGATTCTACCTCAACAGTAAACATTATGTACTAAAAGCAGGTTACTGAAGAAGTCACTGTCATTTAAAGGAATAAAGGAGTTTGTTTGAGTGAACTCTTTCTGGAAATGCAGAGAGAGACTAGCTTGCTGCCTGGGATCTGGGCAGCTTGAACAAACCAATGTGGCATGTGCTGGGTTTTCCAGTTCACGTGGCTGTACTCAACACCGGGTTTTGAGGCAGACACAGGAGCATGTGAAAGACTGCAAGATTTTGGTACAGGTGTATTTATCTGTCTGCAGATTCTCTGTGAGGAAACCTCTCCACTAAGTTGTCTAGGCCCTGTTCATTCCTCCCTCAATTCCCCACACTTTCAGAGAGCAGAATTTGTTAATAGCTGTATTTGCCTCTAAAAAAAATTATGGTTTGGTATGTAAGATGGAAAATAGGAGATTTTAAGTATCCAAAAAGTGTTTTAAATAATAAATACAGGATACGATCACACAGAGCCCCTAATGAAGTATAAGTACTACAGATGCCAGGCTGCTTTTGCAGACAGTGTGGTTTTGTAGATTGAACATGCATCATGTAAAAATACAGCTGAGAAAGGTAAATCCAACTCACCAGGGTGAAAAGGCAAACCCAGCCAAAGGCCAGAGACAATTTGCTGGTTTGTCTGGCTCTTGCTGGCATTTTTCAGGATAGCTTTATCCACGTCAGGAGTTCTCACTGCAGCAAGCATAAGCACAGAACCACCACCACTACACACATCTTTTTAAGCTTCGAAAGCAGAAGTCTTAAGCAGTGAAAAGCAAATTTCTACAGCTGTGTGAAGGACTCTGAGCACCTGGCCATTCTGAGACAGGAAAAAACAAGCCATTCAGAATATCCTTACAAGTAATTAGAAATGCACCCTTCTCTATCTATACGGTCACTGGAGTCACATATTGGCTAACAGCTCTGTGATGAGTATAACTTGAACACATACAAGTTGTAATAAATAGCAGAGGTGGTTCACTCTAGTAAATATACTATAAACAGAAGTTAGCTAGGGAACTGCTCAAATCGTGGTTTATCCACAGCAGAAAAAGATAAGGGAGCAGAAATCTGCAAGGAGAGCTTTGGAGGTGGAAGCAAGGATCAATTACATGGTGTGCCATTAAAGATGAAAATTGTCCACAGGAAACACAGGATTTTTCAATCTCTCCGAAGAGAACTATGAAGTGCAGGAAGACCTAGAATGAGTCTCCTCTTGTGTGTCTCATACAAACAGACAGAAATGACTACAGATGTACGTATCACCTGCGGTCTGACACTGAAATATTCTGCATACCTGACAGTGTCTGCTGATATCATCCAGTACTTTTAATTTTAAAGCCAGCAAGAAATAAACCAAGGATCCAGTACCATGGAACCAGTTGTGCAGAAGACAGGCATCTGTGCACCCTAATTATGTTGCCTACGCTGTGCTGTTGTGAACCCAGGCCAAGCTGGTAGTGGGGGAGATGGGTGCTCCTCCACCCCTTTTACACCACTCAGTCATCGCTGTGCAATCAGCAGCATCTGCTCATTTCCAGATCCTAGTCAAAAGACAAATAGCACTGAAAATCACTGCCCTTCAGCGAGCCAGCACCCAACTTGTAAGCAGAACTCCTCAGGGCTTGGGGACTGTGCAAGGAGCGCCTGAGAATGAAAAAATCCCAGAAATCTGGGAGTATGTCTTCTTTTAAAAACTCAGGGAATATTTCAAGCACCCCCACCACCCCACCCTTGGGAAAATGAGTTATTAAAAATGTTGGAATGCAATCTGTGCCAAAGGAGACATTACATCAGTCACTTGTCCGCCTGCTCTTTGTTGTTGTTGAAGTTCTCGGTAAAGCAAAAGAATGAAATACATAACCTAGTGTCCTTGTCCTCAAACCTTCATTGTTATATATAGGATGTTGCTGAGTATTTTATGGCTACTGCTGTTTCCTCACTAGAAACTATCCAATACAGATGTTCAAGCATTGGTCTGTAAAACACAGCATCTATTAGAGCGGTTAAGCCACACAGCTCAGCTCTTTCTAGCTTCCCCGTTCATTACATATATCATGCTGTATATTATTGGTTGAATCATCACTTTCCAACTGATTCTGGAGTTTCACAATGCACAGCTTCTAATACACACGCTGATCTGCTCAGAGCGTCTCTCATCTTTCTTCGCACAAGTAGTTACAGCTTAGCATTTTTGTATCCAATTATGAAGAAAGATGAGAATGAAATGGGAAATAAAAATGTGACAGTTAGAATTACAGAACAAAATGGTATTGTATGCTTGCTTGATGCTAATTGGTTTTCTTAACTGTTTGAAATCTGTGGCTTAGCATAAAATAACCCAATGGGAGTGGTCTGCCAGCCATTTTAGACATGTTTTTTGTCAACTTGATTTACTTAGTGGCAGCTCTACTACTTCTTGGCTGCTGGGCATCTCAACAGACATAACAAGGATGATCTTTATGGCACACAAAAAAAATGGGAGGGATAAGAGAGGAAATATGTTTTTATTAAAGAAACTGAGATGTTTTGGATTAGTTTAAGTTTCCTTTTTTTTAACTTATAAAAGTGCAACTTTTATTTGCTTCATGAGCTAAAAGTTCAGCACTTCCAAGCTCTGTTGTTACAAAAAAAAATTATACTTACTTTTAAGTACTTCTGATTGTTTTTACTGATAGAACTTTTGAAGTCAAGTCAGCTGAGACTGCAGACAGGTCACTACTGATGAGCAAGTGGAAATGCGAACAGCCAAGAGACAGCAGACCAAAGTAATATCCTACAACTGTGTAATTCATCAGTACATGCTGCCTGGATATAATTAAGAGAGCACCTTAAAGACTCATCAAGAGTGATCAAGAACTGTTGAAGTCTCTGCTGAAATTTGGATACTGCAGCCATTCTGCTGTTGGCAGCAGGGAGGCAGAGGTGAGAGTGGCAGGGCTGTCTGCAGAGTCTCTTATCTCTGCTGCCCAAAAGACAAAGTATTCTTTACAGCCCCAACATCCTGAATCTGAGTAGATACATCATTGCCACATGCTGAGATTACTGGATATTTAAATAGGTACCTGAAATTATACTTTCTCCAAAAACACTGGCAGAATATATGCATATGCTTTGTAAAAATGTAGGTGAGGTATGCCCACTTCTGAAAATTTGGAATGTGTATGGCTGAGGTGTAACAAAAACAAGCTGGCTAACGCCTTTCAATGAAAGCTGACCTCAGAGACCAGCCACTGTTGATTTTGTATTTTTCTTTATTGATGCTACAGCAATGGAAGGCAAGGAGGCAAGGGAAGAAACGTAATAACTTTCAAGTGACCTTAGACATATAACCAGATTTTCAGTTTGAGCTCTGAAATAAAGATGAATAATAATTTTAACATTTTCTCTGGGTGGTGATATTAATAAATAAGAGGCATAAAATCAATAATAACTACAACATTCTGTGGAACTTTGTGAAACTTATCTCATTCAAATTTGAAAGCACTCTCAGATCCAGACAGCCAAATGCTATAGAAAAGCAAAGTACAGTTACAATTGAGCACTTTGGGCTTATGTTATGCTCCCAGCTACAGCTTTTGGGATCCTGTACATTCGCTGTACTTTTTTTTTTTTTACATATTTCTAAGAAAAATGGGCCTCAAATGATAATGAATAGCATGCCTTACCAGAAAATATACAACAGGTTCTAAAAATTGTACATTTCTAAATTGGTATAGATATTTATACTTGCTCTGATCCTCTGAGATGTATGTTGAAATTTGTAATATAAACAGCAAAGGGTATTCCAAGACAAGCAAATTAAAATGAATTCTGTATCATTCTCTCCTGTCCTATTATTTTAAGTTCTCAGGAGGCCTACAAGAATTTGTATGTGAATTAAGACTGTACGTGAGTCTAGAAAAAGTTACTTCAAAAAAATCTAATCTTTTATTAGATCACAGCATAACTGATGTTTAAAATAAGAAGTCAGGTCTATTATCACCATCTATAAACAGAGTCTGTGATAGTCTATCACTAGCATGCCATGTCTTTATAACATTTTACATTGTCTTCTATACATCTAAAAATACATATATCACCATCAATTTATAATGACAAAACTTTATTTTTCAGAAGGTAATATCAACCCTATCTCAAAGAGCTGTTTATCAGCATCTGATAAGAACACTATCCATTCCTTTCCTCTTGGCAGTAACTTTTCCCTTGGGTTGCTCTTCACAGGTAATAACATAGGCCTGGATTGGACCTCCCCAGCCTTTGAATTGTTTGTAGTGCCAGACCCCCCCCTTAACATCTGTCTACCCTGTTCTGGAAACCCTCTGATGAAGTCTGCATTGTTACTCAATTCCCCTCATGGTTAGAAAGTTTTCCTCCCAGTCATCCTAATGCATCTTGGCTGAAAATTAAATTGGTTTCTTTTTGAATTCCCTCAAGTGGAGAGAGAACAATAAGCACCATCCTTTGCACAACTTTCTCATATTGGAAGGACTATCACGATGATTTCTTTATAGGTTTATCAGTTCCCACAACTTTTCTTCATAGGTCATGTTCTATAAATCCCAGATTTTCTTGTCACACTACTCTCAATTTAATATGCCTTCCTGACTTCATAATAAGGTGCCCAATGCAGTTCTTCAGCTGTGCACTCCCTACTGGAACTTTTTTTCCCTAACTTTTCACAAGGATATCATATGAGACAAAGACAGAAGCTGAAATGAGGATATTTCAGCAACATCTGTCCTCCTTACCCAGACTAGTTATTCTTTCAGAGAAATAAATCATATGGATTTGCTGAGAACAAATCACTTCAATCTTACGCTATCTTTCACAATCTCCTTATATAGGCAAGGTAGTGCTCCACGTATTTGGTCATATACAGCTGGCTCTGCATGTCCAAGAAAAGAATTAGCAAATTTGGGAAGTTACAATTGCAGAAAACTAAGTATGGAAAAAATAAAGTTTTCCTCGCATATCAGAGTAACTGTGCAGCTACAAGGGACAGGAGAGGCCAATGAGACCAACGGGATGGAAAGCAGAGCCACTCCTTCCTTCCATCAGCCATCGGTTTTGCTACGAAATGATATCTCACCAAAGAAGTAAAAGGAATACACCACCAAATCCTGGCTTAGTAGCAACAGAAAAGGAAGAATTCCAAGCCAAAGAATACCAGTAGAGTTCAGATCACAAAAGTTTGTCTTTTTGGTTTTAGGCTCATTACTGCAATGATCCAAGATACTTCATCTAATCACCACCACGAGGTTCCAACAAATTGCTTTGATCCCTTTTACTCTTTGGCTTTCTCCTGTCCCAGCTCTGTACAGTGCCAAAAGCTACTCCTTGCTCTGCGTGTTTGCAGAGAGGATCCCTCCCATGTGGGCCACAGCCACCTGAAGTAAAAGGTCAGAAACATCGCTGCAGTTCCTCCTGTGCTCAAGGTTAGGCACACAAGTACAGGGGTCACACCTGAGCTTGGCCAAAGAGAACTTTAATACTGGAAGGCAGGAATCATGAAGCCTTTAGTGAGCATTAAATGCTCTTAATAAAGTACAGACAGAAACTGCTGTCTTTCTGCAGCCCCATCTGAATATTTTTAACATACCATGGGAAAAAGAAGTCTTTATGAAGAGCTGATTCATGTGTTATGTCACTTGTGCACTAAATACCATGTTATCTTCTGAAATTATAGAAAGGAGGAGATATTTTTAGTAATTGTTGGCTACTCAAGCCACCAAAAGAAAGTATGTTTCTCTGGGTACAACTAATTCTGTTTGTGGTTGCAGAAACCACTGCCAATATTTCAATAATATATACATTACGAACTGCTACAGCTGGCAAGGTGTATCTGTGTTGTCTATTCCAAGGAAGGATTTTGCTCCTTATTCAAAATGAATAGATTCAGAAGTGGAATCCAGCATGGAAAATGAAGGAAGGTCAGAGGAAGGGTAATATTTATGGAAGATTGAGCATTTTAGCATGCTACTGGCTTCAGGGTCTGCGCTCCCTAAAAATACCGGGTTTTATGGAATTCTGAGCACACCAAGTACAGCTAAAGCACTTATTTGAACGCTCAGAAAGACAGTTGTTTAGTATTCAAAAAAAGAAAAGAAAGAGAACTGTTTCATTTTTATGTCACTCTAAAGCAGAAACACTTTACCCAAATAAGCAACCCAAAAAGGGTTTTTCCATCGACAAGAGCAAAGCTCTCGAAAATACACCTCGATTCTGGCAGTCAGTACAGCAGACACAGCACCTGGCCTCCTCTCCTCACTTGAAGCAGAAAGCTGCAACTTTCTGAAGTGTTTGTGTGGTGGGGGACTGTAAGCTGGGTCTGAAGGTCTGAAAGAGGTGCAGAAGGTACTTGAGAATTCAAGAACTGCCAGCCAGGATTAAGTTGCAAAAAACCAATGAGAGTTAAAACTTCATGGCCGAATTAAGTTTTTTGAAACACATGAGAGCTAGTGAGCTGAAGGACTTGGGAGAACTATTCACTGCAAACAGCTGCCTAGTTCAAATTAGAAATCCAATGGCATTATAAAATATTCGTATCCTCACGTGGCCATTCATTGATCTAATGACTGGTCTGAGCTCATCTCACCTGTAAACAGCATTAGCTTTCCATGTTGGTAAGCAAATGGGTATGGTCAAAGACCACATAGGTCATGAAATGCTACACAACAGAACCTCGTTTCCAAACCCACAGAGCCATCTTGATAGCACAGAGGACAAAAGTGCTGTAAACAATAAAATATGGAAAACTGCCTTTGCTGGCAAGCAAAAGAAAATAATTCCCATTCCTTCCAATTTTATATCTTTAATCATTAAATTCAAGTGGCTGGAAGGGGAGGGAAAAGAAGCACAACAAAATAAAAATAGTAACTCTGGAAACACCCTTGCAGAATGAAAGGAAACCCATGCACTGGGTAGCAATGGATCAGAATTAAGAGGCATAAGTATATATATATATATCTTTACATATTTGCTCAACATCTCTTTGAAAGAGTTCCTACTAATATCATAAATTACACATGGAAAATACTTGGTATTTCATACTATCAACTAAGACATGATTTTACTCTTGGTTAGTTCAATGACCAAACTTGCATTTGCTTTAGTTGGAGCATATTGGACCTCTGACTTCTCAGATTTATTTTCATGTGCCTGGGAGCAAAATTCTAGTTATATATCTATGCTCATTCTGCAGATACCCTTGCCATATCAGGCATAACTTTTTGCTCACATCAACAAACCTCCCTGAGCAAGAAATAAGCACTGCCCCAAGATTCAAGGATGCACTAGCAGGTCCTGCTCCCTGCTCTGTTTCTATGCACATTTTGTTTTGCTTCAGTATAAACTGACTTACAGGAAGCTTCCAGTAGAGGAAAGCTGTAACTCATCTGAAAAGAATCTGTGCTTTAACAGGCACCTTCTTACTGGATCTTAAATAATATATCACATAATGCAATTATTCTATGTCTCCTGGTCATCACATGGTCTGAAGAAATCATAGTTTTTTAATATTGAGAATGTAAGAATCCCATGGAATTACAGTATACAAAGAACTGTACTCTTCTCTCTCCATAATGTAACCACCTATTGGAACAAACATCTTTTTTTAAATGATGATCTCTTCTCCATTTCACACATATATAGATAATTATAACGTGATAAATGTGCTTTGGGATGGTTACTTACCCAAAATAGACCAGAAAATTACACTGTATGGTGTTTTACTTAGAAACGCTCTCTCCCAACAGGTCCTGGTTGAAATGTGTGACACTCCTCTGTACTCCATTGCTGAAGTTGTGTTGTATTACAATCACATCTCAAGTCAAAGAACATAGCCATTTTTTCCTAGATCAGACACCTGCTATCAATTTGAATGGTATCTGATTGAATATTTGTGCAGGAAGGACAAGAATCAATTATTCATGAGTACTAAACAATAGACTGTATAAACACAGTTCATGAACCTGAATCCTTTACAACCTAGCTTATCTTCGATACATTTATAAGGGCAGTCACATCTTTTAAGCAACTGACATATTTATGGTACAAAAAAGGGGGGAACAAAAGAGGAAAGAAATGTTTTTGTTGAAGAAAATGTGAAATGTTTTGGATTACGTGGAATATCTTTGCTCTAACTCATAGAAGTGGTAATATTTAACTGTTTAATGAAATTTAACTTGACATCTCACGTGACAGCCTTTTCCCTGAGACTCCTAGCTCAGATTCTGCTGAACCAGGCCATCTGGGTAATTCAAATGAACACAAAAATATATGCAACTTTTGGATGCTTACCCAGGAGTGTTGTGTGAGTTTTGGACTCCCGTCTGTTCTTGGCAATTTAACAGAACAAAACATTTTGAGGTTCTCCTGACATTAGGTCTTCTCCTCTGCAGGAACCTGTGTTCTCTCCCTGGCAGCCTCTTCACTTTAAGCTTTTAAGTACAATTCAATTAAGCTCTGCTAGGTCTGCAGTGCTGGCCTGGATGAATACACACTAACAGAAATCCTGCACCTCATTGTCCCACCTGAACTTCGTAATACAAATGTGGCTGACGTCAGAAGGGAGAAAGCCCAACCCACAGTACTTCAGGGAAAATGTAATTATTTCATCATGGTGCAATAATACAAAAGAGACCACTAAATACTGCATCCTGTTAAAATCCTTCCTCCAAACAGGGTTGTGAATGCTGCTGTCATGTTTAATGCATTCCAATGTATACTCTTTTTATTATCTTACAGCAATGGTTTAAATTTCAATACAAATGCTTAAAGCATGTGACACTCTGAAATTACACTATCCATATTTAAAGCCTCACGATTACAGCTTCTTAGTGGTGAGTGCTTGAATTATTGCGAAATACAATTTGAATTAAAATCAATCCTCCAACTGACTTTAAAGAGGAGCCCAGTGCTGTTTATTTATTTTCATGGAAAATAATACAGGAAATTAATTTCTTTCATACCTTAAGTGTTTGAGTTATAGAAGCCTATAATGTAACATGGCACGCTTGATGAATAACATTTGAGGTGATTTAGTTTAGAGCAAGTGACTGGCAGTGATTTCAATAAAAACTTGTTGCCTGACAGGCAGTGGGCAGCTCAGCTGTACAGCCAGTTCAGTGAAAACAAACTCAGAGCGAAAAGAATTTCTACGATGTTACGTTTTATGGTTGGGATTCAGAGAGAAGGAGGAGGACGTAATTCTTTCCTAGATCTAGTAGCTGCTGCTTTAAGAAAAGAAATGACAAGGTTATGGGCTCTCCCTCTGCCATGCATCTCCTTCATAAATTTTAGCATTAAATTATAAATAAAACATATGAGAACTCAGCTCAATGAGAAATATGTCTGGACTTTGGCACTGTATAGGTCTGCACAAATCCATATGAGCTGCTTAACATTGATTTTCCTTGGCGTCTTCTGCAGCCCTATGCGGGGCTTCGCAATGCAGCAGGCAGACATGCCTTTTATTGTATCAGGCCCTTTGCCATTAATTACAGACATGCCTTTCTTTAATGACTGGGCACAACTGGCCTGCTGATTCCCAGACTGGATCACCAGGAGATGCAATCAGCAGCACGGACCAGGGCTTCCAACCACGGGCTCTTCCCGGACTGCCCGTTCTCCCCCTCCTGTGTTCTCTTTGCAACTGAGACTTTGAGGCCAGTGAGCGTTATCACCACACGCACCATGCCCCAGTGGCTGAGTTCTCCCTGTACAACCACCTTTCTGTACTTGTTACCATCTCCAAAGGGAAAACAACCCAAGATACATCCCCACTCTCCTTCACGCTGAGGAGAGTGGAGAAAGCAAGAGGGAAGACTCATCTCTCACACACCTAGAAGTGCAACACTTCACAGCAAAGCCTATATTATACTCTTGCTCAACATGGAAAGCTATCCAAACCTCCTGAGTCTGCAAAACGGAGTGGAAAAATTGCAAAAAACAAATTTTGCCTGTGGTATTTTCACATCTTTTCTCTGGTCCTGGCTAGGAAAGTAAATGGTCTTGGTGGTTAGTGCACGGGGCCAGGAGTGAGGAGCCCTGGGCTCTGTTCATACCTCTGCTACTGACTCACTGCAGCAAACTGTTTGGACAAAATTCTTGAAAAGCACTCGCTAATTTTGGGAGCCAAATTTTTTTGCGTAAACAAGTAGAGACATGTAGGCGCAGAGCACCTACCGCTTCTCATACAGCCAGAGGGAGAGTCTGGCACCCAGCACACCACTGTCAGCCATCCAGACCAGGATCTGGACCTTCGTTCAGGAAGACACAAAGCGTTCTTCCATCTGAGTCAGAAAGCTCAGAGCTCCTCCTGGGCCGAGCAGATATTCTTTCAGAGATGCCAGGCTCAGTATTTAATTGTGCCACCTAAAATTATTGGATACACAAGCCTGAGCACTCTCTGTTTCTCCCATCTGCTAAGTGGACATTATACATGTGTCATAAGAGTCCTCTGACCTCCTGTTACGGTGCGTCACAAAACCCAGCAATCCCGCACGATTCTGTTTCGGAATATCAGAATATTACAGTAATGTTACCTTAGAAGAAGGTTCGGTTCAGATTTGTGCATCTTGCAAAAGCCAAGTTGCTGTTGGAGGATATTTTCATTTTTCCAGATTAGTTTACCCACAGTAATATTCCCTTGTGTATGAAGGATTTGTTAAATTGCTTTTCTTAATAAAGCTTTCATATCAATTTCATCCTGCTGGGTAGATTCTGCCACTTTAGCAAGAGCTACTACAACATGTATCTGATTAGGAAAAAAATAAGTTTCGCGTTAATTCCTTTTCTAATTTTACTTAACTTTGACATATTTCCTGGAAGATCTATCACTAATAGCCAATCCCAATGATTGGCTCATGCAAATAATGACTGGTGAGCACGTAAAACAAATTGGGCAAGACCCTGCCCTAAGAGCAAGGAGGCAGAGCTCCCATCAAAATCAATTCTCTCTCAGACCCAAAAGGTCATCCATAATTATGCACATGTATCTAAGAACAAAATTTGCCTCACTGAGTGATATTGCTTCTTCACTTACAATAATGTAAAGTAAACAGTAAAAAGACAGAATTGAATGAGACATCCTCACTGTTGTTCTGCCAACTGAATGCTGTGCTTCTGTCCACAATCACTTTCTGTTCAATTGCCTGCATGCAGCGTTTCAAAACTGGATGCATTTTCTTTGCCCAGGGCAGATTATATATGGCATGTTTCTCCCCTCAACTAACTTTACAATTCTTGTGCTCCCAGAGAATTCTCACCCAGATTGTGTGGGAATTTAGTTGTTAATCAAAGAAAAACTGCATTTGAATATTAACCTCTAGATGTGTAGTCCTGTGTCTCTTACTTAAGTGCAGAGAAAGACTTCATGTTCAGTGGATCTGCTTGGTCTGTTATGGTGCTAATGGATCCCCTACTGTCGTGTCGCTGATCTCGGCTGGAAAGCCTTCATCTCTAGGGGACAAAGGTATTTCACCTCCTCTACTTCTTTCCACACCTCTGAGCAAATCATTAAGAAAAAAAAAAAAGGCAAATGGATGCTATTGCTCCATGAACGGAACACAATCAATAACACTGTTACAATTTACAGTTTATGTTTGAGAGAAATATGTTTAGAGAAAAAACAGAAATGAGAAAATCAAATCAACCATGTCTTAAAACACATGGTGAACACGTCCCCTGCCTTATGTCCCTTATGGAAATTGTGCTTATACAACAGATAACTCAGCAATGCAGTCAATAACTGCAAACTTGATACTTCCAAAGGCACTAAAGGGGAATGTCAACCAGCACTGATGAGCAGCTTTGAACCCTTGGCATTTCAGATGCAGACTGACAAGCTAACAGGCTTTTCTCTCTCTGTAGGAAAGAGGGTTTTCATAGCCTGATTCCTATGAATAAAATTCAGTCCAAAAGTGCTGGGCATATGCCACGCTTCTTAAAAGGGTAATGTTACCAGCCCCTCCTGATACACTGTGGGAGGCCAATGTATGTTTGCACTCAGTGTGGTTTTTCCAGTGTAAAAAGGGAGTAAAAATATCCACAGAATATCTTACACCTGAGTAAGTACATCCATTTGGCGGGGAAGCAAAATGGAGTCCACTTCAGTTAATTTCTCCTTGCTTGTTTATATTTCACCCTGCAATAACGGTCCAGCAACTCCCGTCCCACACAGGCTCAGCATTGCCTCTTGAAATTAAAATGCTGCCGGATAACAACTCAAAGTGCTCTTTACAGGTGGCTCTGAGGAGGGGAATCCCTTTATTTATTAAACAGCAAGCAACAGTGAAAGAAAAGCATTCTGTTAGGCTGCACGGTCAAAGAGATTAAATGAAATCTATGGGTTAGTCAGAGTGTTAACCAAGGAAAGCGAGGTATTTATTCCTTTGGTCTGACCAGCCCTGACCAGCACCTGCAGCAATGCTGGGGTCAGCAGGTACAGAAGGACCGTGCCAAACGCATCCACAGCACTTGGCTTCGCCCATCTCCGCATCCCACTGCCTGCAGGATCCCGGCGTGTTCCTCTTAAAGCTCCTACAGAAACTCCTCTTTGTCCTCTGACTTCTAGGCTTCTCTGTACACATTTAACTACTCAGAGAAATGGCCATTATGCACTGTTTGAAATGGACAGAGATGCCCTAAAAAGCACTTAGGTAAGCTCCAGAAACAGGACACTGCTCTTACCACTCTCAGGCACCCATTCTACCACTTTGATTTTCTCTTTTTCTTGGGTTATCCAATGTTTCCATAGCTACAAATGCTATTTGTGGTTAGAAATTATCCTGCCCACTTTTTATCCCCATATCTCGCAAACACCTATTTGAATTTTAAATCTAATTCTAAGGATTCTGTGAATACTTTTTGTTCATAAACACAGCATTTCCATCATGTTGTAAAAACTGTAATTATTTTTGGAAGCAAAAAGCTGAAGCATAGGCTGTGTAATTTTGAGAAGTGGACCTCAGTCAGGCTTGATATGGGATCCCACAGAATGTGTTCTTTAGCAACTCTGTTGTTTGTATTGAGATATCTGGTAAGGTCTTTTGGGAAAACATACCGCATATCTCCTTAAGGTCCAACCAAAATATCATCTATCCTGCCCTCAGTACAACAGTCTTACTGAGATAAACAGTTCAGGGAGAAAAAAAAAATCTTTCACTGTAAATCATACTAAACAAACAGTGTTGGGCCAAATTCCCTACCCTCCAATCCAGTGGGATGCTGTTTGTTCAACAGGGAGTCTGATTATTTGACAAAATTTAGGAGGTTAAAATTAAGACAACATAACTGTGGTCCTCTAAGAAATTATTCTGTTCTTATTTTCTTGCCTCTCTTTTTCTTGGCACCAAGGGACTTTGGGTCAGAGCTAAAAAGCTTATGAACTCATTTCCTAAAATTTTCAGTCTCCCAAAAGCTTGCTTTCCTTGGATTATTTTTAATTCAGTCAATTTGTAACATATTCAGCCTGTATCCTCCATAATATTTTATGATAAATCCCATTCAATTTCACATGTACGGTTGCAAGCTTTATTGCTTAACAAACATTTCATCTTCTCTCCCATAATTTATATCTGAATGAGTTTATTATAGACATAGCATTTCATTCATTGTGCAGTTAATTCTGTAACATGCTGCCTGTTTTCTGTATGGCCGCTCTACCATTATGTGCTTTCAGTACAATTGAATTTTTCCTTGGGAGCTTTATAAAATGGTTTATGAATATGTAATACAAATTGTATTAACAAGGCAAATGTACTTTTTATTCCTTTTGTGAACATTTCCAGTCAATGACTAGTAAGAGAACAAGCATGGTAGCATGTGCCTCCCTCAATTCCTATTCACCAGGGCTACCCATGCAGCATTATTTTTAAAAGGCTCATCACTTCAAAAACAAAGGCGTTTTAAAATCTTGGTTGATGCTGCAGTCAGCTCTATGGAGAACACCAGAAAGCTTTGCAATGCATGATCTTTTATCACATTCATTTCAGGCAGTCTTATTACCTTGCTTACTATTATGCGTTTGTCTCATATTAGCACCTAGAAACACCAGTCCTGTTGCATTACACGCCTATATGCATATATGACAAAGAGGCAATCCAGTGAGACAAGAACTGGATATGATCAAAGAATGGAAATAAGAACGAGATTAGGGAGGGTTACAACATATACGACATACTCAGTCTGTCCAGCAGCTGCTGGGGGGAGTTCATCATGCAAGGGGAAGTGATAGATGATGTTAAATGGCCACACAAATTCTTGAGGGGGCTCCCAGAATGACTGTCAGTACATTCATACATCGAAAAACAAGAAGCAACATGTTTCTTTAAGTAAATTAGTTTGCATCCAATTGACAGAAAACAATTTGCACACAGTGATGAAGGCAGGACCCTGGCCTCCGAGAAGACTCCAAGCTTCAATACAAAGCAGCTTATTTTACATCACAACCTCAAAGCTCACCATGATGCCCATGCTAAACCTCACAAGAGGATTTGTTAGTGCCACTTATCTGCTAATGCTCTTTCTTATCTTCAGCTCTGTCTCTGATTTGAGAATACATCTCCCATTACAAATCCCATCCTTCCATTCACCATCTTGGCCAGCACATTTTCTAGAACAAACCTGTGCCCATTGCACTGGCCGATGTCTAACAGCTTGCCATGTGTTGTTACTTTACAGCATGGGGACTAATTCCTCATCGACGTGACAGAAAGGCTAGAGCCTTCAACAGGAAATCATGTGGCACTGACAGAACAAGGAGGAAATGGAGAAAGTCTGAATACATTTCTGCTCAACTGTACAGTTTACAAGAAGGGACAGAGCAAAAATTAGCTGCTGGAATTCACATTCTTTTGAAGTCTGCCCACAGGCTCAATAACTTCTACACTATCTATACTGGGAGGCAAGTAATATTTAGCAGGGCTGCTCTCCTACCCGTGTTAGATAGAAATACAACAAGGCAGACTATAGAGTAGGGTTTGGCTAGCTTTTGCTCTCAGATCCCTGACGAACACATGGAAGAAAGTCCCCTGATGTCATTCTAGATTCCTGGGGTTAGTACGGATTTGCAGATAAATCATCATGAATGAAGAGCAAGCCAACACACAAGAAGGGACTCTCACATTTCATGAAACGTGCTTGTTGAAGCATTCCTCTTTTAGGAGAGGAAAGAGCCCTGCTTTTAAAGAAGAGAACTTATCTGCCTTCTCTATATTTGCATATGCAAAGTGGGGTTCAGTAATGCCATTCAAGCCGATAATCTCATGATTTTCCAGATTAGATTCATGGAAGGACTCAGAATTAACAGCATGGATCGCTGCGCCATATCCATTCCTTATTAAATTCCTCCAATGACAATTTTACTGGAGTTTTATATTATTGTTAACAAAGGACCTGAATAAGACATAAGTAAGAGATGTTATATTTTAAATAAAAGTCCAGGTAATGTGCCACTGGGGACCTCAGGATCAAATGAGCTTTTATATTTTTATGTAGAATGTAATCACTTTTTTCATGATTGTGGTTGCTACATTACTGTTATTAAAGAGTTTATTACCCTATGGGGGATACTGCTCTTTGGAATTACATGCTTGCAGACCAGAAGAGACAGTGTAGCTTTATCCATTAATTCAGGATACGGTCAAGGGACAACAGAACACCAGCATCCTGGGACTGGCGTGGCACAGTACTGTCTAATCCTGCTGGTACCACGGGGAGTCAGAGCGAGATGCATTGGAAACTGGAAAGTCGCTGTTATATGGTCATTCAGTTTGCAATCCTTTAGTATTTGCTGAGTCTCTAGCAGGCTTTGTAGGGAAAGTGGCCAAAATGCAAGATGTAAGGAGAGGGCAAACTGGCCAAAAAAAAAGAAGCAAGACATTACAAGAAATGAAAAATTACCTAACAGACCAATTAACCCTGTTCAAACTTTGGAAAATCTTAGAACATCTTCCTAGACTATTATATATCTATCATTTATTACCAAGTTGACCTTTAGCCCCCTCAACCTTGGCAGCATTATGCTTTCACAGGAATTACTTTTTAACAGAGTAGTCAGTCTATCAGAAGATCCACTCAAGACCCACTTTAGAATCAAAGGGGTCAATACCCTCTTCTCACTGAGTTGTTTTTCAGCAAGCACTACGGTGAACAGTGTCAGCTCCTGGGACAACCCTACTGGCTCCTTGCACCTTAAATACCTCTTTTTCAATCTCAATTTCAGGCTGCACTCCTCAGGACCGTCATTAAGCAACAGGCTCATGAGTTTCTATGCCTCCCATAGTTTCCCAGGCTAATCATATATTCAAATGCATACATCCCAGAAAACAAACATTATTGCTGAAGTTTCCTCATTACAACTCCTGTGATGTAAACACATGGGTGGTGCCATTCTTTGACGTTTTGCTTGTTTTCAAAGGGGAAGATATCTATATGATACGTTTACACTGGAATGCAAATATCTAAAGGCAAATCTAAGACGTGTATCCATATCATTACCTGTTGCTTCACTGAGACAAGGAAGGAATCTCTTTGTGGAAGATGAACAGGAACGTATTATTATCATCACATCACAAGAAATGCAAGCTATCCTTAACGTCCAAAAAGGTTATAGAAGATGACAGAATGAGTAGGTCTCTCTCTTCCTCTCACCATTAGGAACATTGTCTTGCTTCATTTCCCATGACAAGCTGTCAAACAAGCACCTAACTAGAGCACAGGAGGAAACAATTCATCATTTGCACATACAGTGGCTGCTTCCGTTTCCATGTCATGGTGGAGGCAGTGGTTCTGAGCGCACCAAATTCATGAATATTGGTAAAACGTGAAAAATGGATATCCTGGAATATATATACTCATGTGGGTATTATTCATGCTGTCATCATATATCAAATTTGTCTTTCAAGGAGTTGATACTAGATTTCATGTCAAGGAGAAATGATATCTAGGCTAGGACCACTGACACTACCATGAAGTCTATCCTGAAGTCTATGACAGAGGAATGGGTTAAATCACTATTTTTCACTCTCAATCAAACATAGCTGAGACCTGGAGACCTGCACAGCTGTCAGTGTAAGGGAGGGCAAGGGGACTTGAGCAGTACGAAGCCTAACGGAGACATCACGGTAGCATCTCACTGAATACAGGGTGGAGAGTCCTGGCAATGTTGTTTTGAGATGATCCCACCCTCTTCCACTGTGAATTAGTAAGCACCATTCCCTCAAGCTGTTCTTACTCAACACCGTTGCAAACATTCTGGACTAAACAGAATGCTGTGTCCACATCAGCACTGGTGCAATGGCTTTTGCAGGAGAGAAGGGCTGCCTGGTGCCCTGAGCATGGCCGTGCTGGCATCTTCCAATAAATAGGAACAACACCACCAGTATGTAACATAATCTCAGCTGCTGCTGTGCTTTAACCACACACCCCATTTAGCCTCTCAGGCAAGGACAGGGAAGAAGCAAGCAGTTTCTTGACTCTCCTGAGTTAAGAAGATTTATGCTCACCCTTACCATGTGCACAAAATGAACTCAGCCTTTATACAGCCCCCCAAGTGAGAGGCACCCCCTGTCCTTGTATACCCATTCACACACCACATATCATGTAGCTCATAAACCATGTCACACATTAATGAGATCCAAATAATGCAGAATCTACAAAGTAGTAACATCTGTAGTTACACTACTTAGTTTAAGTCACAAGGATTAACAGTCCCCATGGTACTAGAAAAACACTAATCACTTGCAAGGATCACAGAAGAATTGTTGCCATCTTGTGCTGCCTGGCTGGCCAAGTGATTTTAATCTTCTTTTGAGATAGATACTGGATCTTACAAACCACTGGTCTGCTGCCTTATAAAATGAAACAATTTTACAGCCCCTGTGTTACCTCTGTCCACCCATTATGTCCTTTCTGTTTAAGAGGGAGGAAAATCATGTTCTCATGTGAAAAATATAGTATTAAACATATATGCAAAAAAGCTATATCAAGACCAAGGAAAAACTGTGAAAGAGCTTTGGTTTTCATTTTAATGACTGTTCCACAGCCTTGTTTAACAAAATCCTATGAGTAGGAGATAATCTAACAAATCCATGCATATCTAAAAACCCAGTGTTGGAAATAGATTACAAAACCTTTTTCAACCCTCTTTAAATAACAAAAATAAATAAATAAATAAAAATAAAAAAGAAAAGAAAAAGAAGAAAGCTTAAAATCCGGGATGAGCAGGCTATAGCTTTTCATTTTTTTTCCACATATTGTAGAATTTTATTAGAAATCTGATTATTAAATACCATCTTTTAAAATCCTTGCTATAATACTGTATTTCCAATTTGTGTATATATGTGCACATTGAAATTAAATAGATATATTATTTCACTACCATTTTTTTAAGGAACAACCAGAAATGATAGAATTCTTTTCAGTGAGTTCTGCAAACATCCATAGATCATCCAAAAGAGCACCACAGAAGAACAGCATTTGAATAATCCGTGCTCTGCGTAATAGTTTGAACATAAAAGATTACTGTGCTGACGGCAGAGAGTGGACATATTTCATAGTATCACAGCAACTTTCTTTCTTATCACTTCATTTAGTGATATCATCTCTCTCTTGAAAAAATAAGGCTGTATGATATTTCTGTCTCTTGGAGTTGAGATGAGCATAACGATTCTATCTGGTTTAATACATGATAGCACTCCTACATCAGTTCTCTGTGAAAATGTAGAAAATCCAAGGGAAGGATTTCAAGGAAACGAACCTATATACCACATTTGTTCAGTGCATGTTTGGCTTTGTCCTTTTCTGCAGTCTTTTCATTATTGGCAGAGTGCTGGCCTAACCCTTTCTATGGAAAGAATAATCGTAAATCTGCATGAAGTTCATGATGATTAGTTTCTCTTGGAGTTGGGCCAAAGAATAAGCCTCTCTCCAATACAGACTTCACATGCAGGCTCAGTCAAGAATTCATTTATTAATCCTATCAAGCCTGGATTAAGCCACCCAGGGGCCCCAGTGACATCAAGTAACTCCGTGTCTTGAGATATGCCTCCCAATCGAAAGATTTCCAAAACAGCAAGTTAGAGGTTACCCCTGAACGCAGTCCATGCTGTATCTCTCCTTAATCCTGTAGTGCTTGATCAGGACACCTACATACAGGCTTTGGTCTCCCCACTGCAGGCACTAACAGGCTGTGCTCCATTTTAGACCAGGACACAAAACACAAGCTTGCTACAGGCCAAAAGGTATAGGATTATTAGAAAGATATAATGTGTTCTAAAAGATACTGTAACTGAAGATGAGAAGATAAAGCCTAAGAAATCCAGTAGCCAACCTAAAAGTCTCTATACTCATACCTTTTTATTCTAAAAGTACATCCGCGAAACGATTTTAGCTGATACTTAACGTGTCGAAATCTACTACAAGTTTACTTATCCATGCATAGTATTATTTTAGTATCAAGACCATACATCAATTCAAATACTCTTTCTACAAGCTGTATTAAAACTCCATTTCCTAAGTGCTCAGCTAAAAAATCTCCTTCTTGGCTTCCTAGTTTCCTAGTTTAAATCCTTCGTCTTTCATCTTAAAACACAGATTTTGAGGTTTACTTTACTTCAGAAGCAAGATTAGGCTAAAAACCTAATTTCTACCTTCTTTTATCTGTTTGGCTATTTCATTTCAGGAACACGAGCACACTTTCCCCATTGCAGAACTCCCACCTGGTCAGACTCGCTGGAAGGGTTGGTGTCTCCTCTCATACGCGGGTGAGCTCCAACCCATCCCTCTCCCCCTTCCTCTTGTATCCCCCTTTCAATCCAGGCAAGATTTGTTACAAACATTTCACAGAGCTTTAACGTTGTGTGAACTCTCGCTGAATTATTGTTGTTCCAGGAGTGTCCTGGGGGATTTCCAGAGCTGCTGTGAGACAGTGATATCCCTTGTGGAGGACTAATAGACTGTCACTGTTTCCACTGGGAACAATGAAGGTCAGACGTGCTAGCTAACCTATGTTAACACACAACTTCCTTGCTCTGATCAGGAACAGCACTGAAAATAACACCATACCTAGATGCCCCTCATTGCCATTTCACTGTGATCACACTGAATCAGTCCTAGCAACACAAGATTTTTTTGCTTCAGCCCAACCCCAGGCAAATCAACTCAATAACCTCATAAGGTCTACTGCTTTGCCTGCTCTGTCAGAGTGAATCTCAAAAGACAGAAAGGGAGAAAGAAGACAGGAAGAAAAGTTGTCTACTCAAAGCAATCTCCCCTAAGCAGCTCAGCCCTGAGCCCTTCCCTCATCCTGCAGCATACCACTACTTATCATCACACACACCTGCAGTGGTTCTCTACAAACTTTTTTTTTTTTTTTTTTCACCAACCCACCCTCATTTTGTTTGTGTTTTTTCTTCCTTACCTTTGCAGTCACTTGGGGCTTTTCCAGAAGAAACAGATTGCATGTTGACAACATGACAAAGTCTGGTGGATGAATTCTGCACCCTCTGAATTGTGAAATTTCTGCTGGGTACAGCAGCAGATTCAGGGAGACTAGCACAGGAGTTGCTTGCCTCCTTCCCCATTAGTAATCTATAAAAGACAAAGGTTTGGTTTTGAGCATATATGCTTACAGGTGCTATTCAGCGTTGTACTTTAACACATCTGCAAGCACCTGTTGATCTTTCATTTCCCAGCATGTTATAGTCCTGTATTCTATGATATTCTGAGAAGCTATAGGAGCAAATGTAAAGCTGGGAGGGAAAGAGGTATTCAGAAGTTTTGACAGAAAAACTAAATCATAAATATTATGACTACAAGGGAAAATGAACCACAGCTTGATCACACAACAAGAATAGCAATTACGAACAATTGTTGAGTTTAGTTTAGGTATGCAGCATACGTAGGTAAATACACTGAATGCTAATGGTTTTATAATAGTCTTATTAATTCACACACAGTTAATGTTTAAGATAAACTCCCCATCTTTAGAGTAATTTATGCATTCCACTTTTACAGAATTCCAATTGAATGAATATGAACATAATCATTTTGCACAAATGTTCTCTAAGGAGTGTGCAGAGAGTCTGAGGCAATGCTGAGGCTCCCCACAGCTTTATTCATAATGGATCAGTCTATTCATTCCTTATTAATTTAATGGAGTACAACTGAGCAGTCTAGCAGCTTGAGCTTATGAGTGTTTCACAAATGGGGCTTTTTGCCTGTAATCGCTTAATCCTACTGGCTAGGCCTCATAAATTGAATAAAGGAGTGAACTAGGTTTTAATTAAGTCTAAGGAATGAGCTTGTCTGAAAGATACTACAGCCTCTTAAGATCACAGTGGTGAAGTGTGTTTGTCCAGGAGCCTGGCGGGGGCAAGCATCCTAGGCTAGATAGGTTAGAGACCAGTTGCTTTGATGTGAGGTATTTGTTAATACCTTTGGTTTTTAATTAAAAATCCGTTCTCCGCTGTCAGTACCATCCAAAAGCATAAGCAAGAGAACTGCTGCAAACCTGACTTGGCTTCTGGAAACAAAAGTGGTTTGGGGTTCATTCTTTCTAACTCCATAAAGCAGCTCACAGACCAACACTGGCCATCAGAGAACGGAACATTTGGCTGAGCAGCTCTGAGCTGCTCTCTGTCAGGGCTCAGTGCCCCATGTTAAGCTGGATGCTCACAGAACTCAGGAGCAAAAGCACAAAATGGCGAGTTGGGCTCTCACCCCCTTCCAGGGGTCCTATGAACTTGGTCAGAGGTACCAAGCTCACAGCCACCTGCCTGTTTCACCACAGGCCACAATTTTCTGCCTCTGAGCATAACCATGCACCAGCTCAGGAGGGCTAATTCGGCGCCGGTTTCCTACTAAATCTGAGCAAGACACATGAATTAAAAATCCTCTCCGACATTCCTCAGAGGCTCGGTCCTGCCAGCCTTTTCTAAGAAAAACAGAAACAGAGAGAGATCACATCTCTTGCAAAACGTATTTGCAGCCACTTTCTTTTAAAATTCAGCTGCTGGAGAAGCAATTCTGTTCAAGGTTACAAACTAGCCTGGCTCAGCTGGGCTAAGAAAGAGGGCCTTCACCTCCCTCCCTCCTCACAACAGCCTCAGGAAACAAACATCACCACCTTCTACACTCCTTCTCCAAACTCCTCATTGAGGAGAAGATTTTTAGATTCATGGTAATGTAAAAGAACTTCCTTATGAACGTATTCCATCTCCTCTCTGGTGAGCTCTGCATCAGATAAAGCAGAGATGCTCAGCACTGAACTCGGGTGCCCTCCTCCCTCCTGGGACAGAGGCTAGAATGTAAACAGCATTGTGTGCTGTCATAAAAGCTGTCGGTTTGGTAAATCATCTTCCAGGACGCAGAATTTTCTTTTTGTAAATATAGATAAAGAACAAGGTTCTGGGGAATCCTAAAAGCAAGGGTTTTATTTGTTGGCTGTTTTGCAGTATACTGAAGGGGTGCCACGCACTGTTTCTACTATGATTTTACAGTTCCAGTGCAAAGTACCCAAAAGTGCCCTGTTACCTCGCCATGGTTTTCACACATCCGTGCAGCAGCACAGTGCATTCCCAGCAACAGCCAGCCCCTTTCTGCTGTAAGCATTGCACAGACACACGCCAGAGAGAGCTCCTGACCCCAGACTCCCACCTACGGGCAGTATTTTACAGAGACTTGGCATTCATTTGTCATTTTTCTTCCATACTCAAAAGTAAGAAATGGGAAAATGTAAGGCTGGTGAAAGAAAGGCTAATTTGCCTAGCTTGCTTCTTGTGGGTTTTACTGAATTATGCTGCTGCCCCTGAGTCATGTTTTGGTATTAGGTTTTAGCTGTAGGTTTAAGTTATGCCAAAGGCAGGAAGGAGATGAATTTTAATTAGGCACCCATCTCCCGATGAATTCTCCTAGGATCCTTTGAAAATCCAGGCCCTAGAGCTGTCATGTATGTGTGCGTGCTTGTTCCCGGGCATGTTGTATATATTTGTGCATACACAAATCTACATAAATAAATAAAGTGACATGATCAGATTTTCAAAGGCATTCCATCCTGAGAAGCACCCTGTTGTTCTCAACAAGGCTTGGTGCCTGCTGAGCTCCTCTGAAAAGCCAGCCCAGATCTCCAGCTCCAGGGAGCACTGAACTTTATACAGCCAAGACAAGCGTACGCAATTTCTGATGAGAATTAAGTTTTAATTGCTTTAAAAGACTCTGATCGGAGTGGGGGTAGAGCAATGCATCATTCTAACTGGCTGGCTTCTCAGTTTGAACCCACCTCTCCCAGGCTGGTGACAGCTTTGGGCTCCCTGCCAGCTCTAGGCCGCGTCCGACCAACGCTCCCAGGCAGCGCCAGGCCGCGGCCCACACCACCTCCTGCATCAGGAAGCTGATGTAGATTTTCTGTTCTGTTAAAATGGGGTGAAAAAGAAATAAAGTTAAACAAACACCAGAAGTGCATGCTAAAATGTAAATGCAAGCTGTATTTATTTAAATGGCTGTTATGGTTGCTTAATTACAGTTCTTAAAAAAATTCCCTGGCTTTTAGTCCTCCAACAGCTTATTTTCTGTGCACAACTAGAAAGGCAGGAAGGCTCAGCTCGGGCATGATGGCCCTGTAGTGGTCAGCATTGCAAACTGGTACCTATTCAAGATCTAAGACTATTTTCTGTTTTGATTAAACTTTCTAAACTACTGGAAAACCATTTTTAATTATTCCTAGGAGTAACAAACAAGAGGGCTCTAGTACATGAATACGAAGGAGTGGAGGCCTCTCGATGTGCTTCTGAGAGCACTCCTGGTGGCAGGCAGACTCACTGGAGTCAGTCTCCCCGGGGTCTGAGAGGCAGACGGCTTTGAAAAGGAAACAGAAACAGGCAGTTGCAAAACCACAGAATCTGACAAACGCAGTGACTCAAATGATATCTCTCTCCATTAAAAAAAAAAAAAAAAAGACTGGACTCCATGAGCAAGAATTCAATGAGGGGCAAAGGGCTGGTTGGAGCAAATCAGTGTCTATACACTGCAGATGAAGGAATTGCACCCAAGAAGCTAAAGAGCCGGTGGGGTCTGACAGGTGTGAGTGACCCCTGATGTCACAAAGTGGACATTCAAACTGGTCTTTGGACCCATAAATCCTTCAGCCCCAAGCAAACCCCCTCTATAGCCAATGTCCTCTTCAACTCAACTCTTTCCCTCCCATCCCACAATAAGATCAGAGCCCCTCCACTCGGGCTGCCACCCCTGTAGCTCAGCAAAAGCAGAGGATACGTGTGTGAAGAAAATCTGCGGAGCTGCTGGAACACCCCTGAGTGTGGGCAAGTCAAAAGGATCGTTCTGTATCCTTGTTTTCAGTGTGAGCAGTTTATAGAGTGATACCTCGAAAGTACTTTTATACGTAGTAAGTGAAGAACTGCAGGTACAGTGTCAACAGTCTGCTGAATAAACGCATAAAGCCTTCTGAATCAAAAGCTGCATAATCAAAGTACTGCTGATCTATTTTTAAAAATGGATCATTTTCTCACATTTTAAACCAATGGCACTTAAAAGAGATAACATACAATAGACTGCAACGTTTTCCGAACTAGTGCAATTTTTAAGGTGTTGCTAACACAGATCTATTGACTGATTTGCACTAATTACTTAAAAAAGATGCCCCAGGGCAAATCGCACACTCTCAGTCAATTTACAAAGGAGGTCGCTCAGCAATTGACAAGGCATGGCCCTCCTTTTGTATAGCTGCTGGACTGGAAACAAAATAAATACTGCACTATGAGAAAATACATAGAAAATGTGGTTAAGGCAACGCGGAATTCTCTTCATGTTGTTAATTTTAATGCAAAATTCCACTTGTTTTCATTATCCTGCAAAGGAAAAATGCACAACTGGCACAAATATTAAATCTGCGTAAGAATTAGTCCTAAAGTGCTCCTTTGTATACCTCCTTGTAAAATATTTGTCAGATTTCTGTGCACACAACATTTATGACAAGACAGGCATGAAGGCAGGTAACTTCCTAGGAGCACATCCATGGAAAGCACATGGTGCCATTCCCTTATATTTCATGTTCCATGAGAGTGAGGAAATTGTACCTAGCTGTGTGCTCCCCACTCACTGCATAGTTAGCTATGTGAGACTTTTGGTAGCATCCAGAGCAAATGAATGGCACAAAAAATCTTTGCCAATATCTGACATAACGTGCAGCAGGTTGGGATCATTCATTTGGAGAGGAAAACAATTAGCAGCCTACTCCAAGAGGGTCAGGACAGAGTCCAGATGTTCGAAAATGCATTACAATAAAATCTACATTTCCAGAAAAAAAAAAAAAGGAGGGCGAGGGGGACACCGTTTCTCCCTCTGTCTCATGCCCACTGAAAGCACTAGGACAACAGTATGGCCCAGTGAGTTTTAAAAAGAGGCTGTGGCCAAATGCAGCCAACAGGCTGGTTTGGTTGCTGTTGGTTATCAGCAACGTTTGGGCAAATCTGTGGGCAGGCTCTCATACTGGCCACCAAGCTTCCCAACTCACTATTTCTAATTACACATCAGAAAGTTGCATAAATGTGTGGAACAGAATGGCTGACAGGTTAGTAGTCTTTTTCACATTCCCACAATATGATAGAATATATATACAATCAAACACCAATTTACGTTAGCATCAATGGTGAAAAACAGGATGCCAGCATTGTCTACCACAACAGCTGTTCAGCATTTGAATGAAATACTGTATCCAGTATTCACCCATCTCATAACATCCTTTTTGTAAGTCTCAGAGGTCACCTAAACACATTTATTGACTTCATTATTTTTATATAGGGGGAAAAAATTGATGGTGCTACAGAGCTGAGCAAATAACTCACAATAAAATCTTTATTCAATATATTTCATTTTTTTTTTACTGTTCCTGCAACATAGTGAAATTCTTACGTTTACCCATTATCTAAAATCACTATCTGAGAATTTCTGCAGTAAATTTTTTTATGCTACAAGATGTTCTTGGAAAGTTCAGAGTGAATATTTACCATCCAAACTGTGTTTATTATTCAGATAAACCATGCAGCACTGTTTCTGTTCTCCAATTGACTTATATAATTTATAGCACAGTGTGACTTGTGAATTTTACTGGTAAGCATACATGACAATCCATGAACAGTTGGTTAGAGTGGCTCAGATTCTAGGACTTGTCAATAATTAATTTCATGGGGAGTAAAATTAAAAGGCAATTTGAAAGGATCACATCCCAGGTGTCCTATCCAGAAGAAACAGAGACCAGAAAATGTGATAGCAATGCACAAATCAGAGGTTGATTAGTTGTACATATTCTGAAAAGAAACTCCCTGTGGCATTTCACATCACAGGCTGGGTATACTTTTTTCTTTTTTTTGCACAACTGTGTAATTCCACCGAGCACCCATTGCACTCATGTCTTGAGTGGAAGAGAGCCAAATCCTCAGATGCTATCAGTCACCCCAAGTCCCTTGGCATATGTCTAATGACATCTTAGCTGATGAACCTACAAAAAGAGAAATTATAATGTTTCTGAAACAGATACTTTTTGCACGAAAGCTGTAGCCCACGATGTGCTCAGGTGAGATATATTTATAAGAATCTAGATGAACGCTGGATCATCAGCAATATGATGATACCAATTCCTGCTGATAGAGATGGGTACTGATTTCACAATATGCAGTTCTGAAAGGTTGATTTGCTTCAGTGAGCTCATCTTTAGATCTTATTTTGAAGCGGGCTAAGGAATTGAGACATCCTCAGGTAGAGATACATACATTTTTAGAGTGCTCTTAGGGATGAGTCTCTTCAAACTGAATGAGGTCTGAAATTTGCTTTAGAAAGCTTGACCCATCCCTATTAAAACAAATGAACCAACAAGTGAAGTACATAGCTCATTATGAGTATAAAAATAATTCAAAGCAAGCCCCCCACTGGCTCAGCACAAAGGGATGGCTCATTGGTTTCTCAGGGTAGGAGTAGGAACAACACAGACGCAGATTGTATTGGGGACACAGTGATGCAGAGCTACGTACATGGGGACAAGATTCATCCTTTAACTGCACACAGGGGATTGCTCAGATGTCTGTTCAAAAGAAATTAAGTCATGAGCTCTGAATGAAAATGTCTTCTCTATAATGGGGAGGAGACAAGGTGCCACAATTTCTAAGGTCCCAAGTTTTATCCAAATGTTCTCTGAATGTTTGTGCATTTTTCCCTAAGGTAATTTTTTGTAATTAGTACAGGAAATCTAAGCAAAGCATTACTTGATTTCTGCAATTGCCAGAAGCACACCATAAGAGAAGCCTCGATGTGATGGCATGAGATTGACTCAGAGAGGCACCATGTTCTCTTGGTGTTGAGTTCCACTTTTTAATCTTTCCCCCAGTGTGTGCAACTCAGTAAACCACAGCTGAGTTCCAAAAACTCTCCTCATTAGCACACAAATACAGGTCTATCACTATTGCTAAATGCCATGGCATTTTTATGGCATTGTCAGCAAAAGAAGACAGTGCAAAAACTACTAAAAGGGATAACAGCCTCTTCATGTGCCCTGCACACACTGTACAGGAATGGCAGGGAGGAGCTCTGAGGCAGCTGCCTGACATCCATATTCCAGCCACGCTTATACAAGTGATATGAAGGCATTACAACACTGTCAATCTCACTTTCTTTACAATCCCATACACCCCATAATACCACAAGTGACCTTCCAGATGATCACTCAGCAGAGGTTTAACCACGATGCCCACACTGATGCTCAAGTTCATGCAAAAGACCAAAAGGAATTTGTCCCTCCAATGAGCTCCTCTACGTCTAACACAGGTGACATACAGCATATGGTCTCATCTTGACTTCTAGCAGTCACATGTGTCTCTCAGTTGCCAGCCAGTGGGACTGGCCCCTCTGTGGGTCATATCCAAAGAGGGAAATGACTGAAGTGAAGCACATGGAGCAGCTTCCTTTCTAAACGGTGATTCTTTCAGGGAGACTCCAGAGGTGACATACAGAAAGATAGAGGTCAAAATGCTTATCCTCCTGAAATCAGTGAGATCTTCGTCATTGCCTTCAGGAAAACCAGGACTGCTTTCTATGATACTTTGAAAAAAAGACTGCAGACAGCCTCATTCTGTAGCATTAACTTCTGCATCTTCCCTAGCTGCTGTTGATTTGCACCAGCTGAGAGTCTGACCCTTTGCATCACAGGGAGCTCAGACTCATCCTGCTGTCAGCCTGCATTGCTGCTCAGCAGCCTGAGCCTGTGCTGCAGATAAAGAGAGGGCTTTAATCCCCAGCACTCTCAATCCAACACCTTTCACCAGTGTCAAATTCACAGTTTGTTTTGTTTCTTTAATACGGTCTTACAGAAGAACAAAACTGATAAACTTCCTCTTGCTCAGACTGCAGGAGCACAGGATAATATGCAAGTTAAATGAAACATTAGGAGAAATAGAAAGCACTTTAGAAAACATGCACTGCCTCTTTAACATTTCAGATTTTTCTTTTAACATAAAATTACAGCATAATATAAGAAAGGAATCCAGCAGGATGCTTTATCACAATACTTGGGCAACTTTAACTCATCTCAAGTGTTATTATAAGAAATAGAATTTACTGGTATGGACTTATATTCAATAGCACTCCTTCCCTTTTTAATGAAATGTCATTATTCCAATACAAATCCTTTCATTCTGCAACCCGCTCCCCCCTTCATCTCACTATATTTCATTTCCTGCAGTTACGTGATATTATTGCCTTTTTTTCCACAGCTATTGATTTAGGTGTATATGGTTATTACAATGCAAAATAAAACAGTTCCCCCATCCATTCTACCTTGTACCGTTGAACATTAACTTAATTTGTTTCAAATCTGCATTTGATTTGGCAAGGAAACCATTTATCTTTATGAAGAAAGCCCTCATAAAGTAGGGACTTCAGGAGATCACTGCTTTAAAAATTTAATAGCCTTGTGTCTTATACACTAGAAAAATGAATTAAACCTTCAAATATTATATGTCTCAATGTAACCTTTTTGCATTTCATACTATGTTTAATTTATCATATCCCTTGGAAAAAAAAAAAAAAAACAGATAAAATCTCACTAGATTTAGGGTGGTAGTTGGTTCTCAGTGTTGTTCTGGCTTGGGTTGGGTTTTTCACGTTCCAGGATTAAAAGTCTGTCAACATGATATTAGCAGTGGGATGTAGCTGGATGTGGTTAGGCTGGTGGTGGTTGTTATGCATCCAATTTTGCTTCATTTGGTTCTCAGCACTGATGAGAATCACTGAGTTCTGAAGCCACCTACAGAGTTGACCTTCCAAGCCACATGTAACATGCAATGTCTGTACAAGTGATTTCTGTGCAATGAGCGAAGGACAAGCTTTCAGAATCTGCAGCAATCACAAATCAAAATAATTTATGCATTCTCACTAAAACCAGAATATTTGGATTGCAATGTAGTGTGTGATAACTTTGGCATGACCAGTGAAAGAATGAGGTAGGAAGAAGAAATATCCATGACTGGATATTTGTTAATGGGAAAAGTTCTGCTTTGGAGAAACAGTCACTGTATGACTAGGCTGATGAACAACAGCAGCAAACAAGGGAAATCAATCAAACGGTTTTGCATGGGTGAGAACTGTTTTAGATATTTATGTCCCTTACTTATTGGAAAAAACAACAGTATTTCACATTGCCACATGAATATAGTCATTCAGAACATTTTTAAAAAGTGGTTTTCCTTAATTCAGTTTGTTTTTCTACTCTGACCAAGAGCACACAATGAGCATACAAAGCTGGCCATGTCCTAACAGTGCCTCCTCCGCTCCACTTCTGTGTATGTTTGGAAGCCAGGCAGCACGGATCCTACAATTCCTTGTTCTTCTCCCCATCCATTCTGCCCACTGATACACCTCTTCTGTGTCTGTTGGTCAGAACAACTCCAGCCAAAAAAAAACCCATCAAGTTTCTGAGAATGATTCTTGGGAAGGCCAACATCACAAACGCAGTCCACAGTAACAGTAGATTTATTCTTACTATGAGGACAGAGCTCATCTGGCTCTGCCTGGGTGAATATGACATAAAGTTTAACTCCAAGTTAGCAAAGCAGAAACACATCAACAGGTTCTCTCAAGCCTGGAACTAAAGTCAATGAAAATGTGAATAAAAATCAGAGCACTTATATAGAAGAGGAGTTATAAATTAGATACCTATCTTTAGGAGGTTGACCTTAGAAAACTCAGATGAAAGATACAGTTTTAGTATTACTCAAAATATCTTGTAATAGCTGTTAGCACTCTCAAGTAGCAAAAAAGTCATAGCCAAAAGACACCTAGAAAGAAGGAAGAGCTTCAAGCAGAAAGGCATCACAAAGAACCAAACAACACTTAAGCAGAAGTAAAAGCATCTCAAAGGACTCCGTTATGGAAAACAACAAAGTGAAGGAGGCAATGAAAGAGCTGGAAGTTGTCTAAGTAGGGAAAGAAGGAAGCTCATAACGCTCAAATCTAAAATAAATTCACCATCAGGACGACTTGCATCAGCATGCATCGCTGCATTACTGAGCCATATTATTTGGTGCACCTAAGTTTTATTGATTTTACAACCATAAAGTAAATAACAGACACTAGAAATGCATTGCATCGGTCTCATTACAAATCTCCCTGTCTGTATCTTAGAACATACTTAAGCTGCATTTAGCAAGCAACCTGGAAAGTGCTGATATACTGTGTAAACACATTAGAAACATGACTGTATTTGCCTATTTCTTCCCAGTAGGTAAAAAAAGCTATTTTCATTGGATGATCTCCAGAAATGAAATCAGAGCAGAGCATTGTGATTAGTCAGCTCACACAGTGAATTCCCAGTTTCAGTAAGAAGAAGTAACATTCTAATTTAGAGCTGATATCTGACACCATATAAGAGGGGAGAGGTTTACTTTCCATTTTCTCCTTAGACAACAACAGTAAACTGCAAAACTCCTTGCTAAAATGTATGATCTTTGGAGAATGCTAATTGACCTACTAAAGTTGGCTTATTTTGTTCGATGAAATTTGCTTATCGCAGGCCTCTAGGTGCTTTACATAAACAATATAAATGAAAATAATGAATAGACCAAATACCTAAGTGACAATGGGGACCACATCAATAGCTGTCTGCCCAACAGAATATGGCTCAAAAGGAACTGTATTACAGCATCTGATCATCTCCAAAGAGGGAACCTTACCCCCTTCTGAGGCTTGCTTTATTTCCAAGCACAGGGGGATTTGTTAGCTGGAGGCAGATCAGGTATATCCGCCCCTTGCAGACTGCAGAGCGCGGCAGTTCTGCGAATGCGAGCACATGCAGAATTGATGCCATCCCGTGGGTGTGGGAAATGGATGCACAGGGAGTGCAGACGATCCTGAGGAGATCTCCTGCGCTGCCAGGACAGAATTCTGGAGCGCAGTGGCTGTGCTGAGCTTACAGAGCAAAGCTGTGCAGTGCACAGGCACCCTGCTGGTGGTTCCTGCTCACACGGGTGTGTGGGGCAGGCACACCAGCAGAAGAGCTGATCTCTGACGTTATGCATGATCCAAAGTAGAAAACTCTTCCCGAGAAATCCGGAAATATTTTTTTCTCTACATCTTTCCCTTCTTTGTTTTGGTTACGTTCTGTTTTGCTGCTGTTCCTGTGCATTACTTCTAGGAAGTTCTCCGGCCAGGATGAAAGGAGCAGATCTCACCGCAAGGCTCAGCCAGCACCATGTTGTCTCTGGGTCAGCCAGGTCAGAAAAAAGCCTCGTGTGTAGGAACATAGGCAGGATCCGAGAGCGAGCCAGTCACCTGATGTGAGTCACAGCAATGCTCAAGGGATACAAATTATGAAACTGTAAATTTAATATTGAAACAACCAGGCTACACTAATGCCAGCCAGCTAACAAAGCAAAGCTCAGCATGCCTTAGTTCACCTGTCTGATAGGCAGCAACACTGCTCACTCTGAGCTTGCCACGTCTGAGGCTGCTGGAGTCTTTGGTGCCTTACAGCCCACCTGTCCCAGGACTGAAGACCACACTCCATGTCAGAGAGCAGGGTCCTGCCACTTGTGTCCCACTGTCACCACAGCTTTCGCTACATTCACAACTCCCAAAACCATGCAACTCCACTGTCTTTAAAGGTATCCACTGATTTTCTGTCCAGTGAAAGCAAATCAGACCATAATACCTTTCTTTATGTATTCCATACCACTTAAGAGCGGGTACGTGGAGTCCAAAATATGCCTCCTCTTCATGGATTTCAAAGTTCAGATGGGAAGAAGCCTCATTCAATCTTCTGCTAACACAATATGAGACACTTCACAGCTGTAATTTCCTGCAGCATCTAAAATGTTTCCTGTTAATATTTTCCATGTTGTTGCTGTTTTTATGAAAAAATCCCCTAAATATTAAAGTTTTCAGATGGCAAAATGGAAAAAGCCAACATAATTCTTAGAGACACTGCATACAAATCCAGAAATAGATCTAAAGCCAGATTTCTCAGCACTCTCTAAATTCTGTCACAGGGAACAGACCAAAACTCCAATCCAACCTTCTGCTTATCCTCACCCAGTGCTCAGATGTTGTAATTTGCCCTCAATTCCAGCCAGAAGACAAGTCCCATTTCTGCACTGTAACGCAGATCACGCACGTTTATTTTCTCATTTATCCATACGAATTCTGCTGCTGCCTTCTCCTCCCATTACCATGGCAAATAATAATCATACCATGGCTTACCGTGCTGGGAGGAGATGCTTAGGTTCTTTTTCTTGGAGGAAAAAGATGTTAGTAACTATTGGGATAGCTGCTCTGCGTTCTTGGATTGGAAGTTTTTAACTCAATGGGAGGTTTGAAAGAGAGTGAGTGCTAAACACAACAAAGCTACAGAGTAGCCAAAAACAAAACTAAGTTAAAAAAAAACAAAAAACAAAAAACAAAAAAAAACCCTGGCTCTTAGTCCTATAGTGGCTCTTGGCTATACTCACAAATTCCATTTTAAGATTTAATGACTGCCCATCCTGTGAGAAGCTAAAGGATGAGGATATCTACCAAGACAGAAGAGCAGAGCTATGCCAGCACAAGTGTGCCCAGCATTTGCTAGGAGTTTTATTGCCCCAAGAAAACTAGAAAACGCCTTACCCTTGTAGACAGCAGCAACATACCCAGTAAACAACTTCTATTATTATTTTGCTGTTCCTTTGTCCATGCTGCCCGGAGGGCAGAACCAGCTTTGATGGTATGAGCCTTTGTTTGGCTATGCTGGCTGCCCAGCCTAACTACCAACTGCTCAGCAAAAACACTGGGCTCATTCCTCCTCCGGTACCTGTAACCCAGCGGGTGCCAGCCTCCCCCAGTAAGCTAGGAGTAACTTGTACCAGCCACGCTCTCTCTGTCTGTCTGTCTATCAATCAGCACAGGGCTATGGAGTGTCTTTTCAAGGCAGCTCTCTAATTAAGCAAAAAAAATCTGAAATCGTACACGTTTACAAAACTGTGCAGTTAGTTGCTGAACTGGGGGTGTGTGTTCAGGTTAACTCTTCTTCACGTATTCACCTATCCACGAGCAAATTTTCCGCAATGATGTCCACAGCTGTGGCCATAAGCTGTGAACTCAGAGACCGTGAATATTGGCAACCACACATCCGTTCTGTGCCCACAACTCTGGAAGTCTCTGCCATGGGGTGAAGGCTTGCCTTCTGAGTGCTTGTCCTGGCTGGGTACTCACTTATTCCAGTGGAGAAAACAGCGAGTTAGTTGAGATAGCCATGAAAGAGGAAGGCAAGCAGACAAGACTGAAGATACAAACATCTCACTGCTGGCAAGATTTCGTGTATCTCTAATTTCAAATTTTGCTACAAATTGGCCTAGATGGTCCTTCATGTGAACAGTGAGAAATGCTCACTCTTCTACAACAGCACGCAGCATCAGACAGCTCGGATCAGGCAGACACTGCTCAGCTGACTCTGAATTACAGCTTTTGAAGATCTTTGCAAACTTTCTGGTTGACATTAAAAACAAAAGTTTGCTTATCATTTCAAATAAGAAACCTCTTTTTTTTTTTCTCTGAGACTATGCATGCTATTTTGGCTTTACCATATATCTGCAAGATTTCTAGACAGACTTTTGTTAAGAAGTGAACAGAATGTTTATTACTATAGTCATTTTGTGCCAGAAATACAGAGGCTGGTAAAGCCTCGCTTTAACAGGAGCAAAGTGTGACCCTATGGGTCGCTCTGAACTGCACTGTCCTCCACGTACAGCCAATTAAATCAATGAGATTGCATGTGGACATGAGTGACTCTCAGCATCCATCCCATAACGTGGCACTCTTTATCTATCCACTTTTTCCATAGGGCTGCAGGTGTTTCTGCCAATCGAGCGTACAGCAAAGCATGGGGTCCATGGCTATTTGTACATCAGTCCCTTAGAGTGCTGTTACTCTTTTTCCATATTTGTGATCATGCAACCATACCTTGCTATTTGTACCTCTTAATATTTTGATTATTTAGATGCAAATCCACAGCATATAGTAAGTTCTCCATCTCTCAAAATTCAATTGATTTTAAAAGCATGTGAGCAAAAAACCGAGCACCCGGAGTCTTTGCAAGTGTCCATGACATGAAAGACTTCCAGTGACTTAAGCTATTTGCCTTGCTGTCAAGCTGCCAGATGATTTTCCTGCTGTGAACACATGCCTGTACAGGCCAAACTAATGCTTACCTTTTTGGACATATGTGAGGAAATAAATGTAATTATGAGCAAGATGTAATCACAACTGCTTTACCATTAAAGCTGCCGTATGCTCTCACGGTTTAGGGAACAATACATGCAGAAGAGTGGAATTGCTTGATATTCCCAGAAAAGGGGAAAAGAAAGAAAAAAGATAAATATGGCCTCTTTCATTTATATCTGTGAAAACACAACATTTAAATGCAGAATTTGACTTTCCAAATATCACACCAAAAACCTTTTAACAAAAACAGCAGGGAGAGAAAGCTCTTTAAACCATGATATTCCATGAAGGATTATGAAAATAGAGGTCATTGCAAGAAAGAGAATTGCAAATACAACTTGAAAAGCTTCTCACATTTGTAAATACATCGAAGAGAATTTATTCCTCTCTGGTTTTGCTACCAGAGGATATTTACAGGTTCCCAGGGAAAAAGGAAGGAAAAAAAATGACATCAAATTCGATATACTCTGTGTGGTGCAACATGCTGATGTGTAGTAGTAACACTCAACTGAGCTTCAAAGGAAATGAGTTTTCTAGGCTGGAGTTACACATTATGGGCCTGATCCTGACAACACACTGAGCGCTTCCTGTGAGCCTTTGCCTGCCCCCAGCTCTCACTGAACTCAGAGGAAGCTTTTGATTTCTTTTGGTGCTGGATTGTGATCAGAAGTAATGGGACAACAATGCAGTGTGCTTCACAAGAGCTGAACCACATCTGCACAGAGCCATCACGCTGGGGCCTGCTCCTTCGTTAAGGCTCAGAAGTACAAAATAATCATTATTATGGTGGCAATAATAAAGTAAATCTTTGTGTGGTGAAATTTCTTACCCACTTGGCACAAAATGCAGCTGGGCACTTTCACATGTGCTTTGGCCTATCATGGACACCCAAGATTATGTTCCCCTTGCCTGACAGACACTGTTTCAGCTTTCAGTGTTCTGGTTCAATGGGGTCTGATTTTCATCAAACCCTGACTATTGACATTCTTAAAGCCATAACTCTTGAAAGCAGAGGCTATCTTATTTCCAGGCACAAACCCAGTGGCAGATGATGTGCACGCAGCCCTTTGGGAGGTGCTACTTTGGGACAGACGCAGCTTGTTTGTCTCACTTTCTACCCATTATTGGGGAATGGCTCCCACAAAACTCAGCTCAGTTCTGCTGGTTTATGCACTCAGAGATGACCTAGGCATAAAACTCTTACTGACTTAAGCCAGATTATCTGAAACTCCAGATATTTCTACATTTGCACCATGAAAATAAACCGGAATCAAGCGAGATACACCAGAAGCAGCTTTCCCTGCCCAAACTTACGGTGAATCCAAGCAGGAAAAGCTCTCTCTCTGAAGTCTGCGGCACAGTCAAGGTGGTAGTTATCCAAACTGGAAAACCAGTCCAATCAGTGCTGCAAAATGCCATATTTAGGTCTGCCCTTACCAATCAGGCTATCCAGCATTGCTTGAACTTCACGGCTGCAAGGTGAAACACTGATGACTGAAATTAATCGCAAAGCCTTCAGTGGTTTTAGTAGAACCAAGACTTCACCTTATGATTTCCTTCTGTTAAAAAAAATAAAAAATCAAGCAGAGACATAGCTCAACTTCTCACTGCCCAGACATCTGATACCAATCAGACTTTTTACTCTGTCCAAAACTATATTTAAATCGCATTTCTGGCAGGTTTTGAGATGTGTGATATAGATCTCCTGCTATCACATCAGATGGAGTTTCCTTCAGAACTGTTGAACCAGATGTAAAATGTGAGAGATGTAAAAAGTAAAATAAAAACCCTGCTCAGAGTAAAGTGTTTCTGGCATGTGGCTATTATAAATGGGAGTTTTAGATGTCTATCTGCACTCCAGCCATTTAAGAAGGTACACAGTACCATAACTCTATTGGAGCTGATTAGTGCCAGCTACTTGTGATCAGTAGGAATTTAAAAACCAAGGGCTGCCAAACACTAACAATTTTAAAACTGTATGCCAGCAATGTGCTGCAACAGAATATTCTGTAGTGCACTTAATTTCAAAGTAGAGCCATATTTAGAACACTGGGGGGAGGAAGCTAATATATCACGTCAATATTTGCTTTTCAGCACTTAGAACTATGCATGTGCTGTTTCTTACTGACAAAGAGAACCGGAGGCACAGAGAGAAAGGAATTCTTGTGAGGATGTCAAGCATCAATACATTTGCACAGACAACAGGTATAGCTGTAAAGTAATTCTCCCCTTTCAAGCACAAAATTGTCTTGTACAAATCTCAGCTGCAAATGTGTGTAGGTACAGAGCTGAGTTACAAATGAAGAAAGGTGAACAAATACTTTGGCAGCAAAGGTGAGTCAAAGCACGGTGACATCGAGGAAGAAACAGCTGCACTCCCAGCGCATTAGCATCCTGATTATATCCGCTCCCCACAGACTGAATGATCACTTACTTGCATGACATTCAGCACTACCTGAGAAATGAAGGGATTTAACCAACTGTGCGTTTCATACAGAGATGGACAATAATTCTCCTGTTACCAGTTTTCTCTCTTTGCAACCTCTTTTTAGTCCAAAGAAGTCACTCCTGATTTACTGTGCAGAGAGGAGAGTTAGGCTGAGTCTATTTCATCACAAAAAGCAGGGATTCCCAACTCACAGGGATTCAAATTTTGCCTCCCCTGGAGATTATGTGTCTATTAACATCCCAAAGACATGATGCTGCTTAGAGCCTTCAGTTAGCTACTGCAGCTTGAACCACTCTAAAAATGAATATAATTGTGTCCAGTGGCCAAGCCAAGAGAAAAAAGAAAAAAGAGAAGCCATGAAACCATTTCACCCAATCATCAGGAATCAAAAAATGTTTCTAAGAAAAAAATTTGATGAGACGAAGGTTCTCCTGGTCCCAGGAGAATGGCGATGGCTTTGTTGTGCACACCACCCTGACACCAGCTTGGAGATGCACAGATGGGTGCTGCTGACAAATGGGCACAAAGAACTGAACCTGCTGTAAAGTAAAGAAGGATCCTTCCATCATTCTTGAAAGATACCCAAGGGATCTTGTTTTTCACTGTGAACAAAAGACTTCCATAGCTTATCAAGCCAAAAAGCCTTACTGAATTGAACTGAGTTAGAAGCTGATCTAAAATAAAAATAAAAATAAAAATAATCTATAATGCTTGTAGCTAGTCTACATCTACACAGTGTTCTGTGCAAGTACCTAAATCCCCTTAAGTAAATGCAATATATACTGAAAATTCTATGCTTAGCCAAGCTCCTTCACTGGTATGAGCAACTTTTGGGAGTTCAAAGAAGGCAAAACACTAACAGCTCTTTGACAGCCTGGTTTCCTTCTGCCAGGCATGGGGCACAGGAACCAAGGGAACAGCCCCAGCATGACTGCAGAGCAAAGAATGTGCTAATTCCTGGCCTTCCTGACTCCTGGCAAGTGCTGCTTGGATACTTCAACATCACTGCAATTTGTAATTGTTCAAACTGATGGCATCCCAGTTAATGGAGCTATAAAAATGTACATGAGCTGAGGCTCAAGGCTTGAAGATAGGCCTGGAGGATGGAGCATGGGGACTGGGGCAAGGGGAGTTAAAGTGGCCTCCAGGTTTCACACAGACAGGCTAAAATCAGCCCACTTTGATAAAGGGCCGAGAATGCTCAGGAATTATTTCCACAGCTCCAACAGTGAGGAATCCTCCACACCGTCACTGGCAGGGCAACTTCAAGCCCTCTGACTGTGTGTGGCACACAGCTACCACGGGAATGCCCCAAAGCCTGCTCTGAGCACCTCGTCCTGCACACCCAGCTGTGAGGGTGCCCCGAGACCCACCAGCATTCCCTTTGGGAGCACTGTGCATCCCCTGGGAGCAGGCAGCCCGCTCCATGCTGCGGGGAGCTGCCACGTGCCCTGTGTTAGCCCAGGGCCTGAACAGAAGCCATGCAGTTAGAAATCTACTCATGATGACAAACTCAGAGGTTTCTCAATGCGTATTTTAATTTGTGATCCTGCACTGAATTACCACACCCCACTCATGCACGCACACAATCTTAGATACGGCAAATGTTTCACTAAGAGGAAACCCAGGTGTTCTCACAGTACTGAAAAAGATTACTACAGAATATGTTCAGTAGATGCCAGTTATGAATGTTCACATATTTTTTGAGAAATACTGTAATTTAAAAAAAAAAAAAAAAAAACTTGATTCTAATGGTTAGTGACATTTTAGCTCAGTCACAATTACAATCAACCTGAGTTACGCTTCGCATTAGTAGCAGGATATAATCCCTAAGTTCATACAGGGTTAAGTTTGTTATCCTCAGAGATTTCTTAATGACTCTTGTTATCTAAACCCTCATAATGGTGACTGTGTATTACGTTTTCAATGCACATCCTCAGACATATTAGGACATGAAGTGAACCTGACAGGGAAAAGAATATTTCCTTTCTCCTCTGAGTGCCCCAGGAGGGCTTTCTGCAGGTGACCTCCTCAGACCCTGGCTCTACATTAGAGTTATTGTCCTGAGAGAAGATTCAGTTAAAACACCCAATTCATTTCATATAGTGCTCTTGAGTTTATTCTTAGTGGCAGCTAACTTGTAAAATTTTATTATGGATTCTTCTTTGGTTTGCTTGATGGAAAACAATTATTCTATCATCACGTCTACATGCAGCTGCGTGAGGCTCCAATATACCTTGGTGGACCAAGCAATTTTCTTTCCATTACTACTTTCAGATAAAATGCTAATTTCACTTAAAAAGAAATTCAAAATATCCATCCTGGTATGATATTATCAATATCCCAATTCAGATTTCACACTTCTAAATGGCTGTGTTCAAGTAGGTCTGCTAGCCTAAAATAAGCCTTGTGACTTCTGAATACAACCTGTTGGCCAAGTAACTTATAATAACTATTATTATTGTTGTTGCTGTTGTTGTTATTATTGCAGCATGTTGATGTCTCTTAGAAGAGCAATGCTTGGCAGGGTTCATCTATGCTCATTCCTGCTCCTGCGTTCGCAGACAGAAAGACGCACTGCCGGAGTCCTACCCCAGCAAGGGGAGCTGAAACAGAAAAAATGCAACTTCTGCAGAAACAAAAAGCAACCTCTGAAGAAGCAGATCTCTACCCAGCCTTGCAGGGACACCCAGCAGCAGGGACCTGTCGGGCAGCAGTGTCCCTGCTTTACCAGCTCTGCTTCTGAATGCGCTGATGCAGCCGTGCTGTGTATGGAGCCAGAGGAACTCGGGGATCCCTGCACAGAGGCTTCCCAGGGAGGGGATCTCTCTCACAGTAGCCCCGACTTTTACTCGGAGAAATGTCAGCGACAACAGAGGTGAGGTGTGCCCTCACTTTCATGCAGACACACACATGAGAAGTTTGATACAAATTCAAAAATAACACAACACTGTCACCGCTTTCAGTGGCTTCAGGAAAGGACGGCGGGAGCTCACAGGTCGAAAGCTGAAATATCTGCAGTGATATGTAGCCCATATATCAAGCCTTTTCTTTTAAATCTCTGGGCAACAGGCCTTTAAACTGAGGCTCAGCACTTATCCTAAAAATTTGCTGTTTGGAAGATGCTGTTTCTAGTGGAATTTTCTCTTGCAAAACCATTTGCTATCTACTGAAAAATTCACAGATCCTTATAGAGCTATTATTCATACATTTGGTACAAATCAAGTGAAAAATACAAGCCACCAGAAATATTATGCAGTTTCTTAGTGCTCAACAGCCCAATTGCTCTGATGAGGTGGCAGATGCAATCTAGGAAATTAAAGTCGAGCTAGTGCTGCGGATTTGTATTTAGAATCTGGTTGAAAGCACAAGGAGCAGCTGAAGCAGCCCTGTGCAAAGCCCATCTGCAGGGAGGAACCTTGCTTCAGAGCAAGTATCATGGTTTGGTTGAAGTCTTTAAAAAAAAAGCCAATAACAAACAAATAGGTCTCCTAGAAAAGGTACACAATGTGATTTTATTTAAGGCTCAGTAGAAACTGCTAGGAAATCATCCTGTGCTTTTCATGCTTACATATACACTTGAACATCACTTCAGAGGCATGTAGAATTATGTGATACCATGGATATTAACATGGCAATGAATATTAACATGATAATTAATAATACACTTAAGTGTATGTCATGCAGCTGAGTGAGCCAAGAACGAACCAAATGTATTGTACCAACTAACCCCCCACAGTTACAAGACAGAAATGAACAGCATTTTGCAATTATACACAGTGACATATTTTCTCATATCTACTGCCAAAAAAAATATCACTTTCTGGAATTAAAAGAGAGAGCAGCAAATAGAAACAGCTATGTCATCAGTAATTGCAAACACGTTTTCAGCTCCAGCTTCTGATAACTATCCAAAGACGTTCTTTTAATTGGTTAAATTGACAACTGTCCAAAAACACAGGGCCACGTTCACTCCTAACAAGTCAAGCAGAGAAACCACAGTGCCAGAGAAGCACCTCACCAGTTTTGCAAGGAGAGGGGAATTAGCAAGTGAGTAGCACAACCCAGAAGTGAATGCTGCTGCTTGTGAAGGGGCATTTTAGATACTGCAAGACTCTATTAACTTTGCCCCACGGGGTCTGATCAAGATGCTCATGAGAGATGGATGACAGATTGACTTACTGTATTTAAAATATAACCTCCTCTTACAGAACACTAAGAGGATTGCTTAAGACAAGTCCGCTTAACACAGGAGCTCTCTAGCATGCAATAAAACAAGCTGGTGAAATCCAAAACAACTTTTCAGCTGACACAGATTCAGAGAACTTTGTTCCAAAGCTTTACAAGTAGAAGATGTCTTTGTAGGGCGTTATTGTCAGATGCAGGTGAGATGGTGTCTCATATGCCTCAGCACTAGAGGGAGAAGCTGATGACCCCCCACACAAACGCTCACCCCACTCTGAAGTAAATTGGCTGCTGTAAATAAGTTCTACAAAACAATCCAAAGGCAGGCAGAGGGAGACTCTGCCAGATCCCCTCTGCAGCCAAAAAGATATTTCACCAGCCTGATCATGTTTGAACATTAATACTTACTAACACGGATTATTGCTTGATAACATCACAGGTGAGCAGGAAAGCAAGGTCCCCGCTCTGAAGTCTCTTATCTGAAGAAATTTTGTCTTTCAAGCAACAGACTATATCCATATTAAACAATGAAGCCAGGAGAAGACCACAGATCCTGGTGCTCCTGGACTGACTGGGAATTAGGACACACCAATATTCTGAGTCTAGGCCACCCAGAAACCCAAAATACCTACAGACCATAGATGACATACACATAATAAAGAATAATAACAACAATAAAAAAGTGATAATAGTTTTAGTGCAATTAAATTCCAGTCAGAACAGACCTAGGAGATCATTCAGCAAAAAAAAAAAAAGTATTCACCTGCTTGATCAACCAGGTATTAAAAGCCTATATGATTTAGAAATTTCTGTCCACTCATCACATAAGCGTATTTCATACAACCCTTATCAATATTTTGCCATTTGCTACCAAAGGCTGTGGGAGATGTAAGTTGCAAGTAACCTTACAGGTCCTAAACTTCAGGTTCAAAGACAACCTCATATTCTTGCTCCTTGAAATCAGCGTTTCTCCCCATGATTAGCTGCCTCCTGTCTCCTTGTGGTGATTAAACTATTAAAAATACTATACTCAAAGAATGCTGAATAAAGCTTTTTTTGGCCCAAGAGTTCCCATAGAGATAGGTTTGTGTACATCTTAAAGTATGTGTAAATATGTATTTGGACAGTTGTTAAAAACATATATAATTTTTCCCAAACACTACAGCTCTTTCCAAACACTATAGTTTAATAGCATAATGCATATTTAAAGATTTTTAATAGCCTGTTTTATTTATGATTATTTACTGAATAGAGCATATTAAGCCTTCACAACCTTTGTGAGCAGTTGTGCAAACTAAGTAAGCATGCACTCAGTTTTTTTTCAAATGTGCCATTTACGCAATGGATGGATCTGCAGAAATCATTACAATCAGAGAGTGCCCCTGAAAAAAGTAATGGTTGAGTATTACCTGGGGAAAGCTACATCCACAAGGGACAAATCTGCCTTTAGGATGCCAGTGTAAATCCAAAGCATGTCCACGAAACCAGTGCTCTTATTTGGGATATTTCTTCTTGGTAAATAGAACATCATTCCACTCTTTACATCCTGAAAAGAGAGGAGGAGGCAGAGTCCACTGTAAGTAAGATTTCCAATAATTAAATTTAAAATACTGCATGAGCAAGCCTTTAGTAAAGGATCTCTTAAAATTCTCTATTTTAGCTGGCCTCTTCCATGCAAGACTTGACCTGAAATTTCCTTTCTCAAGTTTTACAACATGCTCACTTCAAACGTCGTTGGTAAAGAAAGAATCCAGGAAGTAGAACACCACAACCTCTTCAAACATAAATTATTTTGAGACATGCTTCTACTGATCATGCAGTAGATCAGTCACAAAAATCTGGTTTCTATTTCAGGACTGTCACTACTCTGGTGGTAGTACCCAGGTCATCTCATAATATTGCACCTATGTTTTCTTCCTCTGCAAAGTCCTTTGCAATTTGTTTTGAGATATAATGGTGAAAAGAGTTCTCTGAAAATTATAAATGGTTGTGATTTCTTTTTGGCCTCGTTACTGTTGTTAAGCAAAGTTCTCTAAATGCTCAAGCTACTCTTCTGTCTTGTGCAGATCCTACTACAATAGTATCCCAGATACTATTGCATTACAAACAAAACTGGAAAATATTCAGAGCACTTAAGAGATTTGCAGAGACTCAGATTGAAGAGTGTAAAGTGCTTCAAACGATTTATCACAGGCCTATCTGTATATCACAGATATCAAATTCAACCTTGAATGAGAGAAGGGAAAAAATGAGCGCTGAAATTCATATACTGCAATTAAATGGAAAACACATGCAAACTGAGGCAGAAAAATAATGGAAACATGAATTGTGTATATTGCATCTGTCTGTTATTATGGTAGGAGTGGCAATGATTAGCAGAAATGGAGTTGCAAAATGATTTCTTATATAATATCACTTCCTGTGCCCATAGGGTAGCTGTAATAAAGACAGCTCACCCTTAGGCAAGGGCAAAGGCAGAAGGCACAGTCCTTTCTGCTGGAAGACAAGATGCACTCAGTTGCACAGAAATCTCACTAGCCCAAGGAGGTGCTGGTTTCTCTTCCTTTGAAGGTACCAGCAATCAGTCTTGGAACTCATTTGAGAGAACAATACCACTGCCAGGGATCTACAGCCTAGATGATCCTAGTCAACAAGAATCTGCCTCAAAACTGTCAAGCACAAGGCAGGAATGCTAAAATTGCTCTAAAAGCCTTAAAATGTTGACTTTTGTGGACAGTACTATGCAAATCCAATGTGTACTTTTAGATATACACTGGGAATTTGCTATTATCCACAGGTATGAATGGCCCCACTGCATGCAGTGACAATATTCCCATACTCAGCACTATTCATGAGTGCTGTGCACACTTCTTAATGGATCAAGCATAAAGCACCTCAGCTGATGTACAGACATGGCTGTCTACCAGGGTCCTAGTATACATGACTTCAGCAGGTAGCAGCTGGCCATCAATATATAACTGTGATGTTCTGCACTTTTGCTTTAAGATTTTAACCCTGAGGTCTTCCAGAAGCAGAACACATTGCCTAAGACCACAAGATAAAGCAGTGGCAAGCTTAAGCTGGCAATCTGGGTGGAGAATCTTCCCCTCCACCCAAACCTGACTCACTGCGGCTCCCTGCAGTCAAAATGGGAAGGGGCAAGATCTTTGTTGCTTGTTGACGCCAGCAATCAGTTTGGCTGCCTTTAGGATGTGCTGCAATGCTTAACTACTGCACACAGGTCTGGTCCTTACGCATTCACTGCTGTGAGTGCTCCTGCATTAACTTCACCAGTGCACACCCTCCTGGACTTTTATCCAGTGTGCTGCGTTTGGAAGGTGCAGGGTAGAGGGCATTTTTCTGCAAACAGACTTTTCCTTGAGAGGAGTAGTCACCTTTGGCTATTACTGATACAAGAGCAGCAAGAACATACACAGGCCTGAGCAATAGTGGAGATTCTGGCAGGTATTTTTTCCTTGTCATAAGCACACTGGGCCTAAGGCAAGTTTTTCCTTTATTAAATAAAGAAAATTGAAAGGCAGGGAGAAAAAAAACCTGCATTGCCTCTCAAATCCCACAACTTGCTAAATATTTAGGGTATTCTTGCCCACAAACATTTCAAATGGATGAGAAAGAGGTTTGTCTCCTCGACAGTTCCCATCCTCTCATGGCCAATCTCACTCCTCTGGAAGCTGACTGAAGTCAATGATCTAGCAGCAGAGATGACAGATGAAGCTCAAGATCCACATTTTAGAGGTACCTATCTACCATTCATAGAAATCAGCTCAAGATTAAGATGCAAGTGAAGACACTACAGGCTCAGGTTGATGAGACGACTCAGACAGTTAGAAGCAGTCTGAAATCTGTGGCAAATGTTTCTTTAATTCCACTCCCAGCCTCTTGGCTTGAACTATCTAACAGTAACCAACATTGTTTTCAGTATCTGCTTAGAATGGCATGTCTTCCTGACTTCTTTGTTTCCCAGCTGTGGCACTGAATGGCAATCCTGCACTCTCACAGCATGGCCAGCTGTCTTGTTGTAAAGAGCAACATGGAGAGTAAAGGGTCAGCCCGCAACAGGTCCTAGCTTTGCAAATCATCAATCCAAAACACTCTTTTACATCCTTCAAAACACCAAGAAAACTTCTCCAGCCTTTTAAACCGGGAATAGGAAAACTGCTTTGGAGAATAGGCCTCAGGTGAAGCAGCTCAAGTAATCTCAGTTTATCAGTAACTGAGTGAGGAATTCACCTCAAGTCCAAATGACACCAGTGAACAGTCACTATAAAATAAAATAAAATAAAATGGAAAGAAGCCATAGCTGTAACCATCCACTAAAAATTAACCCATCAGCTTTCAAGAAAATAACTGCTATGTTAAAAGCTTTCTCGTGTCAGACCACTTGTTCTCATAATAATTAAAATACGATGTTTTAAAAAAGGAGTTTCATTTATATTTTGATAGTCAAGCTGGCACTTTACTTGATTTGGGGCTGTTCTCAATTAAGAACTATTTATGGTCTCCAAAATCCGTTCTCGGATGCTCCTGAGGTTCTGCACCATAAAGAGGAGGGGAAAACTGGCAAATCATAGTAGGGATGTGAGAACTGTGCTGGGGAAACAGGCAGTAACCCCCTAGGATTTGGATTGTGAACCCAACCAAAGCCAAGCTGCACTGAAATGTAAAAAGTTTGGCCAACTTCATAAATTCTACCATCATGATTTTCATTTATATTTTTTATTTTCCAGCGAGTATTGATATTACATGGGGTAGAACACTCTTTGTAAGACACATTTTCAATTTGCAAGGTTTTCACCTGCACTTTCCCAGTCCTACCTACCTACCTAGACTTACACTCCTGCATCCAGCCCACTGTGAGCTGCACCCCTGGGTCACACAGAGACCCATTGCCACAGCCCCATCAGCACAGCAAGGATGAGCACGTCCCACGCCACCCCAGCACCCAGGCTGTGCTTGCAGCAGGAGCTCGCTATCTGGTGATGTCTCCGGAGCAGGGCAGCACGTGGTGCACACCCTGTTATATCACCCTGCTCTGCAACAGGGGAAAGGTGAGGACACGACAAAGAAGACGCAGCTGTTCCTCCTTACTTCAAAAGACAACGCGATGCCACTAATTCTTCACACTTAAGTAACAGCCAGCTTTATAAACACTAATTAAAGATGCCTTCTGGTCTACCTGCAAAGGAAACATTATTTCTGTTCTCCACAAGGACCACATTTTCTTAAGTGACTTTTCATTAAAGAAGTCAACCTCGAGCACAAAAGACTTAATTGTCAGAGGGACAAGCAGTTACATGTCATGTTGTATAACCTTCTAACAATGCCTCCTAACATCAGCTAAAAGCTAAAATCTGAGACTTCAAGTGGAAAACCCCAATATCTTTCATTGCAAACCTGCCCACTGCTAATCAGCAATTCTGAAAGAGAGGAAGGACTCATACAGCAAAGCAGTGTGAGATCTGTCAATTATTTTTACAAAAAAAACTCCCTTAGTCCTCCGACATTTCTTTGGGTAAATGTGCCAGGGGATGAATTAAACCAGCATTCTCAAGTTCACAAAGTGGGTTGTTCACCCGCCTGTACCTTTCTTTATATTTTAATCTTGGAACTGGCCGGGGCTCTTTGCACCCACCATTTACTCTCCAAAAATTAAGCTTTCTCTGAGCACTGGCTGGAAGTGAAAACTGGTGCCAGCCACAGCCCTGCCTGCTCAGAAAGCCCAGCCTGGGTGAGCCCAGAGACGCCAAGTCACTGCTCTGCCTAATTACAAACCCGAGGCAGATTAACCTTTGATGACTAAATTAATCTTCTAAATAAAATGAATATGCATCAGCCTGCAAATTAGGATTAAATGCTTAGTAGAATCTTTATGTGATCAAGCAGGTTTTGTGGTGCAGATGTTAACCATTAACATGAAGCAATAAAATCATTCTTTTTTCTTATAATAACACCTAACAATTCTAAAGACACCTTTCATCTGAGAATCTCAAAGGGTTTCATAAACATAATTAATTAACCCTCTCAGCATCCAAGACAAGAGCATAATAATATCCTCATTCAACAGCTGAAGAAACAGAGGTATAGAAAAGTCCTGATCACGTGCATTGGACGGTGCGTAATGGGGATGCTGGGCGCTTTGAAGAACAGACCAGGATCACACTGGCTTCTCTTCTTCTCTCACGTAGCCCTTCCGTAGCACTGCAGTGGCTTCTGACCAGCACACCCTCACTGACCTGCCAGGCAATCCTCTCCCCAGCCTTCCACGGTGGGCACGGCCCCGTCTCACCACTGGAAGACAGCACGTGCTTCAAACTGGGCGCTGGGAACCACCAGTCCCTTGGCATGCCTGCTCCTTGCACGTGGCAGTAATAGTTCAATCACAAGCAGAAACAGATGACAGCAATACCACTTCTTTTTGACTGCTGGTGGAGCAGTTGCCCCTGCAAGGGGATTCCAACATCTGCATGAAGCAAAATGTTTGCATGAGGGCAGGAGGAGGAGATGTGGACATGCCTCCTTCTTTTCTCCCAGAAGATCCAACAGTTGCAGGGAACCAAGGAAACCTTTTGTTGAGGTCCCCTTTCTGCACTCCTTCCTCAAACGGAATATTCCATCGGGATATAAAACATATTTCCAAGTGTTTTACAATGAGGAATTTATATAAAGGCATGTATCACAATTTTTCAGCGTTACTATCCCTGACTTTATTTTATTAGTTTCAAACATTATGAACAACTAAACTGTAAAATTAAGTATTAATTTGATCTATTTGTATAAAAAACAATGTAACGTTTTCCTGAGTTACGGACAGGCATGTGAGAATTCTTACCCATGATAACCAATCTGTCGACATGCTTTGTTGCCCAAACACAGCAGCCTCTCCTGGTATGTAAGCTTTTCTTCTGATGCAAACTAATCTCATGGTGAAAAATGGCTGTTACTGCCAAGGTATTTTTTTCAAAGGGTAGTGGGTAAGTTCTTAAAGTCAGCTAAAATTTCCTGGCTTCTAAAAGGAAGCTTAAACTAGAAATTTATGATTATTAAAGAATATTGACATTATATATATAATTTTGGCATATGAGCAACTTCCACAGCGCAGTAAGTTGGACATTTAAAAGCATTTGTTGTTCTGACACAATGCCTGCTAAACTTTGTGGAAAAATTCCAAGGACTTTAATAAGCTTTGGATTGGCCACGTTATTACTATGACTGTAATTCTTGATACCTCTCGTAACATCTCAGGCCATGTGAGAAACTTAGGAAAAGCAATTAACATTCCTCCATCGACTTTTGTATTTACATTTTAAATTTACCGTTTAAGACTTTAATTCTCCATAAAACTGCTTAAATATACATAACTTCAGTGTTATTTAAATGTTTTATGATCTTCCTGAAATGATCAGCTAATTAAAATCACTTATCTAATTTAGTACCTAAAATTTACCTTCCTTTATTTGGGAGGGATTAGATTTAATGTGCAGCTTTTGTCTGTTCTCTTTCTCAGAAAATCTTAATTTGGAAGGAAAATCATGACTAAATGCTGGGGGAGGGCAGCATGTCTTCCAGGCTGCACACTTAAACTAGTGGTAATCATTAGCTACCATGTATGACATGGTGAACATAATTAAGAAATAAATTTATTACAGAAACTTGGAATTATCAATTAAAAAGTAGTCAGTGCAGTCCCACAAGGTCCAATATGATTATCCACGTTATCTGAGCTGTCACTTCCAATGTTGGTTTGAATCTCAAAGACCTCTGAGGGGTGCTCTGTGTGTCAAGTCAAATAAGTGAGACAACCTTAGTGGAAAAATGCAGTGATACAAGCGGGTGCAAACACAACTCTTTCAGAGGAAAATAAAGATGTCAGCTTCAGCTTGAATATTATTGGCAAACTGTTCTTCCTTCCTACTGTACTTCTAAGTTGGCTGACAGGACAACTCAATTTGTGGCTGAATCACCATCCGTTTGATGGGTTAGGAGGGGAAGAACCACAGGGGGCACTGAAGGACACTGCGGCCTCTTACATTTTTTCTTAATTATTACCTTTGCAGACTTTGATTTTTCCCTCTTCAGAGATTCTTCAAGGTTGAGGCCAGAAGAGACCATTAAGTTAGCCAGTTTGACCCTGCACACATGCTAGGACATTAGGCTACACTCACTGACCCACCCTCAATTTATCTTCCTCCTCCTTTCCTTAGGCCACCTCTCATAATACTGATCTACAGATCTATCTTAAGTATGAGGCAATAAATCAGTGTAAAAAATTTAATAGCTCCTCCTATCAGCCTTTCTCTCCAAAATCCCAGCTCCGGCAAAAAGATTCTGTTGCTCACTCTGAAAAAATACAGCATGCTATGATGAGCCAGATTTTGCTTCTTGTGTTGAATGTCTCACTTCTCTATTGCTCTGGGCTCTAGCTTGGACTAGAAATGAATAGAAAATATCACCTGATCATATATTTGACCTGATTGGGGTAGACAGACCTTAAATACTTCATATTCAGCTATGCAGGCTGGGTACAGCTATTTATGAACTCAGGTAAAAGCAGAACAAAGTTAAAACAAAGTTGTTTATCCACAGGCTCACAATAAAATCATTATCTTCTCTAGCACTACATAACTTCTTCAAACCAGTACGCATCAAGAGACCTAACACCCTCCTCACAACTCCAGTATCTGCCTATGCAGTAAAAATTCTGGCATTTATCATAAACAGGAGGAAAAAATAACAGTACAGAATTCATGATATTGTCATTCAGGATACAACTTGAAGACTGTCTCTTGGCTCTGAATCTAAGACTACTGTAGACGCAGGAATACTGACAGGTAGTGATTGTCTCCTCTTTGAAAACTACGCTGACAGCATCAACGCCGTTCTTCAACTTGGTATCAAGGAATGTCAGGAAAAGTGAAACAGCTTACTTTGTCACATCATGCAAAACACAGCATCTCTGCGTTTCCCTAGATTTGCCCCCCACCCGCGTTCCAAAACGTGCACAACAAAACCACATGAAACTCAGATGATTTCAGATTATGTTACAAAGTCAAAACACAGAACAGATTCACTGAAAGATTTGCTAAGGTTCACCAACCTGTTGAGTGAACCTGGGCCCAGTTCCAAGCAAATCTGGATTGATTAATGTTTTCTTTAAATCAACATCACCTGACATTCATTGCTACTGAAGTGAATCTCAGCTTTTGTTTTCCCTTTGAATTTTGGATCAGTTTAAGTACAGAGCTGAAAATAGCACATGGAAAGCAGATCTGTCCAATACCAAATGAAAAGCACGTAGTATTGTTTCCTGCAAAGCAGTGAAATATTACAAAACCAGCACCCTACCTACCTCACCAGTACTTTGCAGTACTATTAACCTTCGGATGAGGATCAGGGGTAGGGCTTTTTTCAGACTGCCCATGCATTTAGAAACAGAACAGTATATGAGCTCTTTCTATTTTTCAAATATGGGACCAAATTGAGATGTACTCAGCTACAGGGAATGGCACCTCTTTCGACTAATGGACCCCCTGAAATCAATGGAACTACTTATGGAGCAACATACCACTACCCACTGTGACTAAGAGCTACTGTAAATAAGCTTTGGAAACCATATTCCAGCTGCAGTTGTGCTTGGTGGCTTGTAGTATTCCAACACTTGCTAAATATAAACAAATGAAATAAAGTGGGAGATAGCGATACTCTGATTTCTGTTAGCACTGGCTATACGTTTGTTCCAAGTGTCTGAGCAATCAGAACACTACATAAATACCTTGCCATGCCTGTGGGATCCCATGCTAAGTTATAATCCATCACTGAAGCAGGCAGCCGCTCTTGAAGACATGCTAAAGCATTTCTGAACTTGAATGTAATTCATTGCTACACTCTCTGGCTGCATGTTTATTTCATCTCGCAGGAAGAAGTGGCTACATGTGGAGTGGTTGTATGCTGTAAATTTCACTTAAAATTTGTGTCATATTAAACAATCACTGACCAAAGGCTCTGTAATTCATCAGCTGATTTATTTTCTCCTTTCTATAAGAACACCTTGTCAATAACCTTTATGTTCAGTAACACTACCTTGACACACAGCTCAGCTGTATTTGTATCATTACTTGAAATCTGCAGGATTGAGCCACGTAAAACCATTCAGACAAAACAAGAGGAATCTGTCCCATTTTGTCCTTGCTACACACACGTATGCGTTTATACAAAAAAAACTACTTATCACATAGTTGCTTTATTTATGTTCTTCATTTCTGACTCCTGGTTTCAGACAAACAAAAAACTGAGGAAAACGTTAAAGAACTGCCAAAGTTTCTGTTGGAATAGAAAAGGAACAGGAATACTGTACGACAGACTGTTCCCTCATTTCCTTCTGGCCAATTTGTAGTCCCAGCAGACTTGCACAAACTTTGAACAAGCACAGAGGCCTGGCAGCACTGACATGAGCTGAACTGCTCTAGCCTTGTAAAATGCAACCATTGCAACTTCATAGTCAGCTTTGGCAAAATGCAGAGAAGATCAGCCCAAAAGAAAAAGAGATTTGAAACCAATCAGATTCTTAAGGAGAATTTTTGTCAGCAACTGAAAAAGTCCCCACAGCTCCCCATCAGGGAACAACATTCTAGAAGCTTAATTTTTCCCTTATTTACTTGTATTGCACTGAAGACTATCCCCAGTGTCTCTGCTTTTTCTTGTTACTACTAGTTTAAATGTTGGTGTCTACTGAGGATCTAAAAAAAGGAATCTTTATGGTTCAGGCTGTAAATATGCCACTGAGTCCCAACAGCCTAAGATCTGTCAAAGGCATGAAATGATGACCATGAAAGGGAACTCTGCATCTGTGTTTGCTTAGCAGAACTGCAGGGCTGACCTGTGGACTGATGTGGCTGTTTAATATGGTCTCTGCAAACCGTTCAATAACATCAGAACTGCAGTTTAATCCTCTTACCATTACCATTGACATTATTTCATGTTCTACTAATTCCAACCCATCTGCAGGACAAATACTTACCTGTCTGGCAAGCCAACAGAGAGGGCCAAATTTTTAAAAGGCTGCAGCTAGAATCTTCCATGTTCTTTCAGAATGAGATTTTTTTTCCCATGGTAACATTTTTGCATATCACTCTAGTCTGAACCTCATATCAATCTTACTTCTGTAAGACAGGAGTAAAGGTAATGCGAGATTAGGATCAGAGCCTAAAGCTCCATGAAATTTAATTTTTTGAAGCAAATATACAAGGATATTTTGAGACTGTATATCCAAAGGTTCAGATGCAAAAATCTCAATTATTTGACATTCAGAAGAACAAAAAATATATTAAAACTAGAAAGAGACAATTGTGAAATTTGAAAAGCTTCAGAAGTCTCTGTATTCCTACTTTGCAACTTCTTCTTCAGGTTTTGCAGTGTTCTCCCATTTCAGTTGCATTTCCTATGATGAGTTCACATAAATGGATATGATCAAGCTTTGCACATGGGAATTCCCAATTCAATGTCCAACATTATAAAACTCACTTAAAATTACTGAAAAGAAATGAAAGAAGAAAATGATTTCACAATAACAATAGAACCAATCTTTCTTATTGATTCTCCCATGCGTTTTCAGAGGTTCACAAAGAACACCAGACCTTGAAGGTGAAGGATTCAAGGTTTTGAAATGAACCAACATTTTTGATGCTGTACGATTGTTCTTACCTCTCTTTGCAATCTTTTGGGATTAACAATCCATCCATGGAGAATTACTTATTGCATGGAACAGTAGGAGCCTTGTGCTACCACTTGTGTCGTGTCACTGTCTTCTGGTGGAGAACACAAGCGGGTCTGAAACCAAAGCAGACACATACTGTGAATGAACTGCGAAAAAACAGTATTTCAAAATCTGGAAGACTGGTTAGCACCAGTGTCCTACTCAGAGTATTACACCCCACAGAAACTTCTTGAGGGAAGAATGTTTCTATGTACAAGACACTCAAGCTCCCACTATCACTTAATCCCTCTTCCATCTATGCCAAATTCCAGCTGCAGTCCATACTCGCCTCCAAAGAACTAGAGCTAACAGCACAGTAATAGTCATATCTATTGGCTCTTTCACCAGCATTTCACAAGAGATATCACATGATCAGGTGTTAAGTGGGACTATTTGCACTTTTGCTTATAGCACATATAATTATGTAATTTTGTACAATGCCAAAATGACTATTTAAGTAGCAGCTGCACAAAACAGAGATACTGGTTGGACAGCACAGAAAATACAATCTTAAATAAAACCATCACAGTAAAAAGTACAGAAATACATAAACATATATATACATACATGCACTTATGCATCTTCTGTGGAATATTTTTCCAAAAAGATTGAGCTAACAGTTCCTAAGCAAGACTCTGCCTCTCTTCCTGCCTATGAAAGTTTGGCCAGTGACAGGCCCAGAGTCTTTACAATACCACTTGTGGTTTGACAGATCCTTAAAACCTAATGGATGAAATCTTTTGCATTTATGATCTCATCCATCAGCTGCTGCTGGTGTTTGTCACCGACTGGCTGGCACTAGATGGCTCTGTCAAGAGTTTTAGGTGAGGTAGCGTAGCACATATTTGAGCACCGAGTTTGCCAATGCTTTAAAAGCTGTCTGGAAAGGCACTTATGGGTAGCTAAGTGCAAGGGATGGATGCAGACAAACTGCACAGAGTCACCCTCTGTAGAGTTCCTCTCAACGAACTGAATTAATATCTTCCCTTGCCATAAAATAATGAGAAAGTTACATTCCATTTACATTTATTATTTTTCAGAGGAGATCTGTCCTAATTTCATGGCATAGAAACAGAGTTTCTGTGAACTTAAATTAAGCATCTCACAAAGTATCAAGGTTAGTTAGGAATGCTGCTATATTTCAAAATACGTCCCTCTGACCGTATGGGCAAGGTGGTGACAAAGACAGGAGTCTGCCACTGAGGTGCCCCACAGAGGTCAAAAGAAGATCACCATTTGTTTAATTTAAATAAATCAATTTGTTAAACAAGGAGCTGCTGAGATTATACAGTTAGAGGGTGGAGAGCAAAGAAAGATAATTATTTTTGTTTGCATAAATCATTTTCTTATTACTTGGGGATCAGGGTGGTATTGTTTGGGTTTGAGAAAGGAGGGCAAAAGAAGATAAGTATATCAATTTGCTGATCAGGGTTACATGGGATTTTGCCGCTGGGTCTGGCAAAAGGAAAGAAGATCATTACTTTTATTTAAATAAATCAATTTGTTGTGATCAGGGATCACACAGGGTTGTGTAGTTTGCAAGGAAGGCATAGGAAATTCTCTTTTATGGATAGCTAAGTGTAGAACAAACATTGAAACACTCCTCTTTCAAAAGGAGAAAGGACAAAAAAAACCTTCAGAACCCCAAAGCTATGTTTCAATTTTGTTCTTTTCTAAGACCCTGTCTTTGGTATCTTCTGTTGGTCTCCACTTATTTACACTTTTAACAAATTGAGTTAATATTATGGATGTGTGTGTATGTGAATATAAAACACATATCTACATAATAAGATAGCTAGATAGATAGCAGCTGCTAGGACCCAATTCTGCAAAAGCTCTCATACTGCTGCAACTACTGGGAAAGCTGTGATTGCCTTCCCAGGAGGTAGGACCACTCCTCCAGTGAGGAATATTCACTGAAATCAATGGCCATTCTGTGCACAGACACTTTGAGGGCCTGATATTTGTTGCTTCTTTTCTGAGGCGATTAATGAAGCTCTGTGTGTGATTTTAAAGGCCCTTCATGAACTAACTGGAAATCTACAGCACTGAACATCAGTGAACTCATATCCAAAACTAATAGCCTCAGTGTCACTGCCAAAAATTGACTAAGCACTCTTTGTGCCTGCAAATAGGGTTCTGTAGGCAGTATCCTTCTATCTGCCTTCAAGGGATAATCTCCTCTTACAAATAAAACAATTGTTTCATTTGCTCACTGCAATGGTTGAATGAGACTGCAGAAATGAATGTCGCTGGTTTTGAATGTTCCAAAGTCAATCAAGTGAGGATTTGGGGGCTGGGGTTGCTTTCAATTAACATGTGTTGCTCTTTGCAAAACTAGCTTAAAAATGTATTTTCACACATTTGGAGGCAATTCCTGCAAACTAATAAGCAAACCATTCTTGGAATCATATCGTAGAATCATAGAAGGGCTTAGGTTGGAAGGGACCTTAAAGTCCATCCAGTTCCAATCCCCCTTACATGGGCAGGGCTGCCACCCACCAGATCAGGCTGCCCAGTGCCCCATCCAGACTGGGCTTGAACACCTCCATGGATGGGGCATCCACAATGCCTTTGAGCAACCTGTTCCAATGCCTCACCACCCTCTGAGTAAAGAAATTCTTCCTAATGTATAACCTAAATCTCTCCTCTTTTAGTTTAAAGCCATTTCCCCTTGTCCTGTCACTATCAGACCACATAAAAAGTTGGCCCCCCTCCTGCTTATAAGCTCTCCTCAAGCACTGGAAGGTCGCAATGAGGTCTCCCTGGAGCCTTCTTTTCTCCAAGCTAAACAAGTTCAGCTCCCTCAGACCTTTCTTGGAAGAGAGGTGCTCCAGCCCTTGGATCATCTTTGTGGCCTCCTCTGGACCTGCTCCAACAGCTCTGCATCCTTTTTGTGCTGGGGGCACCAGGCCTGGATGCAGTACTCCAGATGGGGCCTCACAAGAGCAGAGTACAGAGGGACAATCATTTCCCTCTCCCTGCTGGCCACCCTTCTTCTGATGCAGACCGGCATACAGTCGGCCTTCTGAGCTGCGAACACATTCTGCTGGCTCACGTCTAGCTTTTTATCCATCAGGACCCCCAAATTCTTCTCTGCAAGCAGTTCTTCTCCCAGTCTGTATACATACCTGGGATTGCCCCGACCCAAGTGCAGCACCATGCACTTGGCCTTGTTGAACCTCATTAGGTTCCCATGGGCCCACTTTTCAAGCCTGTCCAGGTCCCTCTGGACGGTATCCCTTCCTTCTATTGTGTCAACTGCACCACTCAGTTTGGTGTCATCAGCAAACTTGCTGAAGGTGCACTCAATCCCACTGTCTCTGTCATTGATAAAGATGTTGAAGAGTATCAGTCCCAAGACGGACCCCTTGGGGACACCACTATGACCTTCATCTGGACACAGAGCTGTTGACCACAACTGGCTGCAACCATCCAACCAATTCTTTATCCACCAAATAGTCCAGCCTTCAAACCCATATCTCTCCAATTTAGCGATAAGGATGTCGTACAGGACCATGTCAAAGCCCTTGCACAACTCCAAGTTCTTTTCATTACACCAAATAAAAAAAATGACTTCAACATAGTGTTAAAGTAAAAATTCTGTATATGCAGGACCAAAGTGTCCTGTACATTATTTTGGAATGAAACAGAATGAAAAGAATGAACAATCTAGTTAGCTCTTTAACAAATGAAATGAGATCAGAGTAGTTACAGAAAATCGTGGGGCTTAACTATCCCTTGGATGATTTCAGAGCCAATGGCGTAGTCCAGGGGATGAATTTGCGTTTATAACAAGAATGATAAATCTAACTAAACATCTTTATTTTTACAGTACGTTAAAGAAGCATTTTTATTTAGTGCAGTCATATATCTCCACATTATTTTGAAGTATGCTCCTTTATTGCTTTTATGTCTCCAGAATTGCCTGAGGAAAGCATCCTTTTCTCCCTGTTTCATTGTTGTTACCCTTGTAGAGTATAACATGCACAAACTTGATTATGATTAATTGAGGGCTCTGGCAAATTATGTTTTTATTCATTTCCATCTAAGTCTTCCATCTGCTCAAGGAAAAAGAAGGAAATTTTACATTTATAAGGACACTTAGTGCTTTGTGGGTAAAACATCAGAACAACATGTTCAGCAGTAATGGCTACAAGTGAAGAGAGCCTTCCTTCACTTGCACTCTTGCTCTTAGATCATCAACACAATGCACCCCTATCCTACAGGTAAGGCTGAGGCGACAATAAATAGTAAATTCACATTTGATCTAAAATCTTGCTGCAGAGCTGGAATTTCAAATTGAATTAAACCAACTTAGAATATTGCTCAGTTAGATCCTACCACCAAAGAATCACTTAAAGCAGGTACGTGCTAGGTCTGTAAATATAAACACCTGTGTCCTTCGGCACAATGCATGTAACATCAGGCATGCTATTTATAAGAGGCTCTGATGAAGTTCTTACCCAAGGTGATGCAGCTGCATACACCAGCCCCATTAAGCCTGGTGTACCACATCAGATAAGGCCTTTCCTTCAGGGTTTATGATTCAGATATATATGCTTGCCATCCCTGGAAACAGGCAAATGAGGTTGCACTTGGCAGTCTGGGCTTTGCTTAAGAGGATGAATGACAGAAACAAGAAGTCACGTTTAACTTGTATGAATGCAGGGAGGAAAAGGCAGGGTCTCACTTAAAGAGAGCCTTGCTCTCCAGCCTTGCCAGTGCATAGCACAGAGTGGTGCCTTTAGCTAATGAGAGAGCTAAACTGTTTAGGGATCTTCCTCTCCAAGAGAGTCAATCTAACAAATAATAATAATAATAATAATTTTAGTGAAAAATGCTGATACAATCTGCCTAGCTGCCTACAGGTTGTGTCTGATGGCTAGTGAGGAAGTAACTGCAGTGCTTCTGCATACAGGTGGACAGAGGGAGGCTAAGTATCAAACCAAGGAGTCTGCGGTCCAAGCAAACTGGACTAGATTTACAGGTAGATATAGAAGCTATGCTTCTTCTGCCAAAGTTTGCCACAGATCCTTGTCAAAGATGTACTGACAGCAATGCTATAAAACCTCTCAACAGCACACTAAAGGCTACGTCCTCTGGAAGCCTCAAAGTAGAGGAAGAAACCGCTCTGTGTAACTGACAAGGTCTGTGCAGCACAGCCAACACTATGGAAAGGTTTTTTGGGTCAGGCGTTCTTCATGATGAGTGAACCAAGTACAAGGCCGTAGATAAGGGCCACACAACTGGTAACAGCCACTGCCAGCTCTCCAGGGAACATAACCAGCAGTCTCTACTTAGCAAGGAAGGATGTTCTGTTAAGTCCAAAAGGCCTTCATTCTCACGTGAGTTGGCCAAGTCACTCAAGTATTTTCATTTCTGGGCTCACAAAACAGAGAGCCTGCATCTACCTGCTGCAGGGACACAGCTGTGCTGGAGCTAAGCGGTGCCTCATGGCTTTACCAAGAAGCAAACCACACACCTCTGGGACCAAACAGGACATCGCACAGATCTGGGGAATAAAGTAATCTGGTGACAAAGCTACTGGAATCCGTGCTCAGCAGCCCCTGGAAATGTTGTCCCAGGCTGCTCAGAGCAACACCAGCATCCGGCTGCAGTCCCCTTCCCCTCGCACATGGTGCACACACCAGGGCACAGGAGTTAATCCAGGCTGTGCGGAACGCTCTGCATGAAGCCTCTTTAATTGGGCTTTGTGTGTGTGTGAATATCATCCTGATACTTACAGGGTACTCGGGGAAACATTAGAATGGCAGCACGGCAGAAATGGAAAATGCATTACCATTCATTGGCAGCAAATAATTTATTTGATATCCACCATCC
>WBMW01005650.1:2669318-2822921 GCA_013396635.1 Penelope pileata | reverse complement strand
TTTTTTTTTTTTTTCCTGCTGGCTGTGTTTGTGATTGTATGTGAAATTAATTTCTGAAGAGTTTAGCTAATAATTAGTGGAGAGAAGACCCCTCAGTCCTTCAGGACAGCCAGGAAATGGTTGTGGCTGACACAGTGTGTCACATGACTATTCCATTTCTCTGAGATAATAAATATTAATCTTTATGTCTTTTAGGAGCATTACGCAATATTTTTTATCTTCTGATTTGACATGGGAAATGATTAGCACATGCCAAAGCTATTCCTACAATATAAAAAGGCAATTTTTCCTTATTTACTTTCAAGATGATATTTTTCAAATTAAAATTAATATATATACAGATTATATCTTCTCTTACACAAATCTATGCAAGATGCTATTTAGGGTGTGCCTTTTTTCCTAACAACAAATTCTTCCAACATCAGATAAAATAGATTTATCGTCATATTTCCATTTTATCTTCTAACTTTCGCCCAGTGAGAAAGCATAAAGGAGACAGGTGAACCCCCCCAGAAAAAAATCTGTAGAAAACAGATTTAAATCAAGGCAATTGGCAAAAATCCACATGATCGCTTGATAGTTGCCAACTTTGCCAAAGATTTTGCTTTGAGCAAACTGCTTTCCTTCTTCATGCCTCAGTTTCCCAGCTGGAAAGCAGAAGGGGAAGGAAGGTGTAACAGTGCTTTCCCTTGCTCCTTCTGTCTCATCTGCTCCTACCGTAGGCTCTGAGTGAGCCTGGTTATGCTTATAGCAGATGGGGGCTCCAAACTCAGCTGGAGCCTTCAGGCATGACTACAGTATAAATAACAATAATGATGATGGAGTGTTAAAACAGACAGAACGTGTTCTTTGTTCTCTGAAATGCGATTCAAACTGTGGCTGGACTTCTATTTAACACCACCAGCTAGTTTATTTATGAGAGGATTTATCAGAAGTGGTTGAGTTTAATTTTCTCTAATTCGCACTGCATGAAAAATGGCAACTGTCTGATTTTAATCTATAACCTGATGATAGGGCTTCCCAGAAATAACAAAAATACCACATTTGAGGTATCCAAACAGTTATTGTAACACTACAGCACAGGTTGATTATGCCTGCTGCCTCACACCTCTGCTCCATCCCGTCCCTGCCTTGTCTCTTCCAATAGGACCTGCAAAGGCCAGAACCACTGAAACAGCAGATAAATTATTAATGGTAATAAAAAGAATCTCAGGCATTCGAGTGCCTTCCTTGGCATGCTGACTCACAGAAGGAGTTAATCTTTTGTTCTCAGACCGGTCTTTTTATTTTTTAACCAAGTGGATATGTGTTTGTTAAGCTGACTTCTTCCTAAAAGGAAGGAGGAGGGAGGGATGGTGAAAAAATGCTGTCATTTTCAAATGGAACAATGTCAAATGGAACAAATGCATGAAGTTAAACATAAATGTACATTGACAAGCTCACAGATTATCATGGGGTGAAAAATAATAATATAAAAAAGATGGAATCTACAAAGCAATAGAAGAAAGATTCAAAAGCAGGGCAATCAATACTACCCTGAGATCAACAGGAAATGCTAAGAATAACTGTATATCATGCGTGGCTTCAAATTTATAACCAGGACATATAATCCCATTGTAAGAAGAGAGTCAAGTTCAAGAACTTAGCCTCTACAGTAAAGCTCTCATTTTAACTAAAGAAGCTGAGGTCGACGGCCTCTCAAATGAAACAGATAAGGCGACATAGGGTTCTTGTCAGAAACAAATGTTATGTCTCTCCCTACTGAAAAGCTTAAAGATATTATCAGCAAAAGCCTAGTTGGGCCTGAAATGGGTCCCAGAGAAGTAATATTAACCAGGCTCCTGGCAGATCATTTATTTATCTCAAGCTAAATTCAATAAAGAGAGCCATATATAAGTGAGGGAAAATAATGCAGCTGCTAGTAATTTATCATTGGATGGAAAGTCATTGTTATCCTTATCTCTCCAATGATGTTCTATTTCCAACTGGTAATGAATTATGGGGCTTGCCACATCTTTACTATGTGACAGGTCAACACTACCTCATGGGTACTGTACTGCATTTATGCAATCAATACAGAGCTTGCTGAGAAAATATTGGCAACCATTTCGTGAGTGACCTAGAGCAGTATGGCCTTATGACCGCTGGTGGTGGTCAGTGGCTACAACAGTGTTACTGTAACCCTTTAAAACAAAGGTTTATCTGAGTGCTTTAGAAGTATTTTTCACTTCGCTCTTTGTAAAGCCACGCAGGTGAAGTGAGCCACTGGACTGCAAACTGTAAAGCATTCTGTTCATTTAAGCTGGGTCAGCAACCAAAGGGATCTTTTCTGTTCCTTTGTTGCACTTATTGGAGGGATTTCTTAAATCAAACTTCAGCACAGACTTCTCAAAAGTTACTTGTGCCTGTAGTGTTTGGGGCACTGCAGAGGCACGAGGAGCAGAGGTTTGGTCAGGCTGCTGCTGAGATGTAAGGACAGGCTAATGAACTGGCTTGCCCCTCAGCTCATGAATTCCAAGCAGTTTTAAGGAGAAAATGATGCAACTCAATGGTGTGTTTACCTTCCTCAAGTCAGACGTGAAGGACCCTCCCCGACAGGGCTCCTGCAAGAAAAGCAGTGGAAAACAGAGCGACCAGATGGATGGCTCCAGGAGGAACAGCCCTGCTGCAGGGACACCATGCAAGGCTACTGCTTCTGAAGGAGCCCCTCCTCCAGCTCTGCTCTCCCATCCTCTCTTCTCTAGTTCTCTCCATTGGGGTTGGCTTNAAAAAAAAAAAAAAGGATCATGTGATCTGGAAAGTTTGCTTTTATATTAAAAAATGAGAAATACACTTTTTGAATTCTATATGGATATGAAAGGTGGGATAAGTACTGCTAATGACTATAAAGGTTTGATTTTGAAAAAAGAACAAAGAAAATTTCCGAACAATATAATTTTTTTAGAGAAAGAAAGAAAGAAAAATTTCAGAAGAAGAAGCCTCTTGTCATTAAAAGTTACCAAAGGAAAAGAAAATCTTTTGGCCAGGCCTCACTTTTAGATTTGGCCATTTGATCTGTATGCCATTTAATTCATAGTCTCCCCTTGAGCCTTCTCCACTGAGAAGCAAGAGATTATCCATTTGTGACCACAAGTTGTTTCAAGAACTGAACAATCCACAAAATCCCATTTTGATATATAATATATATAATTTTTTTAGTTAAAATTTCAAAAGGTAGAAAAACACAGCTCCCCTATGGTACAGCAGGAACACGTTTTGAAAATCAAAGGGTTTCACTGAAGCAGGAGCCATGTCAATGGTAAAAGTTCTCACTATCAGTAACTGAGTGATCTGAAGCCATGTCCAATAGTGGGGCCACCCACAGAGAACTCGTTGACATTTTCAAAAGAGCACAACAGGACAAGATCATCCCCATGAGACATCCGAATGCGGCAACAAGAGGAAAGGTAAAGCTGTCGTTTCCCATTATTATGGGAAAAGGAAATCTGGATACACTGGCCAGCTACAGTTCACTCAAATAATGAATTAGGTCACTTAAGTGATATTAGGTAAGGTGGCTCACATTGACTCAGATGAAAAACAAAGGTGAAGAGCTCTGGCCATTGTTATACACCGGGCGTGCTTCCTGGTTGCAGAGACACAGCGTGCCTGCTGGCATGCAGGCATGTGCTAATGTGTCTCTTTGGCTCTGTGTGCTTAGGAAAGTCTTAGTAATGGAAAAACAAGGGTGTTGGAGGTGAAGGCTGAAGTCCTTTGGCAGAGCAGTGTGTGCAAGAGTTTGACCAGAGCCTGCTGGCTCGTGCGCCGGCCCAGCCTGTGCTATCGGCCTGTCAGCCCCGCCAGCGCTAACACTCATTCACAAAGATTCAGAAAGTCAATGAGAGCATTTCCATATCCTGGAGTAAATAACGTCGCTTTCCCATATACCCACAGAGATAGAAACTCCATATGGTTTGGCTATACCAGGAGGGGTCTTGCCCAGATCACATTAACACATGGAAGCTCTGATACTTCCCTATCAGCTAACTCAAGGGGTCATCCAGATGATGCCAGGAAGATCTTGCCTTTCTTTTAATAGCTGAGAAAGTGTAATGGATTTTTACAATTTAAACAAGTAATGTAAATAGCAAAAAAAAAAAAAAAAAAACTATGTGTAATAAATCATATAAACCGAGATAATCCAGAGAAATAAACTCCTTGAAATCAACTATTGACGTTTGAGTCTATCAGAGCCAGCAAGGAGTCTGCTCCTCGTCAGATACTCTTTCTCATACAGTTTCAAACATGCTGTCAAAATTGTGTATAGCTTCTAGCTCCCAGGACTTCTACTTACATACCAATCACTCAATTCACTTTTTAATTTCCATTGTTTGGAGTCCTATCCTAAAATTTTTTAAAAGGAAAAACAACAAAATCTAAAATATTGACTTAAAACTACTTTACAGAGGTGCAGTCTGGTAAGAATGATGTATGTGTTTAATAATATGTTCCCTGGCTAATAAAATACTAGATTATTTTTGGACAACAGAATTTAAATGGAAGGAAGTTTAACTATTAGAAACCTGTTTACTATTACCAGGGGAATGACTAGTTGGCAGGTCAATAGCTATCAGCAGAAATAAAGAACCACAGCAGCGACCTGTGCTTAAGGCCTGTCCCTGTTAAGGAAAAAAATAAACAAAAAGGGCAAAAATTGAGAAGTAAAGCTATGGCATGATGGTTTTTCTCAGGTTAAAATAAACAAATAGAAGACATTGCTTTGGGACTACTGATTTCAGAGTTCAGTACAAATGATAGCCTGCTCTTCCAGGATGTTTAAGATGAAATAGGCAGCAAACACCTCCGTGAAACCTTTTCTCTAGATGAGGAGTTGAATCTGAAACATGCTGAAATATCTCAGATGGGTTCTTTGTGGCATGAGTACTAGTTCTAAGAGGAAGTGTGCATGCAGGGAAGTTTCCCCTTACTGTGTGAATAGCCCCACCATCCAGCCAGCTGGAGACTGGCCACCTAGAGTTGAAAAGGCCAGAAGACACCTGCTCCAAGTGCATCCTTCCTCCACCAGATGGAAATACTTGGAGCCTTGAGAGAGTTCTCACTTATTGTCATTTGAATGGGTCAGAGATAATCGCATCTGCAGAAGAGCTGCACTGGTTCCACAGGCCAACAGACGCTGGGTAGAATCACAGTCCCATCGGTGTCAATGGGACTTTTGTCAGGGAACTTGAGGACAAGGCTCTCTATTGCCAGCAGTGAATATTTTGAGAGGCAATGAAATCTCACTTCCATATAACCCAAAACATTCTTCAATCCTGAAATTAAATGCAAAGGAGATGGTTTGGTTTTGTAGTGTTTTTTTTTTCCTCAGATTTCTTATTTCCACATGAAATTTTCTCTCCTTCACCAGTCAGCTGTGGTAAATGCACCTTTCTGTCCTAGAAATATGTGTATACACGTATGTATGCACTATGTTGACATTTACGTATCATTACAAGTGAATTAGCATCATTTGTTGATTCAGATATTCTCTACTACAATCATAGACAACAACTGTATTGGTAAGTGAAAACATTGCAACGGCAAGTACCCTACATAATATGTACAATGTTCTTTACTGAAGACACACAATAGTATCAGTATCACCTAAACTCTGCAATATTCAATATCTAGGTGATAAGATCAACCTATAGAGGAACTCACTTTTTCTTTTATTTCTTGCCAACGAAACTCGAAGAAACTGGAAGTGTTCAAGTGTGGATAGTTGAAAGAAGTTGCACTTTTCAGAAAGGAACAATTTTTCACCTAGTAAAAACTGAAGTAAAAAAAGCAGAGGACAGGTTTAATCTTCCCAAAGAAGTCACTATGATTGATCCAGTCAAAATGGGGCTTGCAATTTCTTTTCAGGGAATTTCCTATCATCACAAATTTTCTATGATTTTGAGTTTTCATTGCGACTCATGAGAAAATTATTACTTGGAAATCACTTGCTACTTGCCTTCCACTTCAAGGGCTCTGCATGTTGTACCAGTGCTGCAGCAGTGCCTGCAGAACACTCTCGTGCTCCTCCCCACCTCCTGGTGATGGCTCCTAGAGGCTTGCTGAAATCAAACGGCACTTGGCCAGTTTTGTACCAGTTATCCCATTTACAAGTTCACAGTGGCTTAACAGCTGTTACAGATATTAATGGCAAATCAATTGCTATTGATACAATCATTGTTCTGATCCACAAGCAAAGCCTTAAATAAATGGGCAAATATTAACTTAGGCTCCAGGTGATAAGGTTTTCTTCAGCATGCTTGTTAGTACAGGCTTCCCTTCTGAACTTTGATAAGACACAGAATAATAATAAAAAAAGAAACAATCATGCAGAATGAGTGCCACTGTGGACAATCTGTATTTCATGAGCCCAGGTCCTTGGATCATCTAATGTTGCCTATTTTTGGTGCCCCGTTCCCTGTTTGCACAGCTGAAAGATGACTGCAGTGAGCCAGCAAGCTGCACAAGGAGCCCTTCGTTATGCTCTGTGACCAAAAGAACACTTCTACAATGGCCTAAATTAACATGGAAGGCAAAATGTGATGTCACCTGGAGAATGCTACTTGCAAAATGTTATCGCAAATGGGTCAGCAAAGGTTGAGAGCGCTGCCCTGCAGCACGTGCCATGTGTTCCTGTACTGAGCAAATAAGTGCATGGCAAGGCATGGAATCTGCATCCTGGGACCCTGTTTCTCAACAAAGAAATGAAAGCAATGGATCCAGCAAACTTTCAGAAGGATATCTCACAAGGCTTTGACCACTGTAGTCCCAGGGAATTGCAAAGGTCAAACTAGCAGAGGCTGACTGCAGCACAACCAATGGAGCTCCAGATGCCTTTTCAGGGCACACAGTACACGTCTTTTTCTCAGAAGCCAAACCATCAATTTCTAGTTCTGCACTGGCTTGCTAAACAGCATTCATATTTTTCAACTTTACTGTTTCCCAGGTCGAGGCCTCCAAGAATATAAAGAAACACTTTATCTGCCAGAAAAATTATGTCTTTGCATAGCATATAGGAACTTCACTGCAAATACTTTAAAGAAAAAATCCTTCTCTCAGGGTGTATGGTTTCAATGTACAATTTCTTTGAAACTCTGAAAATACTTGTGCAATGTTTTGTAAACAGCAAATCTCAACATCTGCAGTCCTTACTCCTGTCTGAGGTGATAGGGGAATTGTGGAGGGAGACACCATTCTATTTTGCTTCCTCTTCTCATAAGGCTCAGGTTCTGTAAGGCAGGTGATCGATCCACAGAAACAAGCCACAGTCAGTAGTAAACTAGCCAGGACAAACTCCCCACCACTGGAGTCTTTAAATCAAGGTCAAATGTATTTCTAAACTGTGCTCTAGCTCTATCACAATGCTGGAATCACCAGATGAAATCCTCTGGTGTATGGGAATCAGCCAAGATGATGAAAATAGTTCCTACTGGCCTTAAGCATCTGTAATACAGGTGAAATAGAAACTAGGGGTGAAATTCATCCAAATGCAAAGCCCTGCGATAAAACTTTGAATAGAATTTCAGCCAAAGTGCACAGACCACCCTGCATCCACTGAGAGTTTTAGGAAAAATTCCCTAAACTACACAGGGAGAAGAACAGCTATGTCAAGCCTTACAAGGTTTTGCCTATGTGAGAGGAAATAAAAAGCATCACTTTCTGCCCCAGGGTCGCTGCTAGAAGAGAAGGACCAGCTGGGACCTTTGGTGGAATGCAGAGGAAGCTTAACCTTTCTCTGTGATAACTGGTGGAGGAGCACTTAAAATGTGCATCTCCAAGAAAAAGTACCTCTAAGGAAGCTCTTCTGACCTGACGGCAAGTTGCAGAAGGGCTGGAGCCAGTGGTGGCCCAGCTGCGTGTCCTCTGGGCTCACGGAACCACCAGGCCCCGGTGAGTAATGCCCCAGCACTGGACATGTGCCTTGGATGTGGGATGTGAGGAACTGGTCTGGGAGCCCAGCAGCTTCCTCACTTAGTAGTGTCTATCGTAGAATAAGATTTATCAAGGCAAATGCACTAATACAAATAGTCTGTTTTAGGGCAAAACATATGAAACTGCCTTGAGATTCAATTCAGAGTGGTTTGGGCAGCACATGGTTTCAGCAGACCACATTCGGCCAAGTCCTATTTCTGGCTCCCAAAATGAGCAGGTGCCTGCTGCTCCTTCTGCACAGGCACACACCACCAGGTAGGCGGGCAGAAAGGAGCCCCAAGCACATTCACACAGACTGTGCAGGGGTATTAGTAAACACACAGGTTCCCCCATAAAGGGATTATACCACTCTTCCCTGGCATCTGGAACACATATTATGTTACCAAACAAAGGAAATTATGCAAAGATAGCCCCAGAGGCACAATAACCACGATCCGCTCATACTTGTGAATACTGGGCAAATATTTACTAGCCACAATTAATTACCTGTCTCTGCTCGTTTTGTTAAATGATCAAAGTAATCCATCCACTCATTGCACATGAACGTGACTATTTGTACAAAATCACACCCATTTAGTAGTGGTGTAGGGCCAGACCCTGCAGTACGTATCACCGTTCCCACACGAGTCACCTTACGGAGGGAACTGCTTCCAATCACAGAACGTCAGGACAGCAGGATGCAGCCCGACTCCTGCAATATTAAGGTGGTAAGGATGTATAACAGAGCAAGGGCAGGATCAATTGTTCTTAGATTTCTTCTCTTGCTCATCAGCCCACCTGACACACATGAAATATTTGTGAAATCAATTTCAGGATGACCAGACAAGGCATTGGAAGTACCACAGTCAGTTCATCAGTTGGCTCTTCCAGGAACACTTCAGGAATTAGGATGGGAGCATATTACTTCCTTTCCCACAGGATAACTGCAGGGAATACAATAACCCTTGTTCTCAGAGATGCTGCTTTGCACGCCGCCTCACACACTCGATGAAATGAACATCGCTTGCCCCTTTTCAGCAACAGCTGTGCTGATCATTCTATAAGCTTAAACTTTCTTCCTGTCCTCATTTCCTCAGGACTGTGCAATATTTTGTATCAGCACTCAATCATGCTGAGGTCCTTCCAAGTAACTTCTTCTGACTCCACTGCCTGCACACAGTTGTGTTTACCTCTTCAGAGCGTACGCAGTCAGTCCGTCTCCAGCACAGTGCAGCCAGAGCTGGGGAGCTCATTCCTGAGTTTGGCTGTCTGCAGTGAGAGCTGCACTATCAGCCTGTATGGAGGAGATGACACATAGCAACAAGGGCACTAACAGGGCCTCTCAAATCCTCGGGTAGTTTTTCCCTGCGCAAAGCAGGTGCTGGAGGCAGACTGCTGATTCCTGTTGCAAGCAGTTCAATCTGTGGTAGTTCACAATATGCAGCAGTTTCACAGCCCATGGTTCCACTCTCCTTAGGAGAGCTCTGCTTATGCACTCCTGGCACAGAAAAAGGAAAACTTTGCAATAATGGTAAGGAATAGGGTTCACTAAGATTTTTGATAAAAGTGCGTAAAAGGAGCTCTACTTATTTATTTATGAAGTTTCCCTCTCTTTCAGGAATTGTTTGTTGCTCTATTTGATCACAGTACTTTGAAAGCTCCTAATACTTTTGCATAATGTCCTTGCCTTCATTTGTAATCACTCTTTATTCGGTATGGAAGATGGATTTTTCCAATTTTGTGCTATTATATACCTTAGCATGGAAAGGATTAGATGGGTTTTTCTTTTTCCTTTTAGCCCTTATTTAACTGCTTGTGCGCTTCAGGGATTTATATCCCAGTAGGTCTAATTCCAGGATTATAGGTATCTAGATATCCAGTAAATCATTTAGCAGCATATAGGTTTAAGGCAACTCCAAATAACCCCTCCAGCTAGCTCTCCAGCTAAAAACTGAAGTTAGCTAGAAGTACTAGATTTGTGTAAGAGTTATTAAGTAATGCAGAATCACCAATTTAGAGTCAGATCTACTTCCTTCAAAGTCACTGATAATATTTATACCCACTTCAACGTGAATGTGGCAACGCCTTCAAATCCTAATGCTTTAGAAGCGTTTCTTTTTCCTAGCCAAATACTAATCAAAGTCTCCTCCTCCTCTGATTTAAGCTTCAGCTCTCATTCCCATAACTGTTGAGCATTTATTTAGATAAATACTGTCAGGTTGAGTTGACCCAAGATTTAGATTTATTAAAAATGAAATAAAATGAGCAACAGAAAGTGTTCTGTACTTGTTTTTCTAAATTCCAGTGAAAGCAGCTTCTTGGGTTGGACTTTGGTTTTCCTTGGCATCATCTACAGCCTGAACATTGCAGCACTGCGCTTGTACATGAAAACAAACGGGACAGACAAAAGTGAAATTGAGTTATAGGCTTTTTCTTGTTTTGGCTTAGTGAAAACTAAGCACATGGTAGTAAAGATCAAAAGCAAATTTGGTTTCTTAGGATCTGTCATTCAGAATAATCAAAAGTAAGACTTATAGCAAAGGTGGGGAAATGAATGCTTTTAACTGTGCCATTTAACTTGCTCGTATCCCTTTAAATATGGCGTAGGGAATGAGAAATGCTCTGCCCTGGCAGAGTGCTAAGCAAAACTATGTTCTGTGCCAGCTCTCACCAGGCGTGCCTGAGGATTTGTCATTCTGTGTTTTTGGTTAGGTATTGTTCTACTGGCAACTACACCAGAAGCTCTGGAGAGGTACAGGTGCTTCAAGGTCAGCTTTCTGGTTTGGTTTGAGATGCGTGAGGGTGATAAACCCATGACTTAACATATCTGCAGCACTGGCTGACTCTCATCAACCTGTGAGAGAAGGTGCTGCTGTACCCAACCATCTTCTTGCAGCAGAGATCATGGAACAAGGGACTGCTGAGGGAGCTGAACCAGAGCATGGCCACTTACCACACACAAGGAAAGAACTCGGTTCTCTAGCAGGGCCTGGAGGAAGCCAGGACTGCATCTGGGGTGTGGTAAGGTGATAAACCTGAGCACCCCTCCCACTCCTAAGGGTTAGTGCTTGTTTCAACTCTCTTTATGTTGGGTGTGTCAGAGGTGCGGGCCTAGAGGAACTGCCACAGCCAGAATTAACATGTGTTCTTCTGTAGAACAGAAATAAAAAAGCCTTTCCAGACAGAGGATTTTTGCCTGCATTAGTGTCAACACAGAGTTCATTTGAGGCAAGTTCTGTGGTGAAGAGAAAGGTAAGGTTAGGTGAGGAGCCTTCCCATCAAACCGAACTTGACGGAAGGCCAGGACTGCAGGGCTGGGTTAGGACTGGGCACATCCCGGCACATGGGGTGGTGAGTAAGATGCATCAGCTCAAGCGGGCATGGAGCCCCAGGAGCGCACCTTGCACTTGCAGTTCCCTTCCTCACAGGGGAATGGAAGGTGGGATTAGTCATTAGCTGATTTTCCATGCACCAGCTACCATCCTGTGCCCTGGCCCAGGATGAGCAGTCACAGCTCTGCCTCCAGCCACGTCCATCCTGCACAGAGTGGGCAACCAAGCAGGCAGAACTGGTCACTACTACACAGTCCTGGTGACCAACAAAGGGGACAATGGAGAGTTCAGAATAATTTTCTGTCTCCTATGCAAGAGAGAAATGAAGTCACCATATAGCCTTTCTTTACTGACCACTCAATCTTCTTGCAAACCATTCCTGACCTATGACCATAGCATGTTCAGCTCAATCCTTTTAAACTGGCTTGAGAGAGCTGATTTATAAATGCACAAACACTGAATATGGAGAAACAATGCATTCCATTGGTGCCATGTCATCCTGGTCTGTCCCTCGTAACATTCATGTGCATCTAGGCCCTGACAACAGATCTGCCTCGAAGGGTGTGCAGGATCAGCAGGCTGCAGATTCAGAAACAGGCAACATCTAAATCCACCACCAATTCAGTAACATCTCTGCCTGAATATGATAGATAAGGATTTCAGGAAGACATGTCAAAGATAAAAAGAAAGCTACCCCTTGCTCTTGTTTAATTTCCCTTCCAATTTCCTAAAAGGCCTGTCGCAGGAATGACTGTCACCAGAAAGATACAGGGCCCAATTTACAGCCATAGCACAGAAGTGCAATAAGCAGTTGCAGTCTATAATTTTCAAGTAACACCACATTTACGAAAACTGCAACAATCCCTTTTGCTGTGATTTGTGGACTCTGATGCCAGAAGAGCCAACTCCTCTCTCATGCAGCAGAAAGCAAGAGAGAGAGGAAGATGAAGAAAAAGAAACTGGCTGCTGCCTCAGCATGTAGACTGCAAAATAAATATAAAACAGTCTTAAAAAGTGTTAATAAAATATCCGTTAAGAGTAGAAGGAAAGATTAGATCTGACAAGTTGGCCATAGGGCCTTCTTCGGGCTCTTCCCGTTAGAACTGAGACAAGATGACAGGGTGAAAAACTGAACTGTGTTGACATGGCCTGCATCTTCATAAATTTCCTGCTCCTTTTTTACATTAATAAAAAAAAAAAACATAAAATAAAAAGGGTAGAATTCAACCTAAGGCCTGTAATACTGAGCAGTTCTCCTAAGCATCTTGTACTAAGCTTTGCAACAAATGCAAGAGTAAATGAAAGACCTGTAACAGACAATGCGCTGTATTTACTGAGTAATCAGCTCTAATTCTTTTTTCCAAGGATCCTACTTGAGTGGAAAGACTTCAGCACAAGTTGGATGAGGTCCCAGATCATACTGCAATATTTAGGGAGAGCACTGTTACTACTACAAGAGCGATCCAGACAATACAATGGTTAGAGCTTATTATTGCATGCTTTTTTTCCAAATCCTACCAAAATCGCAGAAAAGCATTAATTAGGTCTAATCCCATTCTAAAAACCGGTTCAATTCTTTCTGAATAAGGATAAAAACTGTGGAATTTGGGAAACATTCGTGAAGAAACTAAGGATGCTTTTATAAATGGTTGAAGATTTTACTTCCCTTACATCTGCAGAGAGTCAAACCCAGAGTTCTACATTATCACAATTTAGGTCTGTCTGTGCTTCAGGCAACTTCAAATTTTAAATTGAAAGTGTCTCCTTTTTTCTCCAATAAAGCAGCTCCACACCTCAATAAACAACAACTATGCCTTTAGTTTTGCTGCCTGGGTATTTGTTTCCCAATCCGACTTTTGGGAACTGGGAGTTCTTCTCTAAATTACTAATACTAAGCAAACGTAACATGAGAGATTTTCCTATTACGTCATTTTATTTTTATCATCATCATCATTGTTATTGTCATGATCTTTTCTTTGGCATTTTAGTCATTACCTAACCGATGTGTAGTGCTGCACAGCACGTAGTCTGCTTTCACATTTCAAATGAGCACAGCCATGCAGAGATTAGAGGTCCAACAAAGAGTTTATCAAAAGTGCATCTGGTATTGTTTCTAATCAGTGAACTGCACAACACCAAGTACAAAGGCTGGCAGGTTACTGAGGTGTTCCTCACACAGTGAGCTCAGTAATAAGGATGTTTCAGGAGCATGGGCTTTTATTGGCTTCAGTCGTACATTCAATTGCATTACTGTCTCCATCTTCACTCCACCTTCTTTGAGGGGGCAGCAGAAGAAGCAAATTTTGAACCTCTCTCTAAGCACAGATGGCTTGAAAGTCAGTAGAGTATGTCTGTCTTCACCATACGAAACACGGGTGTAAAGCGAGGAAAAACTTCAGAGAGCTTATGCCCCTATAACCTGCTTTGCAATCCTGAATGTCAGCAGAACTTCATTCACTGCTCCTGCTGGGGCAACCATGCTTGAACAGGGTGAAATTTTGGCGGTGTTCTCACAGACCTTCTGGTCACAGTTGTGTCAGAAAGCGCACTCACCTGCGGTAGAGCTGGACTTTAAAAACCAAGAATCCTCTGGGCATTTGAGAGAACATAAGAGAGATGGGCTTAGTGCCAGCCAGGCTCCCATCTTGAGTTTCAAGGCCTGGGAAGACCCTGCTCACAGTCATTCGCTTTCCTTTTGGCCAGTTACTAGCCAATGATGTCAAGACAGATGGTAAATGATTGTCTTACATAAAGGGAATACCCTCTCTGCTGTGACATTAGAGGCGTCAAGGGGCAGACCAGCAGCGGTGAGATTTGGCAGCACAGCAATGGTGAGAGACCTGGCACACCAGGACAGCGAGAGCTCTCTTGCTCACTGGTTTCAGTTATTTTCTTACCCAAACAGCAGATGATCAGGTGGGACTCAGGAAAGAAGTTATGTAAGTGCAGAAAGTTTGATTCACCAAGCCGCCACACTGGCAACACATTTACACAACTTCTCCACCCAAAATCAGGAGGTTTAACCTGTAGGGATAATTGCACCCCTTTGGCAAGGGCGGTAGGGAACTCTTAAAAAGGCAATCAAGGCAGAGAAAAAGGGAAAGCAACATCATTTTGGATAATTGGAGCAAAGAGGTAATACATATCTTGGTGTCACAGCAGAGATTGGCCAAGGTAATATGCATTTATTCTTATCTCAGAATTGCATTTATCGAAATAAACTACATTTGAGCTAAAAGGAAGCACATAAATCTTCTCTCATTGTCATCTCGAAACTCATAGCAGCTGCTAATTATATTATAGATCTTCCAGAAGTATGTACAGTAATTACCAGTTTCAGCAACATTATTAGACTTGTAAATACGTTTTGCTTTTTGCAAGCCTGACAGGAGCGAAGGGTCACACCAAAATGGGGTAAATCAGCACAGAACCAAGAAACCAAATGGGAGTTCCTATCAGTACTGGGTCAGCTCTGATGTGCACTGGATAAAGACACCACCTTTAAGATGTTCACTGGCTGAACTCTCATTTTGGCTCAGCCACCCAAGCTACGAGCCACTTCAGGCTTTTCCAGGTGACCAGGTCATAGTTATAACCAGGGTCTGACCTCGGCCCACTCAGTGTACTGGAATTGGTGACAGCTCTCTTAAAATCTTTCAGAAAGAAAAACGGATGTTATTATCCTTAAAGTTGGAGTAAGTTCAAGGCCTCTGGAGTTCTCAAGGAACCCTTGATACTGCATCCCTCTGTGGATGAATTTGTCGATTATATAAAGAGGCAAAAATGAAATTCAGCTAAATAACCAGGGTGTGGTTATGCTAACCACTTACTCCATATACCACAGCTGAAGATAAAAAGCGCTACCAGGCACAAACCTGAGTATTATTTATATATGCATACGTACATGGGAAAAACAACTTGTATTACTAATTTGTTCTATTTATCTGGTTTCCATATCACCTGAGCACTGAGTGAAATTCTTCAACCAATAGGAATTACGTGGGCAAAAGACTGAAGGGCTGGCACACAAGGCAGAGTTTTCAAAAGCATTACGTGACTTAGGAGCTAAACTTCCAATATGAGAAGGTTTGTTTTTTCTGATAACGTACTCTTAAGTCTAACAATTCCTTCTACAAAAATACAGAGGCACTAATATATATCCACTCAGATGTAAACTTTCCTAAACACTGCAAACCCATGCGGATTCATCACTCAAATCTCTTTTTCTTCAAAGGGGTGGAAGAAATTCAACAGTGACTAAAATAATAGAGTAGACAAATGGTTAATATATTCTGTTAGGCCAGTTGGGGTGCTTAAATATCATAATCTCTTTCCATCTCAAGCACAGCCTAGTCTGTGAAGACACAGCAATAAGATACAAGTATGTATTTTTTGTGAATTATGATTTGCAAAACATTTTGGTATCATTACTGGATAGTTTTTATGTGAGTGCAAAGCTGTATTTAATGAGAATAAGCTATAGAGGCATTTAAACAAAGACATTTAAAGACATCTTCAGAGTCTTTTGCTGCGTCAGTGTCTACTCTTGCAAAGTGATGCATTTCCTCCATTGTCACCCTGAGTAGGAGTTATAATAAAAGTGGAAAACTTTCTTCTGTGCCCAGCTGGATGGGCAAGGTTTAATGTGCGACATCCTCCATGGGAAAAGAATCTAAAGTAGAGTTTCAAGATTAATATCCAATTTCCAGACTTCTACACCACTCGGCAATCACTCAAATCTAACAGTGAACCAAGGAAGAGATTAAAAAGCCAAAGGCCACAAACCTGTTTAAACTAGTATAGTGGGTTCAAAGTTTCCTCTGAGATCTTGGGCTATAGTTTCCAGATATCACAGAAGTACAGAATCTAGACAGTCCCACAGATAAGCTTCTATTTACTCAAGATGAACTGAAGAAATATAACAAATCACACTTTGGACCTTGTTCTAAGCCATAATTAATACCTGGTTATTTTGGTCACTCGCTGAAAAGTGACTTTCAGAAGTGTTTAGGAGCAAAATGAGCTCCAAAAAAGGGAAGTTGCTGCTACTGGAGAGAAGGATGGTGGGAAAATACTCATGGCCCCTTGCCAAAATGAAAATGCATTCAAGTGCCTGCAATTGTTGATAGTCCTGTTCTTGCTGAAAACTTAGTGGGAATCCCACTGACTTTGGAAATGGCAGGAGGGAATGCTGGCAAACAAAGATGTATGTGAAAGAAAGCAGAGAGAAAGAAGCAATAATGCAGAGTCCTTACTTACCTATGCTTGCCATCCACGATCCTCTGGTTGTTACACTGTTTTGACACAGGACTGGTTTTAGTTCTGCTGATGGCTGTGATCCAGACCCTCCTGTTCAGAATGAGGGTCTGTTCAGAATGGGAATGCTAACAGGAATCCTTCCTCTCTTTCCAGCCATCTTACACAAACAGATATGGCCCATTTTGATGGAGGCAAATCATTTAAGTGTTCCTTTAAATAAAGCACAGCAGAAGCCCATCTTACCATTCTACAGCTGAAGACACTGAGTCTAATGAAGAATGCATCAAGAAGGGAGAAATGTAATCAGTATTTATTATGTTCCAATTGCACACAGTTACTTATATGGCTGCTCCTCCAACACGCCAGGTACTGAACACTGTCACTACCCTCCAGAGCAGTCTAAACAAACAAGAACTGGCAGGAGAGGAGACAGAAGACAAAGAAGTTAAACTTATTAGCATTTTTAAAAAATCAGTTTTATCCTCCAATGGCAACATATAGACCAACTTTTTCCTTTTCCTTAAGAACACAAAAAGCTTTTTCTCAGTCTGCCAAATATTTGGAACTTATCTGATGTCCTCACTTTATCTGCTGAAATCCTGCTTTGCATGTTTACCAAGATCTAGGTTATGACACCTTTTGTCAAACTACTTTTGTCTGCAAGCCCTTCCCTATAAAAGAGAACTACGCCAACCTTGTTGATAGCTAAGAAAACCCAAAAACTTTCAGCAAATTTGAAAGAGTCTTATATGTGAGGATAAATGTCTGTCCTTTGTGGTGAGATTCACAGGAACTCATCTCTTGGCAGCTGATAAACAGATGTCACAGCTGGGCAGGCTCAAATTCTGAAAAATATCTGTTGAGCTTGAATACATTGACTCTAAGGTCATTGAGAAACCAGCTCAAAACAGGAAACAACCCTAACCCCATGGATTATAAAGGCTCCATATAACTATAACAGGTGCTTACAGTAAATTCCATTATAAGGAACCTCCACCAATAGCTGGGACTATAAGCTTTTAAAAACGGGGTGTATCACACAATCCATGGCATCAAGGATATGTTTTGAATAACAAAACAATATGAGTGAACTGGAGGAGAGGAAGAACGACGTATTATTTTAGCCGGGTCTCATCTTTTTATAGCATTTTAATATCAAGTCAGACTTTATTCTTTTGGGTCCCACTGCATCATCGTGGAAGAAACAGCTGTTATCAGTTCTACAGGTTGGTACTTCATTCTGTATTCCCAGAGGATTGTCACTGACCTGTCCTTCCCGGTCTCGCTGAGCAATGCAGGTAAACAGCCACTGCCTGTGAGCAGCTCTTGCTGGCAGCTACTCCCAGTTCTGGAAAACAAATTGCAGACCATTATCAGCTCTTCTGGTAATTGCTGCAGGATGGAAACTGAGAGTGCAATAAATCACAACATCATTATACTAAGGCCCAAATGGTCTGGCATATTTTAGCTTGAGATGGTTAATACAGAAGTGATACAGACCACAATGGTAGATAAAAATATTCTATATTGACTAGCTTGCATGTGGGCTTTTCTGTACATTTTAAATTAGAAGCAAACAAATGCAAAAAATTATAAAAACAATAATAATAAAAAACACTACAACTCATCTTTAGCTACAACAGTAACGTTTTGCTTTTTAGTTTGGTGGGAAGAAAATCCCTCAGTCTTTAAATATGTGAGCCTTGAACTCTGCACAAGGCATTATATTTATTACAGAGATACCACACATAATGATTGTGGGCTAAAGGTTGGTGTATTTTCATTGTTTGTATTCTGTCTTGAAGGTAAATGTCCAGCAAATCACTCCGTCTCAGTATTCTCGTGAACACAACACAGTTTCCAGAAAACTTTTTCATGCTCAGGCAAAATGAAGTTGCCTGGTTTGAAACAAAGTTCTCCAAAGTCTGATATAATACACGTATTTCAAAGCTCAAATGTTAAAAGAAAGGAGCTGAAAAACCAGGCACTTTCAAACAAGCATTAGGTCATGTGAACAGAAGAAGCTTGACGGGATCTCCCTTGGGATATTCCAAGAACATGCACAATCCCAGGCACGGAGCCAAAGGATCCAGGCTATCAGTGAGGTGCAAGATAGGGAGGAGTTAACAGTCATGCTCAAAAATATGCATTTAATGTTCAGCCAAGAAGCAATATTAACAGCACTTGTATATTTGCCAAGTGCCCAGAGAAGAGTGTAAGGATGGAGTGGAGAGAAAGGAAATAAATAAAGCTGGAGAGGGAAAATCGTCCCTAATAGAATGTTGTTTCTCCCTCCAGTTCCAGACCAGCCCATCAAAGCCAAAAGGTAATTCCACTCATTGCAGTATCTTCCATCTTGTTCAGATTTCATCCATGAATAAGCAACTGGATTTCTCCCAGACAACTGGAAACCTACCAAAAGCACAATCCTCTGACATGCTAGCAAAGCTGGAATTAGATAAAACATTCATGAGAAAGACCCACAGATTTAGTGGATGTGACTTTCATAAATGCTGGTGTTCAGAAAGAGCAGCTTTATAGAAAACATTTGCCCTTAGTTCAGAGAGTCTCTGCTGAGATGAGTTTAAACTACCTCAGTATCAACTGAATCCCTTTTTTTCTTCCTTTTTTGATGATGGCATTGTTATTAGTTTCATTCAGTTTAAAAAAAAAAAAATGAAGGCTCTGCAGGACTTGTATTAAACAGTTTAGGATTATTATAATCAAATTTTGATTGAAACACTATTAATGATCTGTCTTGGGAATATAAGTACCATTTTAGGGTTGATAGCATCTCTGTGATGGAAAGCATATTTTTTTAATTGGATTCTTGGAAAAAGTACTGTAAAGCTTGTTCAGTTTGTGTTTTAATCCAGACTGCCCTGTGCACATGTACGTAGTTGCAAATAATTGTTTATGTTCATGACTACATTAGATGACTTCACAAGGCAGTATCTGCCTCTTTTCAGCCGAGATCGTGAAAATTCTACTGGATGCTACCAAGACCAGCAGCAAACTTGAGACAGAGGCCACAGCTCCATCGGTGCCAGACACACCTCCCTGGGATCCCTGACCGCGGTGAACCGGGCTGTCCCCTCCCTGCACTTCAGCCAGGAGTATTTCTTCCGACCCTTGTACAGCAATACATCTCAGCTAGAGGAGAAAGCACCAGACATTTTCTCTCCTCTTAATGTTCACCAGTTTGTGCACTGAAAGCAAACGGTGCAAGCAGCATGCTCTGAGCAGCACTACCTGCATCCAGGAGCTGCTCTGGCACTGAAAACAATCAGCTCACTTATCTAGAAGGTAGGGCAAAAGCACTGCTATGGAGCGATCCCTATTTAATTCAGAGCTGACAGCCATTTACATCACCAAGGATTTAGCTGCACTCTAACTGCTCTTATGACAAGCCGTGAAGCTTTGAATGTTGGACAGTTTGCTTCCAAATCTTTTACGCCTTGACAGTCCCCCTAATCATTCAGCAAATAAATTGTGGAAGTTCCTGAATGGCATTTTCAAAAATGACAGTTTTACTGCTACCATCTTTATATCAGCTACTCCAGGGTGACTATTATTTCTGGAGATGTTGGGGGTTTTGATTATTTAAAGAAAGAAAGAAAACAACCATGCTGCTGCTTGTACCGCTAACCCAATGAGCACTGCCTGTTACACACAAACTTATGTGATGGGATTGTCACTGCTGGTGGCTCTTGTGCTACCACCTACCTGTGTAAAGGCTAATTCAGTTACTGGTGAGACCTAAGATAATAGACTCAAATGCAAACTACTACTTCCTACCACTTTCAAATTATTTCAGTGTTATCAAATTGCTGAAATGACATGAAAGCATTCTAGTCAAACAGAGCAGAATGTCCCATCCAGTCCAAATGTATGATATCAGAGAAAAACCTGCAGAAACACACAACTCACAGATCTTCTCTTTCTACAAAACATTTTGCTGATTGCAATTATATCAATGAAAATGAAAGTCTTATTTACCAGAGTGGATATTGGGAGAGGAAACGCTAAAAGAGATTTGCAAATTCCAACACTGTCAGAGATTCCAGTTTACCAAATGCCTGCACTGATTTCTGAGGGTCTCCATACAGATCACTTTCTTACCGTGACCATTCTTACCCCTCTTGTCACTGCTGAAAATCAACTTGTGACAACACTCAGCTAAAACCAGCCGTGTCTTTATGCATTTGGGCTGCGTCTGGACTGCAGACGAGGTAGCATTTCTTCTACCCACTCACATTCCTCAGCCATACCTCCAGTCCCACTTTAGGCCAAAACCCAAAACCACCTCACAACCTAATCCTCTTGCTCGTTTTACTGTGGGAAGGAGCCCAGGTGGTTGTGCTGGAAGGAATCTTGATGGATGCCTGCGGCACTCAGATCTCAGCACATCAGCGCTTGTGCAGCCGTGCACGACTGACCACGGCCTCAGCAACAAGGGCTGTGCAAGGACCAGGGCACACAGCACCAATCACAGCAGCACTGCACCTGGGGCACCTGAACTCCAGCTGCCATTTAGTCCCCCTGTGCCCCCAGAGCAGGACCACTGCCCCAGCATCAGCCCAGCCATGGTGTTACTATCAACCTCCACTCTCCTTGGAAGGAGCCGCACTGCCCCAACCGCAGCGGGGTGCGGGAGGAGCGGGGAGGCCCAGCAGTGCTTGCAGGGCCAGGCTCCTGAGCCACAACCCAAACACATACACTTAGAACTCCAATCAACTAATAAAAGATTTCTAATCTCTGAGCTGCACAAGAGGCACGATATTCCATTGACAGTGACCGAAGAATTTATCGCTTTATCACTTGTTTTCCTCGCTGAAGAGAATCATTTATCTGCAATGTCACCTGGAGAACGGTGGGCGTTGTCGGGGGATCAAGGTCCGGCATCGGGGTGTGTAACCAACATTAACCACTTCATCCCACCTCACAGAGCACTATTTTAATTTCATCTTTATGGAGCCTGATTATCAGTTTACAACACCTGTACATTATAGAAGACGTAAACCTAGATCACCTCCTACAGGCCAGAGAGGAGAAGTCCGTTTTCCTTCTCATGAACCTTGCTGATCCTGCCCTGCTGTGCTCTGAAGAGCACTGAGTCGAGCAGACTGTTCTACCTACGCTGATCTGTGGTTATTTATGTTAGGACTAGGTCATTATGGAAGATTATCTTCCAGCACTCTGAATTTTGGGGTTAGTAGCAGGCTTCCCCATATATGCATATCAGACTGTATAATAGAATGCTTCAGGAAATCAAATAAAGGGACCCATTAGATGTCTGCCCACTTAACACGACCAGAAACAACCTTTGCACTTGAATCAAGATTGCTTTTTATTCCTTGGAATCCTTCCCTGCAAAATGGGGTTTCTGCAGACTGTCATAAAATACCGTGATGGAAAGAGCATATTATAAGTAAAATATATTCTTCTTACATGATGACAATCATAGAATTAAAGTGTGTTTGAAACGTTGTGTTTTGCAATCTAGTCTATGTGATAAGCGATAAGTTATATAGCCATAATAAACAGTAGCAATACGTAAAATGTATTACATTCTGTACAGCCCTATTTGCATTGCAAAAAATCTCCATTTAGATTACAATGAACTCTAAATTACAGAGTAAACAAATTTTGGCTACATCTCCAGGCCCAGCAGGGAGGAAGGCATCGTTTGCCACCGCAGTAGAGGAATGCTGTTTACATTGAACAGAACTGCGCTTGGAGACTTTGCAGCTTTAACACGGGGGCTGTGACCAGACCCCCTCAGTCTCTCTACTAGTGGTTTTCATTGGATGGCTGTAGGCTCCCTACTCAACACCAGAAGCATTCAGCAGTGCTTAACTTTCCTCAATGTGGACAGACCTTGGGGATTAAGCTCAATACAGCCTACCTTTGAGCCTCCTTGCTGGGCAGCAGACCACAGGTCACTGAAATGAAGCACTATTGTGTGCTCTCCTAAAGAAACAAGGCTGTGGTTTCATCTTGGACTAGTAGCAGATAAGTGACAAGAGGATACTTGCTTTAAACATTCTCTTGTCCTTTCCCTTACTGAAAATGACTTGCAGCCTTGCAGGGGCTCACATCACCTGGACCTCTGTCAGTCTGTGCCAGCATAGGCACGGTACAGGCTACGCCAGTCGTGGTGGTTGATGATCTCTTCTCAGAGTGGTATTAAGAAAAGATAGATGTTCACACTCAGATATCTGAACCTTAGCAGGTCACATATTTGAAACTATTACCAACTCTTCTGTGCTCTAACTGGGGCTTTTACAAACTTCCAGCTTTATGTTTCCTTTCATTAAACGCATATGTAATGCTCCTAGGAGATAGCATCAATCCCAATGACGTCAATATGAAAACTGTGTCTTTCTCTGACCTGGCAGGGTAAGATCAGGTCTGAAAGCGGCAGATTACGAACAGCAACCAGGGAGGGCTCACATTAACATCTGCTTCAGATATTGAAGGCTGGTTGCCACCTGGTTTCACAACCTACAGAAGCCGATAAGATCCACAGTCTCTTCGGGACAACCCGCCTCCCACAGCTTTTATTCACTTGCCTCCACCAACAATGACGTCAGATCTTTCCTGTTGGCTATCACAACCCACGTTTCATGCTGTGATCTCTTGGGAGTCCCATTCTGAAGTCATACAGAAACTGGAGGTTGTGCAAAAGGCATCGGCTCTCTTATCAGCCATAGGTCCCTTTGCAGACCCTGACCATACCGGAGCAGCAACTCAGCACCAGCAGCAGACAGTGGAGTGAAGCTCTGCCTGTCCATGAGCTCTGACACTACAGAGAGAGCCCCAGCACTTAACACCCATTTCAAGCTCCAGCCCACTCCATACTTAAGACCACGAACTTCAGTGTCATTTGAAGATACCTGACATAGGGGTTGATTCTCACCCCTTTCTCCAAAGTACCTTAGATTAGTTACTCTTCCAGATGTGCTCAGATTTTCTTCTCTGGAGGAAAGAAAAAGAGGCAAAAGTACCTTCCAAAGATGAAGAGTAGTTAGGAGCTTTTTGTTGTTGTTCACTTTGGTGTACTCCATTGTTTTGAATGCTGCTTTTTGTGCTTATGTTGTGGTCATTAAGTTAGTGCTGGAATTCCAATACTTGTTATAAATCATCCCATATAATTTAGATTTAGGAGCATAACATCCAATATTAATTTTTTTCTACAAAACTTGGAGCTTGGACAAAAGCTTGGCGGATCAGCTATGATTCCGTTCTTTGGAATGAAGTAAAACACTCCACCTCTCACCTGCACACTCCTGGTGGCTTTCTTCTGCATCCTCCCATTTACTGTTTGGATTGGGATCTAAAGTGAAGCCTGAGTGAGTACATGGACACAACCAGTTTTTAAAAAAGCAAAAAAAAAAAAAAAAAAAACCAAAACAAAACAGGTTTGGTGCATAAACTGAGGTGTGTCTATGCAATAAGCAGGCACCAGAATCTTCTGGTTCAGGCGACAACAGAACAAGGAAAACAAGTTGTTAAAACATTACCTGGAGCAGAAGTTTCTAACTCTGCGCCAAGTGCGGCACAGGCTTGAGCAACTCCTTTCAATTAAGCTATCATCTTGGAGATCCCTTGTGGGTGGTATGGCTCCGGCCTGTCCCCAGTGTGGGCTGCATGCTCTACCACATGACTTTGTGCTAATTATCATCTTTGCTGTCGCATGTGCTCACCAAGAAGCCATGCCCATCACCACAGCTCCTGCGAGGCAGGTGCTAGGTTGGCACTGTGCAGCTGGATGCCACGGAGGCACGAGCAGCCAAAGAAGGCACAGGCTTCTCTTCAAAATTTCCCAAGGTTTCAAGATTCCCTCACAAAGCAGTCATGTGCCACCAGTGACTTTATAAAGCAGCAGTTCCCAATTAAAAAAAAAATAACGTTCTATGCATTAGGTTTGTAAAGTCAAAGACAGAACTTCTTAGCAACTCCTGTACTCCTTGGCTACCATTACCTCATCTACTGAAGACAATGGTGAAGTAACACACAGATTTGTCCTGGAAAACAAGACGAATTCTTGGCTGAAAGAGTTTTTCTCTGCTGTCTCTAAAACCAAATCTCTCCAAAATATCAGCAACAAATCAATTTTACTTCTTTTCAGTAGAGAGCAAGAAATTACCTTGCCTGATTTCAACCTTCTTCCAGTGTCACAAACCTATCAGGCCAAATAATCTCAGAAGAATTTACCATGTGTTCATATTGGAATCCAAAAATGGGCTTATTTCTGCTTAGTCTGTGTCCAAAGCCACAGAACGAAGTTTGTGTTCAAGGTACCTTAAGCTGGAACCTCTCAAAATGTGAGGGGTTTAGGTCTGTATTGTAGCTTTGTTTTCTGTTTCTAATAAAAAAATAAATTTAAAAAGTATGGATTAACGATTTATGGGGTAGTAATCTATAAAAAGCTCTGCATTCAAGGTATTAGAAAGCAATATAAATTCTTTTGTGGAAATGTAAACGGTATTTAAATGTAAGTAGGTATTATACCCAGTTGGTTAGATGGGGACAGTGAGAAGTCTCTGACTGGCTTTTCTGGGAATCAGATAGGTCCCTAAATCATTAACTTAGTATTAAATCATCTTAAAGATATAAATAAATTGAAAGACTTATTCAGCGATGTCTTGCAGAACTTAAGTAGTTTCTAGGTGAATGACTCATAAGATCAAAGTCAAGGAAGACACCCATTTAATTAGGGACGAAAATCTTGAGCAAACCATAAGGACACCTTTGCCAGGGACAAAACTTTTGCGCACTCCGGTTTCATCTAGCTGCTCTGGAACACAACTGCCCCCAAACTATCCTACAAACACTGAAACGAAACTGAGAAGCAGTTGACCTAGTAAGCCTCCTACTAGCTCCAGAACACTGCTACCACCAATAAATACTCAGTTTCTTCTGGAGCACAAATTACCCAACGGAACAGGTTTGTTATCACGATCCAGCCTTACGCAAGTCAGCCTTTAAATTCCATGGCAACTTCACCATCTCCCCACTGCAGCTGGCAGAACGGCCCAGTTCACCGGGTAACTGCATGGTTGCTTTGCATCACAGGTGACCTCTGTCTGCCATAGTATACTTTCTCATGACAAAATCAATCATGCCATTAAGGAACAACTCATCCTTGATGGCATATTCAGAGCTAACCAGAAACCACAAAATGCCTTTGCCATTCATAAATATGCAGCTTTTTCTTTCCCCTCCGGACAGCCAACGTATTTTAGTTGATATCTGAGGCAGAGCAGTTGATATCACTTTCCAGTGGATTTTCAGAAATTAAAAATAGAATGTATTCTTCAAGTCAACACCAAAAAAAAAAAAAAAAAGAAAAGACTTTGTACTTCTGTATTTGCATGAAGTAGGAAGCCTGGTATGTCAGTAAAGAGAAAATATTATTCATTCTATGAACTAATATTTCCTCTGTGGTAGTAATGAATTTGGTAGGTGTCTCTCCATTATGGAGTGGAAAAATCATGGTCCTACACACTTTAGAGCATGCTTTATTTTTATACCAGCTGACCTTATTTCAGCTATTTATAAAAGCGCTTCAAAGTCCTCGTTACTCCTGGTTTGAGTATCATGGTTATTGAAAAGTGACTGTTCTTGCTGCTGAGTTCTCTGTGTGCATGTACAGTGTCCATTTTGTTCACTCCTCACTGCAGCCCAAGATCTTGCTTTCCTAATCACCCACCCTGCATCCATGCTGGGCTGTCTTCAGGTCTTTTCTGGAGAAGAACAACCAGACTCTGTCTAAATCTCTGCACTGGTTTGCTTCCTTAATCTAACCAGAATACAGAAGAGATGAGCAGAGTTGCTATGCTGTGCTGTTGCATAAGTTTCACCAGGTATCACTAAATTCATATGAGAATTTGCTGAAAAAGCTGAAGTTTAACAATTAACTGCAATTTGTCAACATTTAGTGCATGATTGCTTATAAAAGGACTATCTTCCTAGGGTTTGGCTGCTAGCAAGACTTTGGAAGCCTTGTTTTGATGCGAAGAAAACACTAATGTAAACTTGTGTTATTTTCCTATAATCCAATTACAATCATCAAGCAATATACAAAGTTTTGTTTCTCTAAAGCTGCAGAAATTCAATAATGCTAGATGGTTTATATGGTCAGACTTTCAAGCCCTTCTCCAAGCAGCACATAGCTCAAAAACTCTCTCAGTAATTGCAACAAAGAAGAGATCTGCACTAAGAAATAATCTGAGACACATATGGGACAGCAGAAGAGGACAATTATTTCTGCTCAATTTGGTGAAAATCACAGGACTGCTGTATATCTCCTCTCCTGCTCCCACTCACTTCGACCAGTGTTCTCTTTCATTCAGGAAGTGTGCAAGTTCCCCTCATTTAAAAATTGGCAAACATGAAAACCTCTTGCATTGGCTTTTCCTTTAGAAATATCATTTACCACAGTACCCCCACATCCTTCACTAGAAAAGTTGATCTGGGATTTCTAGACAAGTAACAGTCTGAAGCCTTTCAACAAAATTCTGGTGTAGTGTCAATGCCTGTTCTGAGCAGACTGCATACTTGAATAGCCTGTGCCAAGCTTGGACATACATTACTGCGAACTTTTCCAAGCACATTTTCAGTCCTCATGCCTCTCCATTGTAAAATATGAAGAAATAAAGACAATAAAATCAGAAGAACAAAGGATGGACATTTCAAGGATTGTAGGAAACAAAAAAGGAGTGCAAAGAAAATAGTACCTTAGAAAAAAGGACACATCAATAGAAGTAATTATACCTTTTCCTTCTTTTTTCTGTAGTTACCTGACATACTCCTTTGCTTTTTCACGCTTGATTAAAACAAAGGTATGACTATTCCAATCATTTACCTTCCTATTGCTGTTTACTATCAAGGTTGTGGTTAAAATCAAGAAAATACATAAAGACACATGTCTATCAGAAATCACTTAGACAAAATAGATTTGCCATTTGCCATGCTGTAGACGAAAGCCTGGCATTCCACAAATACAAAAGAGAAAAGAAAAACCAGTTATCTGCTAGCCTAATTTCAGGTGTGCAATTAGTAAAGCTGTAATGCAAACACCTTCTCTGCTCAAGCCACTGTGGGTGTATGTATGTATGACATATCTAATATGAAGCTGAGCATCTAGCCACTAAGATGCTCCTATAAGCTGTACTACAATCCTCTTAAGGATTTAGGGAAATCAGAGGCTCAGCTTTGCCATCTGTGGCTTAATAAATAATTTCTTCGGAGGCTTTGTGCCTTGTTTTAGGGACCTAGAAAATAGTCATGCAGTAATTTCTGAGTCATGGCATTACCACAGAACTCCTTTTTCTCCTTCCTTCTTTCCACACTCAACATCCCTTTCCTCAACAACACACTTCCAAGTGGACAACCTGTGGCAGGCTGTCGTGTGACCCAGCAACGCTGTGTTAGATCAAGGGCTTCTGTGAAATCTGAATCCTATCTTCAGGAGAAAACTATCAAAAGATTCTCATGAAAGCAATATTGCCAGGTCTCTCTCAGTCCCAGATGGACTTACAGCTTGTGGTCCCATAGCAAGGCAGAGGGATCTGTGAGGAACAATTTCCATCTCTGACATAGATCTCACATCCTCAGCTCTGAGTAACATGATGCATGTCAGGTCATCATGCAAAAATTTTGGTATATGACTCAAAGGATCAAAAATAATTCCTTTCGTTTTTGCTCAAAGGCGATAGCAGCACTATTTTTACCAGCACTATTTAAGCAGCAGCAGAAGACCCAAGGCATTTCTACAGTTTTGCAGTTCCTTCATCACATTCAGTGGTGGGGCCTCATCCAGCACTACCACCTCTGAGGAATTCAATTTTTTCCTGCTCTAACTGTGCCAGCCATATCCCCAAGCTCTGAAGCTTCCGAACTATCCAAATCTAACTTAGAACAAAGGAAATCAGAAGAAGTTGGCCTGCTTCTAAAAGAAGGACAAATTAAGGAAATAAAGATGAATAGCATTTCCCTCTGGAGCCTCAGATGAAGATAAAGAGGGCTCACATAGGCCAAAAGATGTTAGTACAAAAGGTGATGAGTTTTAAGTGTTTGTGACAAAAACCTCCTCCCAGAAAATTCAGAAAGAAGTCAGTGATAGTGTATGTTTTCACAAGAACCTGAAAAAAGAGAGAGAGGAATATAGAAATAAATACATAACAGACAGAACCAATACATTAATATATTGGTCTAGTGGTAAGGGCAGGAGACTGAGAGCTGGAAGACCTGGCTCCCAGTGCTGACTTTGCCATTCACTCGGTGCATGGAATACTTGGTGTACGGCATCGGCAAATTACTCTCTCCCTCTGAGCCACAGATTTCCTTCACACGTGTGTTTCAGATGTAATCAAGCTGAAGAGTCTCTCTTCTTACTTCTGTTTCATATTTTTAGGGATTTCTGTTTCTGCTGGAGCCTGCAGCTCTTAAGTTACAATATAAAAATAGCAGCAAAACAGAATGGAAACTATAAAATGTAGTTCAGTGGGTTGTTTTGATTCTGTAACTGCTTCAAAAGCAATAGTAGTCAAATAATTGCTCTGTTTGCAGAGTCAGACCCTGGCCTCGTGCACACCATAGTTTTTGCATGTATTTTCATCAGAGCACCGTGCATGAGGATGCTATATTCTAACCTGGAAACAGATTGTGGATGGCGTTCCAACACACTGCACTTAGCCCATGCAAATCCTAACAAGCACGTTCGCAACTCTTTCGAGAAATGTTTTGTGAGTAGCACTACCCCTGAATGAAATGCTGCCCATAGGATATTTCAAAAGCCTCTTCTGAACAGCCATGTCCTGGATTCCTTTGTACTACCTTACATCAAAGGTGAGGATAAAAAAAAAAAAAATTCCTTTGAATAATTTGTTCTAGGAGAAGATCTGTCCTTGTCAAATGAGTGTGCCTCAGTCTGTAGCTATTAATTTTAAGGAATGATTGAGACATGCCATTTATTTAAATAGAAACACGTACTTTGCTCTGGAAAGCAGTCCCCACATAGGGGCCCATTTGCACACCAGCTCATGAACCCACGCATGCAAACCACAGCAGCTTTCCCACTTTGCATGAGCCAGCGGACAATCCTGACAGTTTTTATGTGCGGTTATGTGAACTGCACATGCAATCATGGTAATTGCATGCAGAAATTGAATGCAAACTGCATAGCTAATTTGTTTTTTAAAAGGGGGTAATCTTGCAACACTGTATACAAAGGAGTCAAACAATAATTACAACACGCTTTTCAAACTTCTTAGAACAAATTCCGTGCTTCCATGCAGTTGTGCTAAAATATTTTCCAGCTGCCACTGTGCCTGCACATCGATATGAAGAAACTTTTTTCAAAATCACCAGGAGAGATAGATGAATTTCATTTGTTTGACAGAATGCCCGAATAGTATTTCTTAACAAACAGTATCAACAGCAGCTTATATTGCTGGGATAAGGAGTGTGGGTCTGTAGCAGAGCTCTTATCAGATCCATAAATGCATTAGAGAGCGTGGCGAGAAGTCAGTGGAGTCAGAGCAGTTTGCTGGGAAGGCCTCAGCTGAGACTGGGCATTTTGCCTGGGATGGCAAACTGAGGATTAAGGGCTTTATGGGACATGTGAACTCCACTCAAATGCAAACATAAGCATGATTAAAATTTAGCAAACTATGATGTACAAGCCCTTGGGCAAAATCCAGTAGACACAGCTGTATTTATAGGTTGATACAAAGAAGATCTGTTAGACTTAACAGCAATTCAGCAGCACAGGGAACAGAGAGGAGTTTGAGATCTCTCACAGCTACGCAGGGCGACAAGGCTCCATGCAATGCAGCATTGCTTTCTCTCAACTACTCCCTTTGGCAGCTCGGACCATACAGTTTCTATGCAGGACCATTTTTCCTATGGATCAATGCATTAGCAACTATAATTAGACTCATAGGAGAAAACTACATCATTCTTTCAAAGCCCAGGTGTCTGCGCAGCTATTTAGATCATCTTAAGATCTTGGTGGAGGGCTGCACTTCATTGGTCTGCACTGATAATGAGAACAAAAGAAACGTGGAAACAATGTGAAAGATTAATGGATAGGAAGGCACTACAATCTAGACCGGCTGCAGAGCATCACACACAATGAAACACTTCACCAGCAGTGAAAGCACTGAAATAAGTGGAAATGAGGCATTAGTATCACCCGAGAAAATCAGAACTTCTGCCAGCAGTTCTCTGTAGCAGGGAGAAACCTGCAGCTTCAGACTCAGGGGAAAAAGCAGTTGGGACACCCTGGTTATGAGACCTTCCTTCTGTTTTCTCCAAGTGAATCAACCTCACTGCATTACCAGTTCTCAGAGAAAAGGCAGGAAGCACGCAGGAACCCTGACGGACAGGACCTTCGCGACAGCAAACTCTGAGCTACCTCTGCCCTACAGAAAATCAGTTGTTGGAGGGTCCCTTGCTCTGCATCACTCAGGGTAAAGGACCAGCCGTGGTGCTGCAGGTACAAAAAAGCCTGGACTTCTCAGAATCGTGCTTCAGATCCAGTTGTACATCCCTGTTATGCTACAGCCCTGTGAAGCTAAACTGTCTCCAGGAGCCATACGACGTCTCATCTAAATGAGGAAAAGCACTTTGGGATCAGTCAAAATAGGCCATCTCCCATCTCACATCTGCTCTTGCATCTGGGCTTGTCCTGCCCGGTAGCGCTGGGTGACAGCCGAGCATCCCTGCCGCAGCACAGCTGGGAGGAGCAGACTCCAGCAGTGATTTGGACACCATCAGTCCTCAGCATCCCAGTCTGGGGTCTGACCATACTGCAGGAAACAAAGAGCGTAAAAGAGCCATTGTGAAGTACCTCTGCCTCCTGCTGAGCCTGACAGCAGCAGCCAGTGCCATGGTGGCACTGGGACACAGCTTTTTCCCTGCGATGGAGGGCTGTGGGGCACTGGACTGCATGCTTGGCATCACTGCTTACTGGCTGCTGTCCCTCCCTCACAGCCAGCAGCAGGGACAGGGGTGCCACGGGGCTGTGCCGGGATGGTGGAGGCCATCTTTGTGTTATTCTCCCCTTTTGGTACATGAAAATCTCAGGTTAAAGATGTTATGGTAAAACAGAGCCCCGTGTATTTTTTCTAAAATGCACAGTATCCTGTGTACTGCCAATATTCTGCACAAAGTGCATTCTGGTAAAAACAGAAATTCAGAGGCTGCACCAGTAATCACCAAACTATATCAAGTAATAGAAACGACGCCAAACAGTCAAAACCAAAATGAGAAAAAGGTTGCAAGGATGAAACAAGGTTTATACCTTTTCCAAACACAGTAACTATGGCAAAGCATGCTGCTTGCTTTAGAACCCTCTAACAAAAAACTTCCTGTGTTCTACATCTCACTGCTCAGGTGAAGTCTGGGGCTTTTTGTGAATAAAGCAGCCACAGGCAGTGAGAGGTCAATCTGATCATAAGACCTGTCTGTGAAGCACTAGCTATGGAGAAAGGAAGCATCCTTTATCTGGAGGCTGGATGTTCCACAGTGGTCCTCCAAAAAAGAGTCCAGGATCGTCACTGAGGAGGCAAATGCAACAGAAAACTCTGGGCATGCACCAGTGAGCCTGAGAAGCCCATTTCCACGCAGCCAGGTTGCAGTGCTCGCCCTCCAGTCGTACCAGGGCTCCAGCCCACGAGCTCCTGCAATGCCCTCAGCCCCGCCAGGACTCAAGGACAGCTGCCAGCCAGGCTGAGTCCCCATCCTTCTAGAAAGCAGTTACATGTTGCCCTAATGCACACAGTTATAACTGTATCTTATGCACAGGCACTTCATCCTGCAGCTTTTATAGGGTTCCATTCTGCTTTTTCTTTTTAATGCTGTTTCATTCTATTCATTTGTGTTGTTTTTTAAGTATTTTGAATAAGCTTCAGAGGCTGACTTATTTGCAAGGGAAACAGCCAAAGAGACTCTCCCTCCCCAGTTTCAGTGTGAGCCAGATGGCCACACTTTAACCATTTCTCTTAAATCAAAAAAACAATTGCAAGTCAAATAGTGCTGGGCCAGCCATGTCAGCTGGTGCAGAGCCCTACTGACTTCAGGGAGGCAGGCAAATTTACAGTGGGTGAGCCACTCCTCCCACTCTGTGTTGCAACTTCTAGTGACTTTACTGAGGCTTACAAAGCTAATGTTTTTTTGAAGTGTGGCTTAAATCAAGAGACTGCATGAGAGCCGAAGCCTGGGTGATTTTTGTGCTGGCTTTTTCTTAAGCTTGAGTTTCTCATCCACATGGCTGTATAGAAAAACTGGAAAATGTTAGGTGAGCACTGTGATGTAAGAAGAGCAACCAATTTTAAACAAATCTCAAAATCATTTTTTTCCCTATGTGTTTTTTATTTGTGAGAGGTGTTTGTTCAAATGGAACAAATAATAAAGAAAACTTCAAGAACATGGTCCTAACTCTCTGAAACCAGCAAAACCCAGTAAGTGCTGAAGCTGGCAAAGCACTGCCTCAGGTGAACATCAGAGCAACTTCACCACAATTAGCAGGGCTGAAAGGAGGCGAGGGGATAGCAGTGAGACCTGTCCTTCTTTCAATAAAGGAAGAGAATGTTTTTTGCATGTCTCATGAAGACTGTGTTACCCTCCTGTCCTGGTACTTGAGCTGTGCAGATGGGATGCTGGCGGGCAGGTGTTCTGCCTAAGCTGTGCAGCCTCTTAAGTCCCAGCAATACTTAAATATCAGTGAATTAAGAACAGGAAGGGCAGCATTTGAAACTGATTAGTTGAAATGTACAGGAGCTGCAGGAAAACATGTTTGGATTGTTCTGCTTCTGAGCTCTCCTTTAAGCCCAGCGCTTCCACTAGGAGTTGAGGTTCCCCAGGCAGTGATTGCCTCTTTTCCTTTTTGCTATTTTTACCCCTTCTCAATGGTGGTAGAGAAACTCGTGCAGCATCAAGGATTGGGGATCAAAGTATTAATATAATTCAAATGCAATATGTCAATAAAGGATGAAATTCACTAATTCACACAAATTGGGAGCACACTTCAAATAGCATAGCACATAATGAGTTGAAAGATAAACATGCTCTTTTCCAGCCTGATACCTTTTTCAGAACACAGAGTAAAAATGGTAGAAAACAATGCTCCTTTCTTCCCTAAAACTACACAGAGCATAATAAAAAAAAGTAATGTGCAATCAGCCCCTTGATGTTTCTGAGGTAGTAGCAGGAACTGATACTGCCCAGAGCAGCAACGGGTTTCTGCATCCCACACACGGGAAGAGAAACTGAAACAAGGGATGCATGGAAAATCCATTAGCAGGAACCTATGTGGAGACAGAACATTATGGTTTTTGCCAGATCTCAAGAGGTCCAAGCACAGCATGCTAATGTTTATGATACAAGTCAGTCAGTCTCCAAGCTTATGTTATTTTGTTTTGCTAAAAGAATATGAGATGTTAGAATAATCACTTGTGTTTTTACTGACTAACTCTCCTTAGTAGCTTCTCTCAAGTGTAGCTGGTTTTAATTTGCAGAATGAGGGTGGGCACAGCTTAGCATTTCTAAAGCTCTAATTGAGAGCATTTCCCTAGCAGAGAACAAAAATGTGACATTTATTTCTTAGAAGTTTTTAAACTAGATGTTTTGATTTTAGTTGGCAAATTTCTGGACTGTTATTTTTTTTTCCTAAGTCCTTTGCTTTTACAGTATGATTAAATTCAAAATGTTTGTATCATTCAGATGACAGATGACATGGCCCAAAGGCAAACACTCAGGATCATCTATCAGGTGCATGGCTCTGCTGCTGTTTGCTGTGTGCTTTGCCAGCAAGTCGGAGACCTCGTGTGCTTCTGTTGCTTTACCTGTAAAACTGAGATAATGACACTTCACCCTTTTTGCTAAAAGCTCTGACATCTTTTGTATCTAGAAGCGCTACATAGGACTAAAATACTAATGTAAATGCCTGGATAACCCCATCTCACTAGAAATAAAGGAGAGTTGATAGGGAGAGAAATAGTAACCTTTGTCTCAAGGGACCTGGGGTTGGTTTTGGTTTCTAGTCTCTATTCATTTCTCTCTAGCTTCCAGAATTGTCTGAAACATCTGCTGAATTGGCACAATTTGAATGGAGAGATTTCACCTCATCCGAATTTCGTCCTGATGCAGAACTGTCAATGTCTGGTGTTTTCAAAGGAAACAATTTTTTCTGAGTGCGGTGCCAGGAACAATCTCTGCTCTTTGACTCAATCTGTAAGCCCATGGGGTTATGTATTTATTTACTTATTTATTTTGATGTCTCCAAAAAAGTAATGCGTGTTGCTCTACCAGACTGCACGCTGTAAAACAGCAAAAGCAAATAAACTGCAATTGTTAATGTTAATTGGACTTACTTTACCACGTCATTTCCAATTTTTTTCAAAACGGAGATTAAATAGGGTTGGAGAAAAAGCTGTGATTTTGTCATAAGCAATCCAGTTAGCAGAGTGAACTGAAGGGATTTGATTGTTCAGAGCTCTGCACAACCAATGAACCGCACAAATTCACATTAATCTGCCCGTCCACACCCCTCAGAGTTGTCTGCACGGCCCCGTGGTTCTGCACGCAGCAGCCGTGGAGGTCTCAGGCTCTACACCCATGTGTAGAAGGGCCACGGCTCTTTGGTGCATTTTGCACCACTCAGCACTGCGCAGACCTCTGAAAACACACAAGCTGAAATTTCTGTAAGCATATAACTCACTGACACCTCAGATTTTTTCAGCCAAATGGCAAAAAAAAATTTGGCTTTTCCCTGATGGTTGGTATGGGGCTTGCTCGGTGGAAACTTGGAAGAGTGAAAACCCAGGAAGCACACTACCTTGCAGACTTGAGAAGTTCACACAATCTAAAAAGCAGCCCAAGCCACCCAGCCTCCAGCACGAAGGCAGAACTGCATCCCCACAGCACTACGCTGATGGCATTCCCCACACTGCATTTAAAAGACCCAGGGGAGAATGCTCCAGCCTAAATGATCTCATTCATTCAGGATGTTTTCATTAATAGCCTGCTTCAATTTTCCAGTCGATAGTTTCAGTGTATTATTCTTAGCAATCCCTTAATAAACCCCTGTATCTTTTTTTCCTAATGCCACAGTGTTTATGCCTTTTGCATTCCATCACGCACTCTGCTCATTCACACTCGTGCCCTCAGTTCCAGCAGCTCCCACACACCGAGCCACTGTCATTTGCTTGCACAGAACCACATCCCCACATGCACAGAGAAATGCACTGATTTCCTCTGAATTTCCACTCAGTTTAGTCTCAAGGTTCCCAGAATGGAGCACACCATCCTGGTCAAAGCCTTATCAGAGAGCAGTTGCAATTCCTGCCTCTGTTCCTACTTCTATTCCCTATCTCACCTGGCACTTTCTTGTTGTCAGGTCTGTGCATCACGAGTATATATTTCATTTTCTGTCATCAAGCACTTCAGGGTGCTTTTCTGGGTTTCTCCCCCCGAATGAGGTTTTCCTCATGTATTAGCTTTGCATTCTCTGTATCGTATTGTGTTGCTTTCTGCCCATTCTCCACAGACCTACCATGGACACACCTGGGCAGCCCAACCTCCCATGTCGCTGTCATCTACAGATTTTACTAACACTGCCTCCTTTCAAATCACTTCCAGTAGCTAGGAATCAACAGAAACCTCATCTTGATGCTAAAGACCTCCCCAAAACAAGATGTGTTGCTGTTAATAATTATCCTCCAGCCAGTTTGCAGTCCTTATGACACAGTGTTTATGCCCAAACTAACGTGTAAACTTGTTTTGCAAGTGGGAATGTCATGAGAAACCACATAAAGTGCATTACTAAGACCTAAATCATCAGTAGACCCAGCAAATTTCCTTTTATTCACTGATTTTGTAATTCTGCTTTCCAAAAGAAGTTTCGAACATTTATTTTCTATTCTTTCTTTGCTACTAAGGCTCATTTCTTTCCTTCTGTAAAAAAAAAAATTCGTAGTTTTTCCATTTTCCATTCCTGCACTCCTTTTCTCAAGCTGAGATATTCCCAAGACCTTCCATTAATTAGTTAGGAAGACAAAACTTGTCATAGTTTACCCTGCATCACAAAAGCTGATGAAAAATTCACTATTTGGTGCAGCTGCAGAGCAGATGTGTGCCCTGAACTCTGAGATTTTTGCTCCCTCCATGTAACATGAGTCAGAATTTTAGGCAAATGTATATGCCAACACTTATCAGAGCGCAATACCTGAAATGCCTCAGCATTTGCCTTTTGGGGGAAACGGGATTTAGCTACAATATCTCAGATAGCAGAACATGACACAGGAAGAGAATTTTACCATTTGCCCTTGCTGATGGCTGCAAGTCATGTCACAGAGGGGTTTCAGGCTCAGATCCTGGCCCTGGAGCCCAGAGCAGGACACCAACTTGCTTAGAAGTGAAAATGGCTTCTGGCATGGACGGGATGCCCATCAGACACCACAAAGGCACCCAGAGCATGCAAGGTAGCAGGCACTGTGGGAAGAAGACTGAGTTCTTGACAGCTTGAACTCTTCCAGTTCTAAAAATGGAGCAGGAGACTACAAAAGCCCCACATAACAATGGGACTGCAGAAGCAGAATGGCCATAGATTGCCCATTCAGATCATTCAAGACATTTTGCCCTATTATATGGAAAATATAACTTGTGATCGCAAGAGAGAAGAATAGGTAGGAAGGTTGTCAGCTCTGGAACCGGGTAAAACAAAGGTTACATGCTCTGCCAGAGAAGACTCTAGCTCCCAAACCCACTAAAAGTAAAATTTACAGAACCTTTGAAATAAGCAGAACTCTGCCTGGAAATCAAATAAGGAGAAATGGAAAAAGGATATGCACAGACGGCATGTTCATATGGCCAACATACGGAAATCAGATGGAATAGCTACTGTTTTTTAAGTTCCACAAGAACAATGAATTGAAGAGAAGCAAAAGACTTCATTCTCATTCCATTTATTCCCCTTAATACTCCACTGCTTCCCAGCCCTCAGAGCACGTATAGCGCTTACCCTGTTTTTCAGATATTTGCCATAAATCTTGGAAGCCTCAGATTGTTCTGTAAGTACTCTCACTCCTTTGCTGTAGTAAAGTAAACCACGTAAAGAAGTAGCAGATGAAAAGCAACAGAAGGATTGGCACGCTGTTACCTAAAAAAAATCCCTGCAGCATCCTCACCATCAACACTGGGCTCATTCTTACAGCTTGATGGAAAGAGCAGCATATGAGCATCGCTGCGCACACACATCCAGTGTGTTTATTTAACCACACACACATAAAATCGTGTTGAAATCAAAACATATCTTAATTCTAGGCAAAACTTTTTAATTAAAGGAAACATCTTTTCCTCATTAATGCATTGTATGATGTACCAACGACCATGACATACTCCTGTGGCATGTTTTTTTCTTCTCTTTGTGTGAACATCTGTACATTTCCCCAGAAGCTGAATTTGACACATGTGATGCAGGAACAGAACTGTATTTTCAGTGGAAGTCTAAAGCAAACAGATGCGTACAGCATCTGCCAACAAGTTATAAGGAAGTTGCTTCTGCTCCAGGACATAATAACCTATGCACTTCTCCTTAGAAGAATGCTTGCCTTCTATGGAAAAGATATAACTCCATACTATGAGATGTATTTCCAGTTTTATGGAAAATAGAGAACCGTGGGTTTGCAAGGAACCCTTGGAGGTCTTCTAGTCAAGCACTCTGCTCAGGTAGGGTCAGTACAGCAGGTTGCTCTGGAGTATGTCCAGGGGAGTTTGGTTATCTCAAAGGATGGCGACTCCACACTCTCTGCGTAACCTGCTGAAGTGCTTGACCATCCTCACATTGAAAAAAATATATATCTTATATTTAAATTGAATTTTCTCTATTTCAATTTTTGCGGTACTGCCCGACTCTGTCTCCTTTACTCCCCACCATCAGACACTCATACAAACTGGCAAGAAATCCCTTGAGGCTTCTTTTCTCCAGGTTGAACAACCTCAGATCTCTTTGCCTCACCCCATGTGTCAGACTCTCCTGTCTCTTACGCATCTCCATGGCCCTTCACTGGACTCTCTCCAGCGTGTTTCTGTCCTTCTTGCACTGGGAGCCCACAACTGGACACAGTACCCCAGATATGTCTCACAAGTGCTGAGCAGAGAATAATTACTTTGCTTAAACTTCTGGCAATGCTGCTCCTACTGCAGTCCAGGATGCTGTTGGCTTTCTTTTCTGAAGAGACATAAAGCTGACTCATGTTCAGTTTGTCATCTACCAGAAACCCCATGTCCTTCTGTGAGACTTCTGGCTTCTGGGTAGCTCAGTATACATGGACTTCATTTTCAAATCTGTGTATCTAATCCCAGGCACATAAATCCATATTGGGCATCAAAATAAAAGCAAGTTGCTATTCCAAGGCACTATGTACCTACAGCTCCCAATGGAGAAAAGTGAAAGTGTTATGATAAAAGCCCTATTTCATGTTTCCAGGTTGCCTGCAGCAGAGCCTTCATCATCAAATTTTGTATAAACAGAGTCTCTGTAAGATGCTACATTTCAACTAAGCTCTAACAAGAACCACTCAAGAGAAAAGTGTATTTCCTTCTAGTTTATTCCTTTGGTTTCAATTGCGATAAGTTACAAACCTATTGTAAGATAGATACCATGCAACATGGGAGCATGCAGCTCTAAGATAACTCATCGTAAAACAGTGATCTATGTGGAAGGGTAGACAATGCTGCATTATGCATGAGAATTTCAGATTCTCTATGAACAGATCCCCACTGCCATGTGCTGGGAGGTATGAATTAGACATGATGAACAGAATAAAGCCAAGAGCCTGTTTGGGATATCTTTTTATAAAGCACTTGCCCGTCCTTCCACTTAGAACAGGTCGCTGCATCCATTCCCTTATTAACCATCACAGCCCCTCATTCTGGAACTCTCTTGTTAAGGTGAATAGCAAAAAAGGGAAAAATAAGATCTTACTGCTAAAGCCCAATCCCTGGCCCCTAGGGTGCCTAGTTGTACAAAATGGTTGCAGAATGTAAATGCTGAAATGAGCACTACAGAAATGCTTATGGATGAAGAAACAATATCATGAATTGTGTTATGTCAAGTGAGACCCTATTTATAAACAGACAAAAAGCTTCTTGATGTGTAAGTAAGTGATGGGAGGCAGGAGATTGTTCATTGTACAAATGAGTGCAAAATATGATAAAAAGGAACTGCAGGGCTCTCAGGAAGAATAATTTATGTGCCATTATCACTTTGACTCAGAGGACACTAGCACATTCATTGGTGTGGAGCTGCAGTGAGTCTGTGCCTACCATATGTGAATTCTATGGAAGGTTCTGCACTTGGTATGTTTTGGGGGAAGGTCTTTGGAAGATCCTGGAGTTCCTCATGATCAACGCCAGCAGTCTGTGTATGCTGAGGGAGGTTTGGCAGAGAGGCAACAAAACACAAGTGCTGATTTGGAAGTGCCAGCCCTTGCTCTCCGCATGGCAGACATTCTACATGCTCAAGTTGCCTCAAAAGCTGCACAGAAAGGCAGAAGGCAGACAGTGTGCAGTGTTTCAGAGAGCAGCAGCAGCTCAAGCAGGTTATGGGGAGCTATTTGCATACAAACAAAACAAGGCAGAGGCTGAATAGAAGATGCCCGTTATTTCTCCAGGGGCTTTAAACATTGCCTCCTTTATCCCTTAGGCAAATGCAATGACGTGTCATACTGATCCTTCATTCATTTTCATTCCACTTCCTTCATGCAGTCACACCTCGGACAAGCCTCTTGAAAGGAAAGCATTCAAGCAAAATTGTCTGTATACAAATGTGGACCGAGTGCCAGCTTTCAAGATGAGACAGCAAGATGCAAGACTTTACAGCCAGTGTCCAGTTCAGTTTAGACTTTGCAAGCCTACAAACCTTGATTTGCTCAGAGCAGCATGGCTAGTTGGTTGGATGCTGCCATAGCAGCTGCTCACAGAATTGGGGTGATGGTGATTTCTGGCACCAGGCATTATAGCCCGCACCCAACGCAAGGCCCCAGTGCTAAAGGAAAGCCAACTAGCTCTATTCCATCAAACTAAACAGGTGTTACAGTGTAACCTTCACACTGCCAAGGAGCACCTATTTTTTGGAGATTGGAAAAAAACACTAGCAGAGGGAGGAAATACCAAAGAAAGAATCAAAGTCAGGTTACTCTGACAGTATATGGTGCCCTCACGTCTGCTGTACAACACCTACACATCAAGTTTAACTTTTCCAAGGGCATTGATGGGACTTGGAAATCGAATCCCATCCAAACTGTACACTCCAGGAAGGCAGTGCTCCACCGACCACTGCAGACAAGATGTAAACAAGGGACAGTGGGTAAGACGCTGAGTTTGCAATGCTAAATATATTGGTTGCTCTCTGTCATTGCTTTAATAGGGGCCACTATAAAGACAGTGTTCAGAGTCAGATTTTTCCCTACTGCACTTCCCTAACCTTGCCAATCTTAGAGTTGGGGCTTATAGCACTGAGTAGTTTATCTCTTCTGAAGAAGTAACAAAATGCCATGGCTTTCAGACCCCTTATCTCATAGACCCTTATCTTTTTTACTTCCAATTGTGCCTGGGGAAAGGATGAGGAACAGATGAACACTCAGGAATTTAGCACGTTGTTAGTATTTTTTTAACCTAGGGGCAAGGAACAAAACCAGCCAGCTAAGTGCTGTGAAGCACAGCGCTTAACTTTGCCTCCTGATCTCTGAATCCAGCACATTAAAGGCTGGCGCGGCTGTTTGATACCTGCTGCTGCTAAGAGAATGCATAATGATAAAACCACCAGCTAAGCTCTTACATCATTTTACAATCAGGCATCTCAAAAACTGTTTATCTGATCAGCACCAAATTCTGTCAGAGCGTTGACATGTGCATTTCTAAATAATTTCAGCATGTCAACCTGAATAGACACACAGAATCAGAGAGTTAATTATCTTTGACAACTTTGCCAGCTAATTTCCTATTTATATGTACCAAACTAGGGGCCTCTTTTATCCTTCCTTGTCACAAAGAGTTTATCAATCAAATCAAGGCCTAAAATTGGCTGCCAAGGCGGTCTGCCATCCCAAAGGGGAGTTTATCTGTTTGAAATCTTTCCGACTACCTAATGACAGCAACATTGACGTGGAACATAACAGGCATTGTTTTCTGTTGTTCCTTCTCCCCTCCTCCCTCTCCCCTCCCACCCAAGCAGACCCTGTATCTCTGGGACAAGGCGCAGCTCTGGCTGTGCTCCTGCCCTCCCACTGCTCCCTGCTTCCCAACGATGGATGCAGCTGTCAGGACTGGGTTGGGGATACACACAGTTCACCTCGGGATGTGAGCTGACAGGACCTGCCCGTGTAGGCTCCATCCTTGTCTCTGCCAATTCAAGCACATTCACTGAGGAATATGAACAACATTAAACACTGTCCGTTCCCACTGACAGGCATTAGATGGCGGAGCTTTCCATGCATGTTGTCACTACTTTTCTCTGACAGGCAGTTATGTTTTACTCTAACAGCCATATAGCTCCTCTCGTGTTCCCTCAAACTGGGTGGGATTTCACAAGGACACCACAGGGCTGTCACTCTGTGGTGCACGCCAGAGTCATCCCTCATCAGGGAGCTCCCCATAACGCACCATGTGAAAATGCAGCAACATCCCATAGCAAACAGAAAGAACCATGGTCTTTCTCTTAAGTAACATATATATGAATCCAAATCCAGCGCTGGGACTACCTGTCTCACCACAGGTGGGGAAAAGTGCCCAGGGGCCAAATCCCGCTGGCCAGGGGACACCATGGAGACAATTTCTCTAGCCAAGTTATGACAGAGAGGACCTTCCTCTGGGATCAGGGTGGCACAGCAGTCCTTCTCAGGTACAGCATCACACATGATGCTGGCCAATCACACCACCCTTAGCAGTTAAAAATAAATAAATTAAAATTATAGAACACTCTAAAAACATTGAATTATCACTTAGAGAGTCAGCAATCCTGGGCCAAGCCATACAGGAAAAATTTATTCTGTAAGGAAAAGACAAAATCACGGTCTCGTTTTGCATTCTTAGAGATCGGCCTGTTTCTTCCCCACCAATGTCTACTACAGCCATGCTGACCAGAAGATGCTCAGCACTCTGCCTCACATGCATGCTGTTCACTGCAGATGCAGAGGAGATCAGATGTCTGTTCCAGTGCTCCCCCTGACCTCTGAGGCTCAAGGTGCTCATATCTCAAGGATCCTCCCCAGGAAGTCAGCCAAATAGAGTTATAATCACAGTTTTTAACACTCCACTAAACTCCTAAATCTGCAGGTGTCTTCCATCATTAGAAAATGGCTCCCTTTCTAATTCCGGCCTTTCACCCCAAAGGATCTTTCTTCAATCCACTGCTGCTTGAGAACATGGTGGGCACTGCACAAGCCAGTCCCCTTGGCTGGGAGAAGAGCACCTGACTTGCATTCTTTCTGTCGATAAGGCAAGTGTTCAAGATCTGCATCCTGTCACAGAAGGTACAAAGCATCTGGAGTGAAGTGCTTCATTGTAATGAGCTCTTGAAAGCAGATTTTGTTATTTTATTACTTATTATCTAAAGGAAGAGGCAAGAGGGGGAAAAATGACTGGCAGATTCTTTAATGTCACCCAAAAGCCTCAAGGGCCCAATTAATCAGGAAATATGTTTGGCTTTTGGACTTCTGTTGCCCATTCCCTGAGGCTTCTGCAGTGCGGGGGCTGGACATATGTTACTTGCTCACGCTCTATGAAATTATATTTGCATGGGGAGTGATACCTGCTAGTCCAGAATTAAGATGTCAAGACCTTCTCTCATTCAAATGCCAGCGCTTTCAGCTGGTGTGTGTCTGGAGAGGGCCCATGATCCACTAGAACAGCTTGGTTCATAACCTTCGCCATTCCCATGAGAGTCTGAGGGACAATCCAGCTGTTTGGATAGCACAGTGGAATAGGAAATAGGAGAACATGCACTCTTACACTCTCCTAGGTTTCCACTGAAGAGTATAAAGCAACTCACCACCAAATAACTCAGATAATAAGAAATAACATTTCATGAACTCATGAAACTGACACTGATTAAAAGTCCTTCAAATCTGCTGAGCCAATGGGGAAACTCCTTTCTCTTTTGAAAGCAATGACAAAATTACGGCAGGAAAAATATTTTGTTCCAAATACACTAACCAGGAACGGCATTAAGCAGCTAAAGCTGAGTTGGTTTCTTTGGAAACAATCAACATCAACTTAAAAGTTTATGATACTTTCTCACCTGCATTACCTCTTCTGAAGATCTGCAACTTTTCAAAGCTGCCAACAGAAACTAGCCATTATAGCACCACTAAAGGCCAGCCTGTATTACAGAAAATACTCTGGAAGCCTAGAAGTACCTTTTGCTTACTTATTCTGGGATGAACAAATAAGCTTGCAATTTGCTCCTTGCTCCAAGGAACGTACACTTTAACTGGCAGACCCCCATGACTGCTGGATTGCTTTGATCTGCTGAGGGATCGCAGCAAATCCCCACTCCAAGCTCCCACTGCCTGCAGAACGGCGTGTTTTTGGCAGGGGTGGCTCAGGGCCAGGCATACACAGACACAGGTATATTCAGACACATTCACTGTGTTCTGGGAGACTTACAGTGACAGATCTCACACTAACTCCAGCAGCAGAAAAAATGGCTCATGACACAGCTAGGGGAGCGATAATGTGGGTTAATGTTGTCTGTGCAATGGCTATTATTTTTATTTCCCTGTCTCTGGAAGATGAACACTCAAAAATATTTTTAAATATGGAGTGAAACGACCGTGTCCAGGCCCCAGAGAACAATCCTGAGTGATTAATACTGATGCCCTGGTTGCCAGTAGCCCTGTTAGTGCTGTGAAGGGCTCCTCAGAGTTAGTGAAAGATGGCTAAGGTTTCACCGAACACACACAAAAGTTGCTGGGCAGAGAACATTGAAAAGTGAAATTCTCATCTTTCCACTGCATTAATAAAGCTGCTGTAGCAATAGCGCAAGGTCTCGTACACCAGACAGCCAATTCTCAGCAGGGAACTCACATAAAAAGAAAGAGATTACTTCTGGATGCTGCCTTTGCTGAGACTCCCGGCACAACCCGTGGGTGCTGAGATGCTTATCCAGTAGAAGCTGGGCAGAGATCAGCAATTCATTTCACATTAGCTGGTATTGAACATCAGTCATTACAACCAGCACCGTCCAGATTTGAGCCAGTGACCTACGGGTGAAAGGCTGCAGCTTCCCGAGCCACTAATCATTACGTTTTGACACAACCAATTATTCAAAAACAGTCACTCGGAGCTCAATTAAAATTTCGGGAACTTAACCTTTTCTTTGCTTCTCTTTTGTCTCCTGCACGTCGTGTTCCTCACTCTGAATAAACCGCACGCTTTGTCACTGCATGCAGACTGCCAGCACCTCCCACCCCCGTCCCAGCCCGCCAGGCCTCGCGCGCGCCCAGGCCTCGGAGCGCTCCTGACAGGCCCTCAGCCGCCGCTGAGCCAAATTCCTTCTGACAGCACTCACTCAGCAAGCCGAAAACTAAAGAGGTGTACAGATTTGTTTAGTTACCTGGCTTGTGTGATAGATGTTATAATTAACTCTCTGTCTAATGCTGAAAAGCTATTGTTAAGTTTCATGGCCTTTGAAGATTCGCATTTGTAACAGCAAACCTCTCAAATGAACACATTTAGCAATGACTGCACTTTTCAGTGATTTCTTAATGTTGCCAAACAGAAGCACTGAATATTTATAGAGTTTCTGTTAAAAAATTACACATATCGTTGCTTGTTTTTGCTTTGATCTAGAATTTATTGTCTATGAAGTAAAAAAAAGACAGACCCCCCCCCGCACACCTCCACCGCATGCTGAGTGCTCGAGGCACTGCGCTAGGCAGGTCACCTCCGACTCCAGCACAAATCTAATTAAATTAATGCCACCTCTTGGACAACACGGGATCATTATTGCTGCAACCATTCTAACATTTATCACATCCATGCGGTCATCAATCAGAACCTAAATGCTTAGTCTCCCACTCTGTGTTCCCCACAATGCATCCAGCTGCACTTCTTCTCTCCAGCCTGAGAAATTATTGCAGACAGAGCCCTGGTGTGACTACAGCAAAGTGTCCAGCTCCCGTGTTACTGGCAGGCTCTGCTTTGCAGTGCAACAAGCAGGTGGAATTTTTCTGTCAGAATAGGTCTCTGATGCTAGCTGCTTCAACTTCTACCAAATTTAAGTCTCTTAGACACTCCAATGAAAATATCATTTGTAGCACCTTAGATTTCACCTTTGAATTCGGCCCAGCGGGTAACTTCTGAACTGGGTCATGGGTCTCTCTGCTTTCCAAGAACGCACGAGGATAACACATTGCTATGTTTCTGGAAGGCAGACCTTATGAGAATGTCTCTAAATAATACAGTAATGCACTCTACACATGCCAACACTGCCATGTCTAATGCCTGAACAGCCATTACTTTCACTTCTCTCTGGAACATGGATGCAATCAGTTATTCCAGATTTTCACCTGCCAGGAAAATGATAATGGACTAAACAAAAGGGCTCCAAAGGTCATGTCTTCTATCTGCCTTCTGTGTACACAGATGAGCAGGATTTTGGTCTTTCAGGCAGACACAGAGCTCAGCAATCACAACTTTCCTTACTCCATCTTGCAGAAGTATTTTACCATCAGCAGAACACAACAGAAACAACTATGCAACTGGCAGCTTTCTACAATTCTATGATTCTGTGATTTCAAAAATAAAGGAAAAAATAAATTGCAGTTAGAATTTACTTCCCGCTCCCAGCTCTGTCCCTGTCATTACCATTGTGACTTCTAATCTTTTCCATGATTAACTTCACAATACCCCCATCTTCATTAGCTCTCCAGGCTATCTAAGATTTTTAAATACTACAGTGACAAAAACAAAGACACAGCCACTCTGCCTTAGGGAGATGACGCTCTGGCGTTTCAAACACACTTCACGTATTTCCTATAGAGCTATTTAGAGTATGAACAGAAAGGATAATCAGTTATTTAAATTATCTTTCTTCTTTTATTACAATGTTTTTTTGTTTAATCCTGAGATTGATTTTACATGAAAACCTGTCACTACCCTTTTAGCAGAAAGCAGTCTATGAGGGTTTGTTTTAATAATTATTATAGTCCTCTTGACTGCCCTACACACAGAACACACTTGTTCTGATGAAATACAGCCTAAGACTGATGTCAGAGTTGACATTCTCATGTCTTATGCTCCAGATAGGTGAGGTGCTGTCCCTTTGATCACAGAAGTGGTACTGGAGTTGAATGTACCATTTTGCCATAGTAAGCACCACGCCATGTTTTCATTGAGAAATATTTCTTTTGGAGTTTATTCTGTAACTTGCTTATAAACATTTGCTTTAAGTTTGGTGGAGATGTTGTCGAGAACATTGATTTTAAATAATAACAAAACACTTCAGCTCCTTTAAACTACTAGAGTATTAAGAAAACACAAGTTAAGCAGTTTATGAAGCTTAAATTTCTATAACTGTTCCGGGGTATTGGTATAATACTTGAAGTTCTTCTTTCAGTGTACATTTCCGTAAAACGCATAACAATACCTGCTTAAATTCAGATTTACCCAGGAGACCAGAACATCTTTGAATTGCACATCTGCTTTATCATGCAAATGTTTTATTTATCCTACAAACATTGTTAGGGATAAATAATATAAATTTTAAAATTATATATTATACTTTAAATATATGTGCAAAGTTAGAGAGAATAAAGACTGCGGATTAGGTTTTCTGGGACAGTATAAACTGAGAGACTTAATTCACTCCAGTAACATTTTTTCAGAGGTACAGTGCTATCTCTAAGCTACAACGGGGAATTCTTTATAGACTATGGCAGAAGTGTTAATTTTATCCTTTCTAGGACGCCATTTATTGATATTCATTGCATTTAGTCTAAAAATGCCGCATTAAAACTCAGTGTTCTTTACAGGTCTTAGCCTCAGAAGTAATTGGAGCAGTGACCAACAGCTGTGCCTGCTTCCTAACACAGTTTGACACGAGTGTCCCAGAGAAGAGGACATTCCTTGCATGGAGCCTAGGGATGAGCAGTCTGCAGCCTCCCGGCACAGAGTGCCACTTAGGAGACATAATGCGATGAAGAATCTATCTGAATGTTTGGTTTTGGTATGGAAAATCTCTTCGTATATTTTCAGTAACATTCAGTCATTTCCTGAGATATGCTGTAGATATCTGGAATTAGGTATTCTGCTGCTAGATCTCCTGCTTTTTCCTTTGCATATAGAGAAATATTTTTTTTTTTCTATTTTGGGGAACAGGCATCATTTCTTCTTTTGGTTATCAAGATGTACTGTGAAAATGTAGTGAATTCATATGCTACAGAAAACTACCACAAACAATAAGTACACTTATGGAGAAGTAGCATTCTCCACGTACACAGGCTTGTCCCCTGTATGGTAAAGGCAGATCTAGAGGGAAAACGAAAGGAAAGCAGCTATCAAGCTAGCTTGGAAGATGCTCAGAGCAGACAAGCACCTTGGAGAATGTAAAGAGGCTCAGATACTTATTTGTTTGCTTGAAACACGCTCCCAAGCAGCTTCTCACTGATGCAGACTTTTAACTCCTTGCAACCTTTGGAACCGAAGTGCTTTCTTTTTAATAATAATAACCAACAGCAATAAACAACACTGCTCACCATCCTAACTCCCAGAGGACCAACACCAAACATAACCATAAAATCGGACTACAAGAACATTTCAAATCACAACTTCAGCTGCTGTAAGTCGGAATAGCTCTGTATCTACCAAGAGAGTTTCACTGATTTTTATCACCTAAGAATGTGACCATTGTAACAGAATATACACAAAGGAAATCCAACATTATATCAGATAACTATTTAACCAGCCCTTTGTTTTTCTCTCTGATATCCTGCCTCTTCAATTGCTGCAAGCAATTAAGTGCCCACCACTTATTTGAACAACCAAAACAAAATAATTACAAATGCATGTTGCACTACAACAATTGCATATTAACAAAGGCTTGGGGCCAATTAATCATTACACCATCAATATCTAATTTGCATAAAACTATTCTCTTTAAAGACTCCATGTTTGGGGTGACAGGGTTACTTCATTGATTATGTAAATTCCCCATCAAGATTTGCAGAAGCAGTCAAAAGAAATAAAAAGGCTTGTCTATTTCCAGCCAAGTCAACATCCCACCGCAATGAGGTGGGAAGGGAAGGGAAGGAAAAAAGAAAAACAAAGAGGGAAAAAAAGGGAAGAAAGGGAAGAAAGGGAAGAAAGGGAAGAAAGGGAAGAAAGGGAAGAAAGGGAAGGAAAGGGAAGGAAAGGGAAGGAAAGAAAAACAACAATGTAGACTTCAGTCTTAAAAGGCCAGGCTGCTGTACCCTCAGGAGCATAAAATAGCAAAGAACAAATTTGGAGCATGCCAATTAATCAGGCACAGGTGGACTGAATTCTTTACAGCTATGCCATGTCACAAACTCCAGTAAAACAGCCCAAAAACAGTGTTAACGTTTTCCATTTTACCTAGAGCTTCCTCAAAGGTACATCCTAAGAGGAGAGATATGCCTCTTGAGACAAATTGTCCCACAGATGAACCCACCAATAAAACGATGCATCCCTCTTATGATCTTGAATATTCATGTTCCTGGAAGTTTTCTCTGGAAGAATGCTGGCTTCTTAAATTAGCAGTTTTCTCCTTGAACTATGTGAAGCATTCTCTTACCGACTGTGGGCAACAATTCTAATTGCAATATTTTCCCACATAGTAACTTGCCCAAATAGGCTGCAAATTCAGCAGGCCACAAGCTCTCATGACAGCAGTGTGGGTCTGCAGCAGAAGGCACAGGGCCTGTTCTCCTGTTCCCATGCCCCAAAGACACAGCCATGTCACAGCTCGATGTCACACATCAGCTGGGGGACAGCTTGGTATTACATGTCAGCTGCAGGACAGAGCGAGCAGAAGGAATAAAGCACTGCCTGTTTCCACTCATCCTGCCTGGATAGAAATAAGGCATCTCCTGACTCCAGTTCTGGGTTAATGCAAGGAAAATAAGATTCGCCTTTTTTTGCCAGGCCGGTGCAAAATGGGAAGCACTATATGTTATCTTTGAGGAATTGTTTTCCCCTCTGACTGGTAACTAATAGTCATGATATAAACAAGCCTCCTAAAGGGCAATTAAACCCTTTTCCTATGCTAAAAGAAAGGCACAGCAGGTAGATATATCTTGCTCCAGAGATAAAGAATAAGCCTCTAACACAAAAACAGAAAACCCTCACCTCCAAAAGCTAGTAATAACCGTGGTTGCATGCTTTTAGTGTTGCAGTGTGCTGGAGAACAAGGTACAAAACAGCTAAACCAGGTCTCACACTATCCAAAGTACACATACCTACAGAAGAGACCAAATATTTGGAAATTCCAAATAGTAAGAGTCCAAACAACAGGGCCACCGAGTAGGGAAAGCAGAAGACTTCCTATGGTACATACTGCAAAAAGGCATCAGAGGGTAGCATACATCATACCTGCAACACACTTCATGCTGTATTCTCCATGGAGGGCTTTTCAACACCAAAATGGGGGACAAGGTGAAGAGAGGGGAGTTTAAAGTGCAAGCTGCACTCTCTGCTCCAAAAAGCACACTATGCTGATTCAAAAAAAACATTTTCAAAAATGCCTGTGGGTAAATTTGAGCTGCCCACAGCTCCCCAGGGGCAGTCGAACTTGCTGTCGAGCCATTTATGTGGATTTCAGTCAAATTCTAATTTTAGTGTTCATTAAACATGGGTAATTCCCAAGCCAATCCCTGCATCACCTAGTATACATAATACCTCTACAATATAGGTCATCCTCGCTTAGAAAACGTATACAGACATCAAAGTACAACTATTTCATTATAAGTATTAACTTTATAAATAATTATGAACTTCATAATTTTTTACAAGATGCTGTATAATCATAAATGTTTAAAAAACATTCCAGTAGGTAGAGGGGAGGGTGGATGTGGTGTGTAGGTACATATAGGTATATAACCCCAACATCTATAAGAAAAAGGAGAAAGGTCTGAATATGCATGTGTGTATCTATTCAAGGCAGGAGGATGTTTTCTTGACGTAAGCTGTTGAGGAGAAATTCTGGTCTCTGTTTCTACAAAAAAGAAAGCTCCAAACCCACTGTCCTAATAGAGGTTCTCAGCTGTGCCTTGTTCTCTAGAAAGCTCTTCTGTGCAGGGAGGTCCTGACCAGACAAGACCCTGACAACAAGGCTGTGAGCATCCTGCATCAACCAATCAATCCTGCATCTGAACACTTCCAGAGTGCTCAAGGAAGCTCTCCACAGGGATGCATGAAGTGTAGCCACATCCTTCCTTCCTCTTTCCCCTTGCCATCTCCATCCACGTGACACAGATGCTCCAGGGCAGATGCTCCAGTCTCTCTATATCACACTACTTTTGCGTGTTGCAGAAGCAGCACACATATTTGTATGCACTTTTTGCATACTGTAACTGAGGCATACAGAGACTTGTGCTATCAGAGGTTGCCCTGGAATTCGACTGACCAGGCAGCTGCACAGAGCATTGCTGCTGGAGCAGGGATCACTCCATGCCTCCACTGAAATGAAACAGAATGGAGATACTTCAGCAGTGTGCTAGATCATGCCAGAACTCGTGAAATAATTAAAACTGGGCAATTACGCCAGACTGGGAAAGTCTGACACACAAAGCAAGGAAGGTTTCAAACTAAAAGAGGGGAGATTTAGACTGGATATAAGAAAAAAGGTTTTTTATGATAAAGGTGGTAAAGCACTGGAATAGCTTGTCCAGAGAGGTGGTGGAAGCCCTGTCCCTGGAGACATTCAGGGTCAGGCTGAACCAGGCTCTGAGCACCCTGATCTAGCTGTAGATGTCCCTGTTCATTGCAGGGGAGTTGGACCAGACGACCTTTAAAGGTCCCTTCTAACTCAAAGGATTCTATGGTGTGCTGCTGCACACACAGTCCTTAGGCCTGGCTGGCTCCTTCAGACGGCCTCAGAGATGCCTCTTCCCAAACGACTCTCCATAAGAACCAATTATTGTTTCCTTCGAGCAACGCTGTTACTGAGCTAATAGCAGCATTTTAAACATGCACCCTTGCACTGCATTAACGTGAGAAAGTGGATTAAATATAGTATGACTGCTTGCATTTTAACAGCTCCATAGCTAATGTTGTTATGGGCTGCTGGGTTTCTTTTTATTAATTTATATTGATTTGAAGTGCTCAGAAAAGCAAAGCCTGACAGAAGGAGCTAGAGCCAGGCCCAGCTCTGCTCAGCAGCAGGCACACATCCCCACACCACGCAGCCCAGGGAACTCAGCTGCAGGGAGCAATGCACCTGCTGCTGCGTTGCCAGCCCCCCTAACATGAGCTGGCTTCTCCAGCCAAAGCAGACATAACTTTTCCAAAAGGTGAGCCAGCAGCATCCTGGAGATCAAGCTGGGGTTACCCTGCTTCTTTTAGCCCTGGTTGAACCTAAGGGTGTTTTTAGTTTTCCTTGCAAGAGCTCAGCTATGCCTGCATGTGAGAACTCAACACAGAAACATGCAGGTCCCCATTTGAGAAATATACAAACAACAACCTACCCCAAGAACACAGTACGGAACCAAAAAAAAAAAAGATAAATTACTGAGCAAGGATCTGACCCTCCAATTCACAAAAGTTTCCGTACAAACCATGTGATGAACTGATTTCTGTACATTTTGCACAGAAACAATGGGCTCATACAGCTCATTGCTAACTGTTTTCTATCACCAAGAAACAAATCCAGGCCATCAGTCTATCCCCTCTCTCCAGGTCTGCGTTCAGCTGGTCACTTAAACAACCTCACCATTCCTTGGCAATTCAGGTAAACTTGGCTAATGACTGCTGCTTGTACAGCTGACTCTTATCCCTTCTCCAATGTTACTTAGGAAATTGCAGTGGGATTGATTATTTGGGATGGGATTTCAACCCCTCACACTCCCTGCTGGGTCACATGTTGTGGTGTATTTATATCTACCTCAGTCATCCTAAGGACAAGTGGAAATTTGTCAGTCACCATCCTGGGGCATTCGGAAAAAGTAAGAGCAGAGTCAAATGTAAATAACATCTTTAGGTTTCTTTCCATCCTGGTCCTGAATCTGGCTGGTTTTGCATGGTTATTGGCTAAAGCAACCTTGTCACCCACACCAGAATGTAAACAGAAAGTTGTGACTGATAGCAAGAGCATTACTAATTAGCTCAGATATGTGCAATTACTCATTGCTAATTGGGTAAAATGACAAGCGGAAGAAAAGCTGCTACTTATAAATACCACGTATGTATAAATAAAATAGCTAACAAATGGGGGAGTAAAGAGGAAGAGAATTGAAAACTATGGAGAAAAATGAGAAGCTAAGAATTGGGGAAAACTGATATGAGAAGTAAGAGGATGTAAGGGTCAGCAGAACTAATGACAATAAGAAGAATTTATTTGTAGTATGTTAAAAATGTATGAAATCCTAAAAATGAAATGGAAAGATGCCAAGAAAGGCAGATATGTTCAGTAACAGTAACATGCTTTGTTCAGGGCTGCAAGAAGCACAAACACTGGCAAACTGACAAATGCTTACAAAATATAACTTGCTAAGTGAAAAAATTGTGTAAGTTGTGGAAAGCAGTGTGTGTCGAAACGTCACCTTCCACACAGGGGGCAGGCTGATTTTAAGCAGCTCTCCTCACAGAAGGTATGCAGTGATCTTCCCAGGTTATAAAGTCTTTGCAGAAAGACCACTTCTTCAGTTTTGCCCATATGGAAGCCACCACCATACAGCTACGTGCTAACAGGGATGTAATCACCACTGTAAAATAAATTTTAGCCGGTGTTAATAGAACACATGAAAATAAATCTATTGTGAAACCCAGAGTATCTTTCTGATCCAGTTGCACGATTATATACAGCTCATTCTGTCTCTCAGTTTTCCAGTTTGTAAAATGAGGAAAATAAAGATCCCTATCCGACATGTTTGTAAAGCTAAGGAATCACCAGAGATGCTCTATGATTGGCACTTTAAGAGTGTTATGTAGGATGCGATACATTATCTAAACCACCTTTCTAATGGAAGAAAGATTTACCCACCTCATGTGAGCACCACACATTTCACAGATTTCACAGCACTTCAAGGACAAAAAAAAAAAAAAGAAGTAGGAGAAAAAAAATCCATTGAGGCCATTTCAATTTTCCAGAAAACCAAGAGAGAGCATGCCCCGCAGCTCCTGTCAGTTGGAACTGGGAATCTACCCCTCTTTGAAAAGCTCAGCTAAATATTTCTTGGTTTTGACTCAATAAATTCTGCACAGAAATGAAGAAATACCTCGCTTCAGTTCCTATCATCTCTGCGTCCCTCCCTTGCTAGCAGGCCAATACTGAATTCATTATATTTCATTAAAATATACATCTGGTTCCTGCTTTTACAAGGCTATGAAATCTGCGGGTCTTTGCAGAGCAAAATCAGCTGTTCCCTGTTTAATACGGCTTTTATTGCACACAGACACTGGAGCCGAGTTACACGATCTCCCTTGCCCAGCTGGCAGCCAGCGGGCTCCTGCGCGCGAGCACGAGCTCAGCTAGAGCTTGTGGAAGATTAAGGTTGGCTTAATGATGATGAAGCTTGGTTCTCTGGTACGTGCACCTCTAGAAAAGTACAGCTCCACAACTCCCACCAGACACCCTGGCAGTTCAGGTAGAAAGCGATTACATGTCAACGAGATCCAAAACGCAATTTGGTTCTATAAACCGCAATCGCAACAAGTCCAAGTGGAGATGGAATACTTCATTTGCTTTCCCCAGTGGAGGATGAATATTTTCTGACAATAATGAAATTTCATCTCAGAAAATTCCCTAAATCATGTTTTTGTTCAAAAAAAAAAAATTTGAAAAATCTGTGGTAGAAAGTTCCAGCAGTAACTGAATGCCTCATGGGATGCTGCACACACTGGTCTATATTGTGTACACTCTCAAATGCTCATAACTGAACTGAATTGCACTAACACTGACAAACACTCCTTTGGCAGTTCCAAAAGGCATCATTTTGATCTGGGAGAACGTCTGCTAAAATAGGTTCACAGGGAATTTACATTCCATCTCAAGGCTGTGAGAAAGTGGTGACGTCTTCCTTCCTTTCTGTGAAACCAAATGGCGTGGGATCTCATCTCAGACGTGGAAGATTCAAGCTTAATTTCCACTTCTGTAAGAATCACAGTTAAACCCACCCTACAAGTGACTTAACCACGGGACGCTTCTGGGATAGCCTGTCAGAATCTCCTTTTTAATACCGATGTAACAACTCCACTCAGTTGAAACATCAAGTGTACAACGCACAACACCACTGCACGTTATCAGGTACATGCACAGGTCCCACTGTAAAGCGATGCAAAATGCTACAAGAATCACTGAATGGTTTGGGTTGGAAGGGACCTTAAAATCATCTAGTGCCAACCCTCCTCCATAACAGTGCTGGAATCATTGCATCCATCACCCATGGGTTGCAAAGTCAAGAAACTTAGGAAGCTGTTCTTACCCTGAAAATGCAAAGATTACTACAAGTGTTTTAAAAATAGGCACTGCACATTATTTGCAAAAGCTAAAAACCCCCCAGACCACCACAGCCCCACTGAACACAAACACTGCTGTCACCAGCAAATCCCACCAACTTCTCCTTGGAGTCAGGAAAAGGTCGTGCCTTCACTATACAATTCGGAAGTTTCTGTACCTCGACAGTGGCTATTTTCCACCTCCCGTGACCTTGAGAAGCTGTCCCCTCCCGGCATGCCAATAGTTGTACAACAGGGAGTGCAGGAGGAAATGGATATGGATAGGGCGAAAGTGATTCTGTTGTCCTTTCGCACACCCTCCGTGAGATGTTGAATGTGTTTGAATGTGATCCATCAAGACATTGATCCCTTGGGGAAGTGGGGATGTGTAAGGAAACTTCAAGTGCTTTCTAACCAGATCTACCTACAGGAGGATGTACTGAGCAGTACAGTAAGAAGATACATTATTATCAATAGTCCCATGTCACGGGACAAGTCACAGCAGAGGTGAGGGGAAATCAGATGTGTTCTGGGGCTCTAGAGGTTATGCATTCACTTGAAACAATTTCTCCTTGAAAAGTAACGAGCAGACTGCTCTCTGTTGTGGTCTCTTAAGCTGTGCTGTGTTAAAATCAGCTTCAAGAAAGCAGGAATGCAATACAGAACAATGCTATTTAATAGAACATTTTACAGGAAACACTACAGAGATGATATTATATTTTAAAGCTGCCAAACTCCATAATTAAAAGAAAAATGTATGATTAAGTATAAGAATTTTCTGCTTATGTTTAAGACCCAAAGAATTAAATCAAAATCCTTAAAAGCTATTGCTAAATGAAGGAAATGCACGAGCTGGCCCTAGCAGTGAAGTCTGTCACCAACACAGGCTTTATCCAGCTTAAGCCATTTCATTCTTTGATCAGAAAAGAGAAAGAGTGGCTCGAGTGGGTTTATTTTAGAAGGCTGGCAAGCGTCTCCACTAGGACAGCTGCATGCTCTGAGATCACCTCAGGAGTGATCCTGCCCCCCCTTCCCCCCACCCAAACACCAGGGCCTGACCTGCACACCCGACCCTGCCTGAGAGCAGCACACGGTCTGTGTGAGAGCAGAGCTGGTGACAGCCCCTGCTGCTGCACTGCCAGTACAAGATCCAGGGCCATGAAGGGTCTAGAAGAGTAAGTTTTTCACTTGGTGCTAGGCCAGCCTAAAAGGCTCAGCAATCCCTGCCAGCAACCCACAACATCTCAGTGTAGCCTTAACAGGATTAGCCAGAGCGCTGAGTAAGGTGCAGAATCAAGCTTAATTGTCACTAATTGCATTACGGGGCCAAGGACCAAAGCCTCCCAGAAGCTTCTCTCTCTTACCCACAGTGATCTGCTCTGCGGACTGAGGGAATGGAGAGCAGCGTTTAACCCCCAGACATCAATGGCAAACCCTTCCAACCTTAACAGTGATCAAATAGAACCTCTTTACCGAGGAAGAGGAGCCTGTAGGATCACACGTGTTTAGCTCCTGTTTTCTAACATGAAGCTGAACAGCCCACATAGGTGCTTTGTGTGTTTATTTTCCCAAGGCTTGATTTTTTGCAGTGGTTGTTATTTTTGGTGACGCGGGTCTTCAGTGATGGAGTTTTGGAAGTAATTCAGATCTAAATTTGATTGGTTAATTCATCAGTGAGGTTTCTAAAGAATCTGGAGACCAATGGAGCCCCTTAACCATGAAAAATGTGACTCTGCTCTTTGATTACCAGCTGGGACCTTTGAGCTCTTTTGGCCCACAAAGCGACAGTTTTTCAAAATATACGGCAACTAATATTTCATTTCAGCTGGCAGGACTCCATAAAACGGTCTGGACCTTACTGTGCACTTAAACCCTTTGATAAACAGACTGTATAGATTGAGCAGATGGTGGTTCAGGAGTTCAAAACGCTCAGGTTTCCAGCTGAACATACAATAACCTGTAGGCAGAAGCAGAATAACATCTGAACAGGTTGGAACTATGGGATGGTCTGTTCTTCTTTAAAGCCGAGGCAGAGCTGGTCTGAAACAGGAACAGGATTGGTTGGGATAATCCTTTTCCATGGGAGGAAGCATCCAGCCCCATGCAGTCCCAGGCAGCTGCATCATTGCACAGCCTTTTTACAAGGCAGCCTAGTCTAGTTCCATCAGAACAGCAGCTGGCTATTGTGCCCCCCTCACTTCATTTGGAAGGCTGTATGAGAACCTAATTGCTCTAAGGGACAGATGCTGACATTCAATCTACCTTTTAAGAGAATTTACAATGACATTGAAGCTTTAACCTGTCCTCTTCACCTTTCAAAAGGAGAGGTCTGTGGGAAGATAAGTCACAGTCATGTGTAAGAGAGCCAAGAGCCGGCTTTTGAGTTGAGGTGCAGAGATAAAAACGGAGCCAAGTTCTGTACGCTGCCACAGCTGGGTGTGCACAGGCTGAGCCACAGCTCCCAGGGAGCCCACAGCTCCATGGTTTCCCAGAGTATAAAGAGTATACTTCACGTTGACATGAGATCTCTGCGAGACTCACCTCAGGTACACTCCTCCAGTGTTTTCCCATTCCAGGATATAAATGATCCCTTGGAAAACTTGACGGGCTGGGTAAGAAGCAGGTGCAGAGCTAGCTGTTCCTGCATGCCAGTCACATTTTCCTCCTGAGATGCTGGTGCCCCAGACTGAGCTCCTCCTGCAGGAAACTACCAAGTGTAGCACCAGGAACTGCTGATTTCCAACAGGAAAAGCTGAAACCCTGCACAAGGCTGGACAGTTTGATCCTACAATCCTTCATTCTTTTGTGCCATCTGTGCTAAGTCGATGGAACTGCTAACCTGGGTGCACATTGGTTACAGGAGCAAGGAATACCAATTCTAAATGTAACCTAGTAGCAGCAGTTGCAACGGAGAAGGAAAACAAAGATCTTCTCTGTGCCAAATATTAAACCTCCCACTTGCATGAATACTTTTCCTTTTTCCACAGAACTGGATTTTGACTAGTAGTTACATCCACTATAATGCCCAACAAAAAAGCAGCAGTTCTGGCACCACATCACCATAATGTAAAAAATATTGACTCGGGCTTAGTAATTACAGTTTCCTGGGGCTCTTTTAAAAATGGGAAGTAAGAAAGGATCTATGTCATGCGCGCACATTTAGTGAGTCCCTTGACCCGACCCGGAAAAGACTCCTAGGATGCTGAAAAAAGCTGCATCAGAGGCAATTTACAGAGATCTGCTCCTTAGGGTTGAACGTCAAGACATTCAATAAGGTGTCCCCCAAATACATGCTAAAACATTTGCTGCTTCTGGAAACAGAAGCTTTCTGTGGTGTTCTGGCACCCCTCTCACACCGAATATTCTCCATGATTTAAGTCCTCAGTGAAGCCCAGAAATCCAGCATCTAAAGCCGGATGCACAGGCAGCACTGGTCTGCTTCCAGCCCTGTTAGAGCTCAGGACATCGACCGAAGAAGAAATATTAGAGTTGGTCTTTGATTTTTTTTTTTTTTTTAAAAAAAAAAAGTGTTGTTTCCAGCAGGTTCTTCTTCCTCTCCTTATACCAGCTAATATGAAAGTCAGGCTTTCTGTTTTCTCTACTTAAAGAAAAAAAAAAAAAGGGTAGGGAAAACGAATGTTTCCAGAAATTAAATGGCAAGTTGTGTTATTTTTAGGGGGTTAGATGACAGGAGGCATCACATTTGAAAGTACTCACTTGATCAAAGCGCCCTAAAAGGATTCAGCAGCACTGAGAACTATATATCAAATAGGATTATGACAGAATTAAGGGACTGAGCCATTTATAACTTAGGGCAGTCTCCCTCTTTGAAGCCTGCCTTGGTAATTGATCCATTTTTCTATAAACCAGAACCATAGCATTGCATTAAAAATCTGTATCTATTCCAAAACTATTAGCTTTGTACAAGATAATCAGGGGAAAAGGTAACATTTGTATGTGACACTAGAATTTTCACTTGGAAAAGAAAATAGTCATGACATCTAAATAGAGAGAACATTTTTCTATCAGTATTACCGTGTCCAACAAATTCTCTTCTGCGGCATGTCAAAGCACCAGTTGTGCTTTATGGAAACATAAATCACACAATAGATGTGGAAATTATTGTTTTTGTGTTACACAAATAATTGAAAATTACAGGAATGCATCAGTGGCATTTATTTTGCCTTCTTGGGACACTCGAATAGCGCTGAGAGGAAATCTGAAGACACGCAGAAATCAATCCAGATGCTCTTACTCATGCAAGTAGCCTTCCTTTGTGGGAATGTTCTCCTCAGGAAAAATCCTGGCCCTGTCCAAGTCAACAGCAAAACTCCCACCAACTTCAAAAGCACCTACAGATGCCAGGGGCTGTGTGATGCCCCAGCCCCTTACATCAGGGAGGAGTGTGTGGGATCTAGACCTCAGACGTGAGGCACACATGCAGGCTTGATGTTGTATTTTTTATCATTTTGGCCCCTGCTCACTCATTTGAATGCAGCAAATAAGAATGCTGCCCATCTCTAGATGCATTGCAAATCACTGTTAGACTGCAAAGCAGTGGGTAAGAACCAGCAGCAGAACCCAGGTATCTGACCATCTCACTACTGTAAGAAATGCAGGCAGAAATTATTAGAAAATAATAAGTTCCAAAGCTTCTGATAACTCATGTCTGCCAACCTGTTGTCATTCAAACACGTTCTGGCTTTCTACAAGGGCTCAGCAAGCTCAAACTGTGTTGAAATGAAGCCTCATGTAAACCCAGGTCTGTTGTGCCATCGCTGTGCAGGCCACAAGCCACACAGACAAATTCACAAGAACATGAAGATGAGGTATTATATCATCCTTTCCTCCAGTGCCACCCTTTCTTTGGACACTATATAAACATGTGTTGTATCTGCTTATGGAAGATTGGAAAACAATCCAAAAAACTTCAACTATCACAGGGAAAGCCATCCTGTGGTATAGAACTAAAGCACGACTAGCCTGGTAGGCAGCAAGCTAAACATCCAAAAGAATTTAAACTCAAAATTAAAAGGTCTGTTTGGCACTAAGATATCCCTTTACTTGTTAATTTATTAGGTGCATTAGCGTAACTGAACAGAAGGACCAATTCCAAGGTACAGACTCCAAAAGCCACTGCACTTATTAAAGCACTTTGCTCAGTCAAGTCAGGGTTTTACTGAACTGAGTGGATGAAAGTACTGCCATGTGTCTATCTTATCCCACAGCAGACAGACCCTACCTTTTCAGATGGCGCAGATATAAATAGACCAATGTTAGCATGTCTGAAATTCAGAGAATATTTTCACCACCTAATATAGCTGCTTGTAAAAGAGGTAAGAGCCTAACTTGTTCAGGCACTTTGCTTTATCCTCTGGTGGCACTGACCTCGCCCCATTGACTGTAACAGGAACCTCAGGAACCAAAGTTCAGAGTCGGTGACAAATGCCAGCTCCCTTCGCTCTGCACATGGCTTCTGCTTAGGAAGTCACCACTGCAGCTGAATCCTTGATATTGTCTAGATATATGTCAATGTATGTGCACTCACAAACACGTGAGATAAAAACCACACAGCTCTTCTACTGAGTTATGTCTTCACCTAAATTCACATTCACTTGGATTTTCCCTTTTATTAACGAATACCCTTGGTCTGATTTAGCCCATTATATAGGGAGTATCTCCCAGCTCCTCCACGTACAGCGAGCAGAGGCGGTGCTGGAGGAGAGTATTCTCTCCTGCTATTAATAGAAGGTGCACCTGGTAAATTCTACACATACATTTTATGAATGCACACACACATGCACACACAGATGGAAGAACCTTTACTATAAACATTCTTTGAGGTGGTAAGGGTGTATGCAGACTGATCCATAAATTAATGGTAACTGCAGATTACCTGCAGCTTTAATCCCACTTTTTCATATTAAATTGTAGTTTACTATTTTCAGAGTTCATCTGCTCACCCACCATCAAAGACTGCGAGAGTGCTCTCTGCTGATTTCAATGGGTGCAGAAACAAGACGTTGGGCAACAGCTAAGAACCTGCCCCGTGCGTATCCAGACTGAGACAGAGCACTTCCCAGCAGGCAAAAACCTGCCCTAGGCTTCAGGTCCCCTTCCAGAATAAAACGCTCCACCTCTTGCTTTTGGAATTCGTAAAAATAATAACACATACTTTAAATTTATCTAAATATGAGTAATTCTGTAGCTCTCCAATGGATTAAATACTGCCATTTTAAATAATAAAAAGGAAATTTTGAACCCAAATATTCCATGTAGGCATTTCTAAAGTTGGGCAAAATAGTGGTTTTTGCTCAAACGCCATACAAAACAATCATTGACTACTTATCATTCCCTTGGGTTCCCAGCCAAATTCCTCCTGAACGTCAGCAAAACCCACTCAACTTCACAGACTTACACTGCAAACGAATTTTTCACTCCTGCCTACTTTCATGGTAAACAAACATCATTTGACCTTGTATTGATTTCTTTGATTAATTTCCCATTTAAGCCTCATTCTGAGGAGTTTAAGTGGGATCTATGTGAATCATGGCATTTGTGCCATGATTAAACTGAGTTGGTTTCTCCCCTATTGCACACTACCACACAAAATTACAGAAACTATCAGTTCTTAACTATCCACAGCAGACACAATTGCCATAGACTCCATCACAGCCAGCTGAGTTACTCTGGCAGATCCAATCTAAATCAGAATCAGCCCAAACGTTGCATTACATCTTGTCTATGTTCTTCCCATTTAAAAACATTTACATAAGCTTAGATTTCAGCAATATTTACAGTTACAAAACAGCAATTTCTGTCAAGACAGCTCATCCCAGACCATGCAATGCTGCTCAAAATGTCACTGAAAATGTATGGCAAAGGTTAGCTTGCTAATTCTATGTTCTGCTTGTTTCTTTTAAAATCAAGTGAAACTTGTTTACTTTGCCTTCAGAGAACTCACTTTCGATTTCCAAGTGCCATTAGCCCACTTCTAATGGACCAACGCAAGTTTTGTGCTCTGATGTTCGACAGGAGCTGTACGAAGACGTAAGCGTTGCAGAGGGCTGATGCAGTAGCAAAGCTGATGCAAATTGCAGGGAACTGTTGTTATTACTCCACACACAATTACACTATCACCCAGATACTCCAATTAACAGCACAGTCTCATTGTACAGTCCTTGCTTCAAAGGGAGTTTGATTTAAAAGACAAGGCAGGTAACTGAAGCCTTAGGTTATACACTACACAGCTGAGAAATGAGGCAAAAGTAATTAAGTGACTTGACCAGGATCACACAGGAAATCTTTGGCTGAGCCAGACCCTGAGTCCCATTCTGCTCCCTTGCCTGGAGCCATAATTACAGCAGCATTCTTCTGCCCTGACCTCAGCCTCGCTGCAGGCACATGCACACGTCGAAGGCATGGCTCCAGCTCCTTCGCCCTGCAAACCTGCTCTGCAGCACCAGGCAGCCCCAAGAGGGGAAATACACCTTACAGGTGTGTCTCCTCAGGCCTCACTGCCTGTTCTGGAGGGCTGCATGTCCCCATGCCCCAGTGCAGGACTTAAAATTCTCTCCCAACATCCCCTGGGCTCTGGGTGCTGGACCCAGCCTGTCTAGGCTTGGGGCAGCCATAAACTGACCTGACAGTTTTAGTGTGCTAAAACCACCGTGTTTAAGATGTGGTAGATCCAAGAAGAAATAATTTTTTTTTTTTTTGGCATTTCTCTAGTGATTGCATTCTCACAGGAAGTCTACTAAAGATTATTAGTGGTGGATTGGATAAATGCAGCCTTGAAAACATTAACTGAAGCTTGGAGCTGCCAACCTTGCAAACAATAAGGACCGGCTATAATTTCAAGAAAAAAAAAAATCTATATAGCTGGAGATTTCAGTAAGTGTCCTTTTTTTCCTTTTAGAGATGACATTAGGATGTACCTGACATATTTCTTGCACCAGTTTTATCTTCTAATGCTGTCTATGATGATGCCAAATAAACTTAATTGAAGAATCTTAATACTTTTCTCTCTTTTCCTCTTCCTTTCTTTAAGTGCTACTGGAGAGAAAGCTCTTTGATACAGTTTATTGTCATAATGAATATGAAATACTCTAGTCTAAAATCAGGCAGCACCAGCTCACAAACTGCCACAGTTCCACTAACACTCAGTGCAGCTGAGCTCTCTCCCCAGATGCCTGAAAAAACACAACCAGACGTGGAAAGCTTGCCCACACAAACAGCACAGGCACTGTAACTCTCAGTTCCTATGTGCTCTTTCCTTTTTCTTGTTGATTTTTATAACAGATAGAATCCAAGTCCCTGGATCAGTGCGCTGACAGAGATCCACCAGCAGATAAGTGTTTTTAGCTTAATTCTGGAGGAATTAATTCACAAATTAATTCCTCTGATATATTTGATTGAAACTGAAGTGTGCTGCCTCGTGTGGGGATCTCCATACCTTTTAATTTCAGGCAGTATTTCCTCTCTTGGCGAGCGTTCACTCGAAAATGAAGTCCTGTTAACTGGCAGGATGTTGCACACCATTTTATGGCTGAGGCAGTCAGGAAGAAACCAGCTTTGCAATGTGTCAGCCCGCTGCGAAGCACTACGGGGTTAACCACGATAATCTAACATCACAGTATATCTTTCCCCACATCTACACTGACAGAAAACTATGCTGAAAATTGCTGATGACAACATCTCCTCCAGGCTGCGTCTGAATGCACTAATTTGCTCGCTTTGGTGAGGAACAGTGAAACCCAAAGACCATTTTTGCTCTTCCCCACGAGCCACGAGGTCCCGCACTCCCCTTCTCGTTGGGCTAGGCAAACTTCAGCACATCGGGAGGCTGTGGAGCACCTCACCTGTGATGTCACAAACCAACTGCCAGCCCCATTCTGGGAATGCCAAGTGCATGGTATCACGTCTTCACCTTCCACCAGGCCTCCGAGCACAGGCGTAGATATCTGTGACATCATGACAAAAATATACAGATCAAAACTATAAATATCAAGGATTTGCATGAAGAAGGCAAGCCACCTAGGATGTGTTATATTTTTTAAAGCAAGTGAGTATGTCATTATGAATGAAAGGCAGAGACTGCAGATTAATTATCCAACTTGCTCCTCCACTGCTGCTTAGCAAGATTATGACTGTGACTCTTGCAGAAAGGGGATACTGCAGTATAATTGTCTTAAAAGCTCTCTGTAGCTTAGTGAGATTTAGCCTGTAAGTGTGATAAATCTGCACCAAGAAGCAGCAGAGCGAGTCCCACCGAGCCCAGGTAGCACTGCCTCGTCGCCCTTCCCACCGCCATCAGTGTGGAACGGGACGAAGGAGGAGAGATCCTACGGTGATATTAATTCTGTGTGTTGAAGGCAAAGCCAGGCTGACTGATGGCGTTGCTGATTTAACCTTAGCACTCAGACTTAGCATATTTCAGGGCTATCCTTTACTCGAGCTTCTGAAAGCAGGAACTGCATAAAAATGTTCCCATTTTTCTCGCAGGCAGTTTTTCTAAGATTTATAGTGACATTACAGTTTGTTTATCGATTGATTCATAAAAGAACGGAAATTAACACATCGCTTCCCCCCACACCCATGCCCTGTGCCAGGCTAACACTTTGACACATCAACAGGTGAGCTGAGAGCATGAATTCCTTCACAACTGAAAACAAGCAATATTGGCTCTGAACTTTTTAGATGGACGTTATGTGCAACAGGAACAATTACTGAAATTTTTTATACAGGTATTTAATGCTCACATTCTACTTGTACTGACAGTCAGAGAAGAGGCTCTCATACTCCCAAGCCACTTTGCTGTTGCATTGCTGGGTTTTGCTCATGACAAAAGCACCATATTTTTAATTCTGTTTTAGTACACTCCTGCTACTACAAACATTTCATAATTGCCACAAACTCCCTGAAATCAGCTGTTTCTACAATTAGTGACTGATTACACACAGCATTAAACACTGCAAGCAACAGCTCATTAAGCAGCGCCATCAGACACTGTGAGAGGACTCGGTTCTCATTCCATCACCTTTGTCCACAGAAATACACTGAGCTGCTGCTGGGGCCTCATGTGCGTGCACAACCATTCCTTAACTCCATGCAAGCTCCCAATCCTGACCCAAATCCAATACACTTGGCTTTAGGACTGGCCTGGTCAGCTCCCAGACCCCAACAGCCTGAAACACATCAGCGGAATCAGAGATGGATTCTGCACCCACATCTGAGGGTTTCCTCACAGTTACCTACAGCACCTGATCCACATTCGCCTGTAATAGGACAACTGAAGGCTAAGGGTCAACATCTCTCTAAGAAGAACTATTTCACAGCTTTCATTTTTGAAAAAGAGTACTGATTAGAAATATGTGGTAATTAATCCAGGTAGGGCAGCTGAGAAAGTCATACAAGCCATGTGTCTCCTTTAGATTATGGTCCAGATTCATCAAGTAACTGCACATGATTTCCAGTACACAACCTCTGCTACCAATTCGGGAAGCAAACGGCATCTCTCTATCTACACAGCCTTTCACTTATTGACCTGAGTGTTAGTAGGGCCAAAAAGATAGCGACAGCAGCTAGTATAAAAGGGATTGAACAACATCCATTGACAGAATTCAGCAGTCCCCATGGACCAGCTGCAATTGGCAGCAACTTCTCAGTTTCAGTGTCCAAATATAGTAAGGTAAGCACAGAGCTGATGCATCCGCTGTCCAGGCTCCACTTATCAGCAACTTTTTATTTCCTTTTCTTTTTTTTTTTTTACTTTGGAGATTAAAGGTATAACACCAGAGAGAAGTTCAGTGGCAGAAAATAAAAAAAAAAAAAAAAAAAAAAAGGAAGAATAATATCAGACAGTGATGGAGATTTTGTTTTTCAAGAACAGAAAATAAATGCCTTACTTAAGCACCCTGAAGTCAGCAAAAAGATTCCCACTGACCTCTCAGGGGGATAAATCAGGTTCTGAAAGATGTTACTAAATGCCTAAGGAAATGCTTCAAATCATTTATGATACAATCTTTTCCTAAAGAGAGCTTATGCAGAAAAGCTTGTGTGTCGTCTAGGTGGAACTCTCTTACTCTAGCTGCAAATCAAATGTCATCTTCAAAAGTCCTAAGGAGCCTCTCTCAGGCTGCACTGGGTTACTACAGATGCCTCTTTATCCAGAAAAAGATCACAGACACAAACTTGTTCATCGTACCAGTCAGTGCCATCTTCCAAGAGCAAGGCTTGATGTTGGTCAGCCTGTAAGTCCTCACCATCACACGCTGCCCAGACCTGAGTCCTTTCAAGACCCACTAAGAAGGAGTAACAAAGCACCGAGTGAGTATGTGGTGTGGATGAGAAGTCTGAGACCAAATGTTCTTCCTGCAAGGGTCTGGATTGGGATTCTACAGACCCGAGAGTTAGTCCAGGCTGTGATCGTGCTCTTGGCATAAATAGTCCCGTTTCATGCCTCACATACCATGGAGCCAGATCTCAAAATGATTTCAGCTCTAAGTGGAGTAATAAAAAGAAGGGAAAAACTTCCTAGAACCAGTCGTTTTCCCTCTGCTACCTCTCACACGCACGGAAACAATTCTTTTGCAGCACAGACACACTCCTCCCAAATGCAGGCTCCTCTCCTCCCAACCTTCAACCAGTAATAAAAGTAACTGCAGGATTTCTGCTTTTCAGAAAATGCATAGAAATGAAAGAATCCCGAAGTATCAAGTAGAGACAAAAATGGGTAATGCTTTAACAGGGCTGTCATGCTTTTCTGTGGGAGTTCTTCTTCAGAGTGCATGAGAGACAGGTTGTTAGATTATCCTAAAGCAGTGCCACGATGCACACGTAATTAAAAGTCCTGCTGCCTCTAAAGTGGCTGTCGAGAAATTACAGGAGATGTCACGGACTTCTGAAATTCCTCAGCAAAATCCTTGCGCTCAAAATAACTCCTGCGAAAGAAGCTAGCGATACGGAAGAAGGAAGAGAGGCATTTGGTTCCACAATGGGGGACAGTAGATTTGTTTGGGAACACTAGTTGGGAATTCCATGTTTTTAAACCTTTGTATTTGTTATGCTTTATCCTTAGATTTTAATTCCCTGTCTTCCTAATGTTTTCTATTTTTTCTTTTCAACTGTCAATCCAGAAGCAACATGCACCCAAAAGAGAGAGAAAATTTCAGATAAACTCTATTAGGATCTATTTTATGGGGGCTGTAGAAACGGAGATGCATTTTTCAGTGTTTTTACCAATCACAGCCCCCCATATACCCACAACCATCCGGATCTACACTACTATAAAGCTTTCTCCGACTCATCCAAGGCTGTAAGCCACGGTTAGCAATTAAAACTCTCGCTGCAGTTTCATGTTGCTCCCCACGAAGGCAGCGGGCAGATGACCTCATTAGGGATGCACACGACCTCTGTGCCGCGGAGCTGCCGCGCTGCAGGGAAGGCACAGCCACGGTTGGATTTCTGCTTCCGTCCCAATCTTTAAACGTTGGCTACTACTGCTTTAAATATTTATAGCAGATGCAGGAAGTGCGGCTTGAATGTAATGGAAAGGGAGAGATGGGGAGAAACTCATTCTTGCCAACTTTTGTTTCACTTTAATCCCTGGTTGCTAGAAGTCAAGAATTTTGATACGATACGGTAGTGCTGAGAGTGGGGGCTGCAGATTGAGCGGGCTCTGGGCCCCTTAGCATAGGGTTAAATGTCAAAAGCAGAGGAAGAAGCTGTCTGCACTGAATGTGAATTAAGCTTTCCTTCTCTCAGCACACAAGAAAAACCATTTGCCACCAGCAAAAGCAGAAACTTCTGTAGCACTGTATTACAATATCTAATGTCTGCTTCAAGACACTATGGGGCACAGCCACCCCTCCTGTGCCTGTGAGTGAAGTCCAGTGGCATCAGACACACTGTCTTCATACCAAGGTATTTGCTTGAAATCTCAACCTGCCTCTCAAACAGCGCATCATTTATCCCCCTCCCATTCTGCCCTTGCCAGACATAAATAAAGCACTATTAATTACATTAATCAATTACGATGTATCCTGTTCTTATAATTAAACCCATTTGTTGCGCTGGAATCTCGTATAATCACATACGTATGCTACAGGGCGGTTCAGCCAGCTTGTCCAGGCCAATAACAACATTACTCAGGAATAATACATCCCCCTCCTAAGCACGGGAGCATCTTTACTCTGTGAGCTCCCCTTGGCAGAGGAGCTCCAGCCATTTCCAAGGAGGAAGGTACAGTGTTTGAGCAGAGAAATGATACCTGCAGCAGTGTGTTACACCGAGCTCAGTCCAACTGTTAGAATGGGTGGGAATTACAACTGCACTGTCCAGGGTGGGAAACCGGGGCACAGGTACATCATAGTCCAAAGGAATATGGTGAGACGAGGGCTCAGAACAGAAGTGAATCTTTTCGTTCTAGCAATAGGACAAATTCCTACATCTCATAACTTTTTCCTAAAAACAAACATACCCTGACTAGGCTGGACTCCAACAAGGCTGGGTTACATTATGATGACAATGGAGCTGAGAGAACAGTAAATAAGGAGACTTTGCTGGCTTGAAGCTAGCTTGAAAAGGAAGAAGGGGAGATGTCTTTGCCCTTGTCTATGGATTTGACAGGCTCAAGAATAAGTGGTCATTATTGATGACTTCTCAAGATAAGGACTTAAAACGCCAAGTTTATTTACCCTGACATTCTGTTTCCAAGTGTGAGGGTATTTGTCTGTGAGAGTTTTGTCAGATCAGAACTCAGAGATGTTGTTTGGGAAGGGCCAGGACACAGGGGAATGCTCCTCATCTGTGGGCGTCGGAGCAGGCCTCATGCCTCTATCTGCTGCTGACTTCTTCCAGATGTTGAAGATGGAGCTCAGGCTTGCTTCCATGGCTGACCATTGCCTCCTGCTTTAAAAGAGGAAAAGGAGATTCCTAGGAAGAACCTGCCTCAGTGTTCTGCAGGTCACATCCACAATTAAAAGACCAAATGGTGCTCTGGCTGATGACACGTAACCTTGACACCCTGCCGTCTGGCAAATTTAGTGAAACAGGCCTCAAAACTCATGTTATTGGGAAGGGAAGCAACAGGCATATGCACACTAAAAAGAGTGATGAACACACCTTTGGGAAGCCAAGACAAAAAGAGAAAACAAAAAAATGATAAAAGTGCATAGGTGATAAAAGGAATAAAAGAAGGAAAGCTCTAAATTGTGAAAACTCAAAGTTCATAGCAGTGGCTGTAATTATTTCTCAGAAATTCCAGCCTTATTTCACAGCACTAAACTTTACAAATACGCACACAGGGAAATTACCTGAAACCCCAGTTTTGCTCAGGCCTTCTCTAAATTGAGAATTTTGAGTAACAGAAAGCCATGCAGTTTGCACCAACAAGAAAATAAGTACATGAGGTTATAATCTGCCTTTGCGTGAGAAGTTTTCTGCATGAGAAGTTCCCATGGAAGTTGGAGCTGCTGGTTATTTCCATCCTCTAATTAAGATCCATAACGATTTTGTTTGGCCTGAAGTGCACACAAAAGTATAGACATGTAGCATGTCAGAACTATGAAAGGCAAAAACTTTTCTTCAAAAGGGATTTCCTAAAATCCTCCAAAATGATACAGAGAGGAGTACTCTGGTCCTCTCTGAGCTACCAGCGAGCTAAGTGCATGCAGAGCCTGATCTAAGAGCTCTGGTGTCACCCAGGGACCTCAGCACTGCTCAGCCTGGCTGCAAAACACAGCAGGCATCCAGCACACTACAAGTTCATTTGCTTTCCCCTTTTGGCCATTTTGCTGCATGCAACTGCTTGCACTAAGCCTAGCAAAGCTGGAACATCACACAAGTGGGTCATGAAGTGCCTGCATCAGATAAATTACTGAGCCTGTCACCTGAACACAAAGCAGAGCTCCAGGGGTCTGGGCTAACAAGATTATAAAAGCTGATGATGTATAAGGACAGAGAATGTTCCTACAAATGCTTAATGATGTGAGTAACCTAACTCACACACGGCGATCCTTTGAACAGCATAAGAAGTTGCAGCTGGGTCCCTGTCTGGCACCTGCAATTCTTGGGCAGCATCTTGCATTGTTAATTTTAACTGAAGGGATGTCCATCGGTGTTCTAGGCCATTTAGCAAAGGAAAATTGTGTGATAAATCCAAGCTCTTTGGGATTGTAGCTGAGGGGCTTCTCAAAGATTTCAAGGAGAGAAGAGATACTGAGTTCATACCTGGGGTGCAGCGACCAGGCCTTGAAAAGGTGCACAGCTGGTGCTGCTCGATGAGGAGGGTGAGGGACAGCCCCAGCCTGCTGGGGACAGGCCAGGACACTGCACGGTCAGCGTATGCTGCTGTAACACGGGATCCTGCCCACAGCAGTGCTGCCAGAAGGGGATTTGCATCCTGCTTTTCTTACAGCAAACTCATTTATATTAATTACCAAGGAGACGCCAAACACAGCTCCACTAAACTGAAGCCCTCCGCAGGCTGCAGAGGGGCACTGCTGAGAGCACTGGGACAGCTGTGCCCGGCCCAAGAGCAGGCCCCTCGCACCCTGACTGGGAAAAGGAACAGCCATGCCGGGCTTATGGAGAGAATCGGGGAGGAAAACAGTGGTAGTTAAGTTAAACTGGAGATTTTGCTCCATTTTTGTCTTCCTGGAATTTGGATATCAAAGCACAGTAAGCCATGGCTTCATGATTTCAGCGCTGCTCAAAACCACCTGTGTGGAGCTGAGGACTTATCTATCCTTCCCCATGACAAGGTATCTAAGTATTTGCATGCTCAGTTAAAAATTTCTACATTTTAGAACCTGGCCCCAACTCTGTCACCCTCACATTAGTGAGCAGAATTAATAAAACTTACAACTTCCTTCACACTCCAGTGTGCTCTCATTGTTTATTTGGCACTTTTTAAACCCCTGTGCATAACCTGAGCACAACTGACATGATGCCCTTTTTAAAGCTTTTCTATCTCCTCACCTCACTGACTGTCCTACATTTTGTTCTTCTCTCCCCAAATTTCCTTCTGCATCGGTTTATTCTTTGCCCTTTGTCACTGCATTAGTTCTGAGGAGACTGAATTTTCAGCATGAAACAATGAGAAAATGATTCACTTGGGGCCAGCGGAAAATATCTGGCACTTTCACATGATTTTCTCCAGTGTAGGAGTTTGGGGGCGAGGTTTTTTGTTTGTTTTGGTTTTTATACTAACCAAAGCCATCACAGGAAGTCAGTTTCATTTTGAAAATGCCAAAATAAAATCTTGTAAAAAACAAAATCCCAAGGCCATTTTTCAGCTTTCCCCACACACACATAAGTATGAGCTAATTTTTTCTCTTTGGGAAAAAAAACATCTTTGGAAAAAAAGGTGAAAAGAAATTCTAAGTCAGTTCTGCACCTTTGTCACACATTTCAGAGGAAGTGGTATTTAATTAAAGACAACTGCTCACCTCCAGAGGATCTCAGCTTCCAGCTCCCCTGAGTACAGAGACTCAGGGGGGAAAAATTAAGGGAGGTGCTTAGAAATGTGAGAGTGAAGCAGAACTACATTTATTATTTCTGTTGTCATTCAATCTTCTGTTCTTTGAGCATTTGGGGTTGGCAATATTGCCTCCCTGGTGGGCAGAACTGCTCATTAATATATGTGATACATCTGCTCTTCATGTTGTACAGAGCAAGCAAAATCAATCCTGGTTTGTGAGTCGGAGCTTGGAGACGTAACAGGGGCTGCAGGAGACAGCAGTGTAAGCCCAATTTCCCCATTTCATAAAAAACATATGCTTAAAGATCATTAAGATGTTGTCTCTTCTTCCATTCCTATCTGAGTTTCACATGTAAACAGAGGGCTTTTTAACTCAAGATTCAACATCTGATATTCTACAAGTGATAACTGATTTTTAGCAGTTTGCAGCTACCTTTGTTTGCCAACTAGTGGCATGGCCCGGCAGCCTGCACCGAGGGCTGCTTCACAGCCCACTGCTGTTTCATCACAGTCACCAACACCTCACAGTCTGATGTGCACCACTTCAAAGCACAGCAACTGTTTTTTCAGTATTATGTCAGTAAATTTATACTCAGGTTATTCCAGCATCCATCAAAGAACAAGATGCCTCGGTTATTTAGATACCTCAAGTCTGCTGGTATAACAATTTATCTGAGCGGCATTCACCGGGACAAAAAGAGGAACATCTTTAGTAATAGTGCTGCATCAGTTATCTGGTGCTTGTAAACCTGCCTTCCCGACCTCTTGACAACAAGGGAAATCAGACATTTTCACAGCAGTGGAAGAACTTATACAATTCCGTTTTATGTAGAACTCCATTTCAGGCCCTAAGGAACTGCTTTTTCATTTTATTGTTGCCCTCTTCTCTTCACCCTGACCTGCCTCTGTATTCCCAAGTTGCTCAGCCTTTATCTTTGCATAAAGAGGGCAAAAGCATGCTATGCCATGCACTGCTCTGAGGGGGGATTCCTGTCACAGGAACGCTCCAGCATCGCTGCAGCTTGACAGCCATATCTCCTTGAAATATTATTATGGAGCACTCACTACATATTAAAATGCACTAACTGATATGTTATCTGCAGAGGGGAGAGAAGATGCATAAAGGTCAATAATTAAATTTTCAAAAGCCTATAGCCTACAGGTTACCATTTGTGTGTGTTAAAGCTTCCAAAATCATCCAGGAATCGTAGGCTGCTGTTACTCAGATTCAAGAAACCTCTGAACGCATACATGTGCAAAGCCATGAGGTCAAACACATTACACCCTGCTCACAGCACATCAAAAACAGAGAAAGCCCCAGAACTTTGAGACAACACATACACATGGGTTCTAGTGCACTTCTTTATGCTCAGTGTTTTAAAAGCAAAATGTATCCAAAAAGACCAACTCTTGGGAGCAATTACTGCAAGGAGTTAGCTTAGCCATCCTTCATGTGTTTATAATGCAGGTCTAAACTACCAGCGTTGACAGATTTAAAGCTTTTTAGAATTTTATATATTAAATAGTTAGCCAGGCAGGACAGCAGATTCCTCACTAGGTCGCTACTCTGAGGCTGACAAAACAGTGCTTTGCAAAAGCACGTCTAATCAGCGCTCAGGTATGGATTTTCTCTTCCATTTTGGCAGGAAGACGGGTGCTCCTCTTTTTCTGCCACTGATCCTCGCTGCTGCTGCAGTGCCACGTATCGCTGCCAGAGCTGTTCTACATTTGCAACACAGTCCCAACCTAAAACAAAACCAGCACCAATCGTTCTGCTCGCTCACCGAGCTCCGGAAACCTACACAGACTCCATCTCCTCACTGTGGGATCAATCTGGAGCACGGGAAATCTTCAAAGGCCTCCACTGGATAAACACCTGCGCCCATTTAATTCTGCACCTTCCAGTCCTGAGCCATGCACAACAGCCAGCACACGTAAACATCTGACAGCAACATCATGGCCCAGTGTTGTAAGTCATTCCTTTTACATAAATAGGATCCTAAATACCAACTGATTGTTAAAAGGGCACTTACCAAGGTTTACTAAGTACATAGAACATAAATCCATTTGGCATGTAATTAATTCAAAATTACATGAGCACTAAATGTGCAATTAACTCTGCAAGGAATGTTTAGGCCTTTAGCTGGCATTTACAAAGGAAGCTACAAGTTTATTAGCTAGCAATTTATTGCTAAAATACTGGCAATTCATGAGTATGTTGATTGAAATCTAACTTACTATCACTATACCGTTATAGGGCAATTAAAGGTCTAAACAACCCTTTCAAGTAAATTAAGAAACAATGCAAGTCTTATGCATTAATAAGAATGCTGTTAACCACCCAACTAACAGGTCTCTTATGAAAGCCCAACAAGTGTGCTGCTCGCCAGCTGTGGAGAACCTTTTCAAATGCACTCAGCTACTCCAGTGACATGTTCCTAAACACCAGGGAGATAGCAGCAAAATCCTACCACCGTCAACAGGCAAACATCGCACAGGGATTATGCAGTGGGCTTTAGCCCAAAAGCCCAAGTCTGTGGGTTTCTCTACCATAACATGAGAAAAGTTCAGTATGGACGTTGGAACGCATGCAGCAGAAGACCCCTTTGCTGGGAAACTCTGTGCTGGGGCCCACAGCCAGCAGGTCATGGTCGTGATTTGGAACATGCATCCTTATGGGGATGTCAGTGCCCAGGCAGCCCATATGTACCCCATATGTACCCATTCTGATCCACAAAGTGTCCCCAGCAGTGCATCTGGAGGCATCGCCAGGGCTCTGCTTCTCACTTTCTTTAACAATCATCACAATTGACACAACTCCAGCTCAAAAGGGAAACACTGGTTTCCAAATCTGCTAAATCTGGCAAAGGCCTGGATTCAAGCCCAAGCTTCATGGCCTGGAACTCTTCTTTATGACAAACTAAATACTGTATCTGAGAATCCACAAATTTCTTGAAAATACATACTTAATATGAACTTGGAGATGAACCCCATAGTCCAAGTCTATTACTAAAGTCCATGGACTCTTCTGGCAGGACACACAGTTTATGATTACTCTTTTATCTCTGTAAAACATAATCTGGCCATAGCAATGTCAACAGACAGTCATCTGCAGCACATATTTTGCTTCCACTTATAGCCTCCGCCCTATGATTCTCTTCGTGTAAACTAATAACCAGCTCCCATGTGCCAGTACTTTATTGGAGTTGGATCACTGCGCCCATCCTCTGCTGCAGTCACCGCATACCCAGGGTTTCACACAGAGCAGCCAATTCATCCAAAATTAACAGATGACACCAGAGGAAGCTGCTCCCTTGCACCAGGCCTGGACAGGCTGCTGTTTGCCATCCAACTTTCAGCAGCATTGGGCTTATCCTTCTTTAGTTTGCCTTCCCCCAACATGAAATTTTGTGCTATCGGTGAAATTTAATCCCTCTGCACTTTGCAGTAGAGCAAAAGGTTAGGAGGAATCACAGAAAGGGAGGAGAGACAAACTGTTCCAGGATTATCTTTTAGAGCTGACAGCCGGGATCTGCAAGGGGAAAGAGAGGTTAGGAAAAAATAAAGAAAAAAGGGGAAAAAAGCACTGCAACTGATACCTCAGGCAGGCAGCATATCTCTAAGATGCCCAGTTCTAAGACAGCCCGGGACTCCTTCCAGGCGCAGCAGCACCGTCCTGCCCTGTCCCACCATCACTGCACGATGGATGGAGAGCACCATGAGCACACTGCTCCACACACAGCCCTGCAGGACCCAGAACACACCCCTGTTCCACATGAGGTGCATTACATTTAGCAGCAATGACAACTGCGTTTGAAGAGCCACAGAAGGGCTGATTTACACTGCAGATTATATTCCAGATGGAGATGCAGTAACTTGCTGGCTGGTTCTGCTGCAGGGTCGGGGCTTGACCCTCTGATCAGTTCCCTGCAAAAGGATCCATGGGTGCACAGTATTTGAAGCCTGCAGAGGACAGAACTAGAGCTGACGGATTTCAGCACAGAGCACTCAAACTGGAGCTGTTATACTTAAAATCTTAACGTACATTCTCCCCTCCCACACAAATCCGTGATTAAACCCAAAACTGAGGAAGAACAAGGCAACAAAGGAAACGTGTTTGTTGATTTTTGTCAGTTTGTTTCTCTAGGTTGGAGGAGGCTTGCTTGCTAGTTTTTTGAAGTTTCACCTTTTGCCCTGTTCAGGGACATTGGAGTTAAATGGAACTCACACAGTCCAGGGGCTGCAGCAGGGCTGGTGCTTTTCTTAAGAAACCTTAATGCAAATGTTACAGGTGACATTACTTTGAAGTTCTATTCTTAGTTCTCCATGAGATGTTTAATGACATCCAAAGACATTATCCAGGGCGAGACAATTAAGCCTCTCTGAAATCCCTGAACAAAGGATGCCCACATGGAGCTGGAATGCAGCTCGCTCCCAGAGCTCCGCACATCCCCACACCCTTGGGGGCTGCTCTGGGCACTCCCAGCCCTCAGCTTGGTTACAAATGACCTGGGGACACCACCAGTGTCTTTCTGGGCGTTCAGTGCACACAGGGATTAACCTCTCTCCACTTTCCAAGCAATAATGCAGCAGTTCCCAGGCTAGCACGTTTGGTTCTCAGTGTAAAATGGCATTGAAGCACTTTAGATGTGGGGAGGGCGGCTGAATCTCAGGGTGCTGCTGCTCTTTTACCCAGGGTCTGTACCACGCTCTGAGGAGCTGTTCCGCAGGATGAACGCTCTCTGCTGAGCCTTTGTTTTACGTATTAATGCTGCTAATTTACATGCAATCTTCATTCAATCCCAGCCAGGCCCTATTTTCTCAACCTCCACCTGTTCCTAAGCCACGGGGCGTTTGTCTCCAGCCCAGATTGATGGAACGGCGCGGGAAAAGTTGATGGGGTGCTCCACAGCGATGCCCAACCCCAGAAGATGTCAAAGAGGGGGTTATATGCACAAATATATTCATGAACAACAACGGGAGAGCAAGATTTACTGGTGCCTGCCACCGAGTCCTGAGTTATGATGAGGACGGTGTCAGTTGAGCTATTTTCAATGTTCTTTTGTTTAGGGTTGATTAGAAGTGCAGCCTGAGCCGCGCGGCTCCCACTGGCAGCCTGATAAATACGGGCACAGCAGCTTTGTTGCTTGTCCTCCCCTCCTCTCCCTTTCACTCCCTCTCCTTAAAAATGCATTTCCAAAACTGCCCCATTCATCCTCGTCAGGCCACCAAAGGAAATCAGAGTTTACTGGAAGGCCTTTAGCTTTCAGATGGCTATTTAGGGAAAGGAAGAGAAAAAAATCCCTTGGGAAAATCTCGCCTGAAAAAAACACAGCGCGTTTGAAAAAAAATTCAAATACAAACATCAGGCATGAATATACCAACATGCCACTAAATAAAATAATCCTTGGCGCTTACACAGAGCTTTTTGACTCTACAAAGCAAACATTAACCAATTAGTTAAAGCTAAAACACAAGCGGTAAGGTCAGCGATGCACTAAGCTGCTGCACTGTAAATCCGAACTAAGTCCACAGAAAGAAATCACAGCACTTTGGATTTCAGTGGCACAGCTGACAGCAGGGTCTGGCCAATTGCTCACACACTAAAGTTGTTCTAAACTTCGAAATGGCACTTTGTGTGTGCATGTGCATGCTGTGTACCACCAGAACTTGGATGCTGGGTTATGTACGTTTCTCCCAGGGACTTTCAGATATCCAGGAAGATTTTCCCACTGCCCTTCTATTATTGAATTTTATAGTGAATTATACATCTGGGCTTTGACCTCCACCACATAGAAAAAGTACAAAAAATAATAAATAATAAGTAAATAGTGATGCTTTTAAAGAATCCAGTGCACCACCCCTGCTCACCACAGCAGCTCCTTGGAGCAACCCATTTATTCTAAGCTCAAAGCTTACCAGAGCTAGGGAAAAAAATACCCCAAAAGCAGCTCACTGAGCTTGGAAGTTTTCTGGCTCTAAAACAAACATGCTTCTATCTCTTTAAATCTGCTTCTTCATAACCACAAACATGTATGTTTTTCATAAAGCTCTGGAAATTGTACTGGACCCTGGGGAAGGTACCAAGTGGAAACCCTGATATCTTGAGACTAGAACTCCACCAGTCCTGCGGTACAATGTGCTGTTTGTAACAATTATAATAATACACCTGTACTACCATTGTCAGTGTGGAGTAGCCACATGGGGTCTCATTAGTATTGTATTAGGACTGCATGGGGAAACGGATAATGGCCCATAATGAAAAATGCCAAATTTTCTATATAATAAAAATGAACTTGATTAATGAAAATCACTTTCAGGGAAAGAGTTACAGCGTTGTTAGAAATAAAAAATGATGTATTAATCCGACACTCTTACAGATGGTCCCAACCTCCTGACAACTGCTATTCATTTGAGATGCTATTAGCATGCATAATTATGCTAATTAAGTTGTAATTAAGCACCAATTCTTCAGAGGGCTTTTTTTGTCTATCATTTAATACAACTCAGCTTCAAAGAGTGCTTAAAGCTTTACACAGTGTTTCATGAGAAAGGGGTTCCCAAGTTTCTTAGTAAAGATTTAGCAGCTGAGCTATGGAGCGGGGCCTGTAATCTTTGTTTTGGTTAAAGGGAAACCAGTAAATTGAAGCAGGGTCTGCCAATTGTTGATAAAATAATTAACACTTTCCGTTAAAATAGCACAGTTCATACTAGGACAATTATGAAAAGGAGAAAAATGGTATAATTATCAATGGAGTCAACACCAGTGGCCTATTATGGCTGCTACCCTCTAATTTGAAAAAAATAATTCATTGAAAAGTAGATTCCCATAAATAATAATAATGGTCCTGACTCGGATAGTCTTACTCACATCATGCACTGTCCCTCGTTCCAAGAGTACTCCTGCAGGCTTCATTTAAATAACAGAACAAATTGCATGAGCTCAATTTAAATTGATCTGAAAATCAATTTAATTAAAGCAGGGCCAATCTCAGTGTGAACACTCCTGCTTCATTTTAACGTACACCTGTTTCCAATTGATCAAGGATCTGATCCAGTAAAGGAGTTGCGACAAAGCTGCTATTATTTCAGGATTTCTTCTGCTTTAATGCAACTTTCCCATTTAAAAAGGGTAGCTAAAGGGTGTCAGATCAGGTGCAGACATAATTATCCCTTCTGATCATTCCTCTCTAACATTTCTGTTCAAGCATTTATTGTAACAGGAGAAATCTCTTAAAAACAGACAGGAGCCCAAACCTCTGTTTGCAATTGCTGGCAAATCCTTTTCTCCTTTTTGGAGCAGGACTGGGCAGCATTCTGAAAGCCATACTCTTACAATTCCCATCTCCCTCTCTCTAGCACTGTAGATCTCTGCTCCTATTTGGGCAAAAATCTACTGTCACGGTAAGTCAAAGGAAGATTTTTATTTTTAACTGATTCAGCTGGTTTCTCGTCCTGTGAGCAGAGCTGAAATGGCAAACAGCTTCTTTAAAAAAAGACTCATGATAAAAAATTAAACTATGTACCGTACGTGCAAGCAGACACTGTGAGTATCCAGGCTTGGCCAACTTCCTGGGACCCAAACATTTGGCTTTAATCCCCATTTAAGCAGCCTACAGCACCAAAGATTTTGGCTTTCCCTTTCCTACGGACCCCATCCCAAATATTAAATACATTGCCAATAAAACCGAGATCGATTTGCCTCACATGGAATACTGAGTGATATATAGAGAGAGATCTAAAAGTACATAAACATTTTTTAAAAGTAAATGGGGAACATGCACTGTAAAATCAAAAGTCTCTGCACTAATCTTCGGATAAACACAACTGGTTGTTGTTAGGAGAGCGGCCCAGAGGGGATTATCTAAAATACTGGTATGCTGCTGACAACTTGGCTCTCTCTTTTTTATTTCTTTTTTTATATATATTTTTTAGTGCTCTACTGTATCATCTGCTGTAATTTCAGATTGGGCTTTACTTCTCACTTAATTCAAGTTCTCAAGCACCGGCTGAGCTGTTTGGCTCAGCTTTCAGTTAAAGATCTAAAAGCAGAAAAGCCCACCTCTCCTTCCACCTGGGATGCTTGTAACCTTTGGGTCTTCAGGAACAAAAAAAAAGCCAATTGGAGACAGAGGATTTGACTTTTTGTCTCAAAACAAACAATGAAATTTTAAATCAGGCTGCACTGCTTTGAAGACAACTGATAAGCCCCACTTAGCTGGATGCCAGCTAGAAACCCCTTCAACAATGTCTGGAGCCAGATCATCGGATTCTTGCATGAACAAGTTCATAGGCAAAATGTACATGATTTCCATATCTATTTTTCCACTCCTAAACATGCAATCTTTGTAGGGTCATACACAGACTGAACCTTGTTGCAGGTTGCTACAAATCAGGCTGTTAATGTCTAACGTCAGGGCCCTGGGTTCATACTTTTGTTCAGAAGCAAACAGAGGTGCTTCAAATGACTATAGGAAAAGGCACTGCAACAACAGAAAATGTGCATGCTGGCTTGTTTAGCCCTGATTATTCACTGTTTTGCTAAACAAAACATCTACTTCAAAAACAACACTGATTCACCCAATGCTGACTATAAAGAAGGGCACAGTCAAGTAATTGCCTCAAGTCTGAAACCCCATGTTCAATCTGCTCCAGGCATCCCTCGCCATAAGACATGTCTAGAAGTTACAGTGGTAGGAAATCCAGCACCAGTACCCTTCAAAGATATTTTGCTGCTGAGAAAAAAAAAATGTGTTTCTGTTCCAAATTGCTTAATTCATCTATTCATCCACAGAACCATTTTCCTGAATTTGCACTGGTGGCAGTGACTTTCCGAAGGTCATCTGCAATCTATAGCAAGGAGGATACATGGGACTTCCTATACTTACCATTCCTCTGCAATGCACCATCACTACGCAGTGCAATTCAGCAGGAACCCAGGTGTCCCAGTCGCAGAGACACGAGGCTTCCTCAAAGGACTGTGTGACCCCAGCCTGCTGCCAGGCCACCTGCAGTGCCCGCAGACAGGAACAGCATGCTAGGTGAAAGCAATTAGCTCGCACTCTCCTCAAGATTCCCTTCTCTCAGGGCTTTCAAAATCATTTTATCAAGTCAAAAGCCCAGTTTCAAAGTAACCTCACTTTGAAGAGGACAGATGCGCCCTGCAAAAGGGAACCATTCATTCAATAGGGCTGCTAAGAAACCCAGGTGGAACTCTCCTCTGGGTTAGGGAGAGCACTGGTTTCTGAACCTTGCTGCTTAGCATCAACTGAACACTTCCACACTGCTGAATTTTGTCCCAAGTTCTTGCCCCTCCTATTCTTTATACATTTCCCAAATATGTGTATTTCAGCAAATCTCACTACGGTGGCTTTTTACCTTGGGCTTGTTGGGGACAAACCCACCTCAACTTTAAAACCTTTGGCAAGACTCCAGAAGAGTTTATTTCCTGCTTGTGCTGAGCACAGGCAGCACCCAAACTGCCACCACGCCTGCACGGCGCTAAGTCATAAGACAAGTTATCTACAAAACCAAGATGTGCAATCCATGATATATGCTCAAAAGGAATGAAACATAGCAGAGAATGTTTGAAAGCTTTTAACTCAAAACACTTTGTGCATTTTGTTGAAGTCTGCTGTATGTCATCTATATTGAAAACCACCCAAATTACAAGAAGCTAGTCTGAAGCCAACAAATGCACGTTGTTCTTTCAATACAGATTGTATTAAAAGAAATCATGTGTTCTCTGAATGTCAACCAACCATTGAGTATTGGCAAAAAGCAATTTATTTAATAGCAAGGTTAATTGAAATACCGTTGAAAGCTGATTTCTATTGCACAATCGAAATTGGTGGCTTTATCTGAAAAATCCAATTGGCATTGAAAAAAAGGTTGCGAGCTGATCATAAAATGATGAGAGGAATGGTGGCTGAATGAGTAAAATCATGGACAGGGAAACAGAACACTCAGTTCCATCACTGCATGACTCGGAGAAGCAAAGGCCATTTACAATCCATTGAGGATTTTGAGACCTTTGGGTGAGCTGTTAAACGTGAATGTTATCTATGGCAAGAAAATAATTACTAATACTTGAGTCAATGATGAACTTATTAAAAACATTACGAACCCATGGGAGACTCTAGACTCCGAAGCACTGGGAAAGTATATCTCAAAAACTCAGCTATCTCAGTGAGGACAATGCAGCAGACACATAACTGCATGTAACAGACTGCCTTCTCTTCCTCCCCTTCCTGGGAAGCACAATATTCGGTTCCATTGTTGTCTGCATGATTCAAACATTATCTATGTTCTTCTGACACTATAATAAGAATTTCTAGAGCAAGATCTACAAAGACTGGTTTGAATTTGGAGTTTGTAAGGAAATCTGAAGCCAACAGGTGTTTTTCTTGCGGGATTTTGTTTACACATGAAAATGGAACCTCTAACAAGGGCCTGATCCAAACCTCAAAGTCAACGGCAATTTTTCCATTGCCCTCACCAAGGTTTAGATAAGGTTTGTAAGTGCCCATTTGTTCCTGGCCTATGAAGGACCAGAACTTTCAACCTTGAGACTCAATCACAAAATTAAGTGGTATACAAAATTACTTATTAAGTTGCTGAACCTGGGGGCTAAGAGCAGTGCCTGACTTTCCCAGAGACTATGAAAGTCCATAACTCAGGTCCAAATCAAACTCGTATCTCAAAAGAAGTAGAAATGAGCTTCCATGTAACCTGCATGTCCAATCCTCCTTTTCTGAAAGAATCTTCTCCTGACTACACTTGATAGAAAACAAAAATACTGCTCCGTTGGCTTGCTTTGAAGAACAAACAGAAAACAATCCAGAGGCTGCTTTCCTCGCACCCCCACTGCCAGCGCAAGGCAAACAGTGAGAAAAGATCTCTTCTTTTGTAGCAAACTCAGAAAGCATCACAGACTGTGTCGCTTTCAAATCAGGTCTCAACAGTCGTAAACTGTTACAGGGAGGAAATAAAAGAATGTGAGCTGAGAGGGAAAGTTCACAAGCATTCCTCTCCCAAACTCTGGCCCCGTGAAGCAGAAATCCAGAGTGATAAAAAGCTACTAGATTTTATAAACAAAAGAACGTGATGCTTCTTAGTGACTCATTTTGGGGCTGCCAGACTCCTGCAGAAGACACATGGGATTGCTTTTCAAGAACAAACACTGATGTCCCCACTGTCAGAATCTATCCTGGTAGTGACATTTGGCTCTTTCTCATGGGAGAGAACTTTTTCCAGCAATTTGCAAACCGCATTTATCATGAAACACAGAATAGGTGACATTAATATTCACTTTCAGCAAAACAACAGTTCTGATGATGTTCTGCTCTTCGTTCCTACCACTGTTCAATGAGATTAACACTCATCCACTGGAAAGTGCGTTCGCAGTAAAGCCAAAATGAGTTCTGCTCAGCAGAGCAATATGCCCTGAATACGAATAACGCCCTTGGACATTTTTGTGATTAATGTTATTTCGTGATCCCAGCACACTGGGACAGTACTACGTGAGAAACTGGGGAAGTCCCAGTAAAACTAGAACATATGGTTACCATAAATAATAGAAACGCAAAAAGTAGACAAAAAAAAGCATTTCACTGGAATTGTACATAGAAAAATGCTTTTCCCAACACCTTTCTCGGACGGGTTCCCTCGAGCACACTTTCTATAAGGGCAACCAGCCTACTTTTAAATTTCCAAAGCAAAGGTGTTTCTACAGGCTCTTCTGATAGATTGAGTTTGTGAGCTTCCTGCATACATTCATTCCACTGCAGCTTTCCCTTACCAGTGCCTTATTACTTTAGTAGTCACCAAGTACCTGAACAACCCTCAAACAAGCAGCCGGACGCCTGCTTTGTTCAGATACTGGCAGGACTAAGCGCAGTCAGGTTTTTATATTACCAAATTACCAAATTAAATACCTTCAGAAGATCCCTTCAGTTCTCTCCCTGCTTGCTGAGTCTGGCAGCTGAGCACTGTTCCCGTAATGGCTAAGAGTATCATTTTCACAGCTTGCATTCAGAGAGCACTCTCATCTAGAGTGGGCTCCGAGAGGCAGGATTACTAATTCTTAAATTGCTCATTTGCCTGTTTGTCTGACACTGAGCTAGTTACTAACGAGCTATAACTTCAGTATATTCCTCAACACAACAAGGTCACTGAACTTTAGCAAATGCCCATAACTTTCTAATTGAATTTCAATGGTTTTAACACGTACACTGACAAGTACTGATATTTCTCTTCATTGAATAAAATAATGCCTTGGTAGCATCCTGCTTCCTTTTTAAAGGATATTCCTTCCATGAATGTTGTATTTTCTAATTAATTCCTGCTAGTAAAGCACATTACAATCCTCAGATAAGCAGTCCTACATAAATTCAAAGAACTAAATATTCGGTTTCCTTTTTTAGAAAATCATCCAAAACATTATAACCCTTAGCCATACAAAGGCACAGCAGCTCCACTGCATTTCCAAAGTAGACAGACATCCAGGTTCTTATTTTCTTCAGTCATATTTGCACACCAAATCAGAAAAAGAAACCACATTAAATACTGCTAAGGGATCCTGACAACAAGAAGGACCCACACAGAAAGCTCCTGACCATTCCTGCCACTTGACCTAAAGTTAACAGATCTGCCAAGTTTAAGAGTAAAGTTTCCTCATTGGGAAAATGGGAGGGAGGGGCATGGGGGAAGAAATAAGAAACCTCTACCCTTCTCTTCCTAGTCACTCCTTCAAGGAAAATTCTGAGGCCAGAATAAAGTTTGCACAGGGTTTTAGTTACAGTTAATGTATAAGCCAACAATGTTTACTCAATATTATATAGGCTTTGCAACACACCACGGCAGTAAATTAGCTTGATATATTAGCTCTGTGCTGAGAAAATGAGACTGTCTCCGAGGTCTGTAAAGCACTGAAAGTATTTCCCTTCTGGTACAAAGATGAGTTCAGGTCACAGCAATAAAATCTAGGCCAACGTGCTGAGCTGCACACAGAAGAAAAACAAGCTCTAGGATCCCTGCTGCCCTCACGTCCACATGTGGAAAACATCCACTGACCACCACGGTGGCAACACTTGCCAACCATAAGGACAGGCCCTTTTTTTCCACTTCTCCTTTTCACCCTGATACCTACCTCGAGTTCCCTATGGAGAACAACAGCTGAATCACGCCTCGTCTTTCTCTTTCTTCCAATTTACCCTTAAGATAAAATTCTTCAGAAATTAAGAAAAAACAGTCTGCAATAGGAAAGTAGGATTAAGGACGGTAACATCATGTCAAGCATCTCCTATTTTCTTGGTTCCACCTCACATTGCCTAGAACGGCCATGCTTCACTCATCACTAATTTTTCTAGTCAGATCCTCACTGAACAGCAAAAGGAAGCTGAGGAATCAGGGCCTTCACACAGGTTCCTGATCAAATGCAGACATCCTGGTACCTGCTCTGCATGCCAGGTAGCTGCTACAGGGATATCCCCCAGCAAAGAACCTGAGCACTATGCTCTCAGGGTCAAGAGATAACCTTAAGAGCAAACTGTATACCAGAGGCTACAGATGAAGCTGGGATTTGTTAATCCAGAAGACAGCAGAGGTGATGAAGCGACTCAGGAATTTCCATGTTCTGTTCTTCTGTATACTTACTTTACAGTATAGGAAAGAAACACTTCCTTGGTGGAAAAGAATACAAAGAAGATTAAAATAGCAGTTTTTGTAAAGTGTTTTGAATCACTGAGTAGAAAGTATTCTGTAACAGCCAAGTACCCAGCAACACTACAATTTACGTCCCTATTTACTGACAAAGACCCTTGTGTTACTTTCCTTTCTTATGCTTGGGGTTTGTCATTCAGGCAGAAAGTGATGAATGAAGGAACAGTTAGCTGTTCATCTGAAATCCAAGACTTTGGACTGAACAGTCACTATCTCTACAGTTTAACCAAAAAAAAAAAAAAAAAAAAACATAACCAAATCAAACACAAGTCACGTGATTCTTGCTATTGTACAACGATAACAGAACGAACAAAAAGAGATATCTGGAAGGACATTGAAGTGTGACAGCTCCCAAAGAGGTAAACAATGTATTTTGCCAAACTGTCATCCTTCCCATTGGTGGACCTGATAACAAAGTACAGAATAAAACTATTTGACCATTGAGAATCTTAAATTGCTCCTGTAAATCAGATGGCATAAATCCACACTTAGAACATGGGGCAGGCAAGATCTACATTCAGCAGTTATTGAGTGCTTTATTACATTCTTAAGTACTGTATATATTATCTCACAAGCCTGGGTCTGGTATCCCAAGGGAAAAAATAGCACATGCAATGCAGGTATTAAGAGTACCACTCAAACATACAACCATTAGAACGACACTCCTACCTTCTGCAAAAGCATACCATGCTTTGATTGTATCTTCTTGAAAGTTATTGTTAGCAAGGCTGTAATAGCTGCTATTTGACTACAGGACTCAAAAAGTGTCTCTGCTGAACAAACAAATACTGCTGCATTCTTCTACACTCATGTAGCACGAACTTGTAAATACTGGCATGGTATTGCCCAGGTACAGAAATTTCACTGATGTTTGCTTAGTGATTCAAATAGATGATGAACCACTGAGGTCAAAAATATCTACCTTTTTGCCCAAACTTTAAATCATGCTTTTAACTAATGACTTTTGATTACATTGGATTCAAACATACTCACAACCTTCTGTTCTACATACTTTATTCATTCATTGAAAAACACTTCAGTGTGATTTCTTGGAAAGCAGATGTTGTGGTGTGAGTAGTAGGGCTGGCTAAGTATGGACATTTTTAAAATGGGAAAGTGTCTTAGTTTCTAACAGAAGTTACTTCTCTCACAGTGTCTGGTATGAAGCTGTGTTTTTTGTTCCCAGAAGAGAAACAACTGATAACACCTGGCAGTGTTGAACACAGCCAAGGACACATTTTCTTCCTCAGTGAAGCAGTTAGAAGGCATAAGGAGCTGTGAATTGGGAGGGGACAGGACCAGGGCAGCTAACCCAAACTGACCAAAGAGCTATTCCATACCACATCACATCATGTGACTTTTACGGAAGAGAAATCGCTCTCTTGCTCGGAGGGAGGGGCTGCTGGCCGGTTGGGTATCGGTTGTTGGTCCCTTGCTTTGGGTATTATTTCTTGTTTCTTATCTTATATATATATATGTACTGGGATTTCTTTTATGGTATTATTTCTTGTTTCTTATCTTATATATATATATGTACTGGTATTTCTTTTATTCTCTCTGCTGTCTTAGTAAATAGCTTTTATCTCAACCCACGAGTTCTGCCGTACTTATTCCTTAATTCTCTCCCCCATCCCACTTGGGAGGGGGGAGGGTGAGCGAACATCTGTGGTAGGGCTGGCTAAGTATGGACATTTTTAAAATGGGAAAGACAAAAAATGACATTTTGTAGTAAGAAAATTGAAATGTGAAGTTGAAAAGAAAAACAAGAGAAAATGAAATATTTGCTTTGTTTTGTAATTTTCCAGTGAAAAATATCTCTATGGCTGAAAACAAACCTTCCTATCAAAGAACTCGGTACCTAATGAAAGAGTAGGGCCATGGTCAATTAACTCAAGTCTTACACTGAGGTGAGGTTTAATTCAGTGTCTTCCCATTATCCACATCTGGTACAGTTGTGATAGCAACTCCAGGACTCTTAGGAAGGTTTTGGAAACGGCAGACAGTTATGACAGCCAGTGCAAGGCCAGGGTCTTCCTGGGTGCAGCTTTGGCTCCAAATGAAGTCAGTGATTGCTAGGGCTACTCCATCCCTCTTCAGATGAATAGTTTTGAAAACAGAAGTTGAGATGACTATGACTCAGACAGGCCTGAGTATTAGATTCACGTGGGTCTTGTTGATGATAGCAGATAAATCTTGATGGCTAAAGCTAAAACCATGTGTTGTCAGATCTTAACAGCATACAAAACAGTTTCATCTTGCACTATAATCTAGGACACCATTCTTTTCATAGTCTGACCCTGAGCAGCACTCTCTTTTTGGTACTATTTGTACACCTGTCCTGGTAAAAATTTATTGCCTAGTCATTATTTTAAACCATCAGCACTGCTCACTGAGAGAGTTTAAGCCCATTAGCACAATATAAATAGTACCTGTGCTAACAGACTCCTATCTTTTTCGTCACTAGAGAAGATATCAGATCTACTGCTTAAAATGAAGTGGGGTTTTTGAGGAAAAGTAAACTCCCCCTAAAACAGGACTTAAATGTCTAAGCAAATAAACTTAGAGCTCAGAGAGGAGACAAAGAGAGGTGGCTAGAACATTAGCTAAACATCCCAGAAATGGTTATCTGAGACTGCACTGAAGGCTGTAATTTTTCCTGACAAGGCTTACCACGACAGCATTAAGATGCCAGTAGGTGTTGAGTATGCTCCGTTAAAGATCATGCATGTTTGGTTACTACAAACTGACCTTAACCAAGTCTTCCTCACAAATTACACTGTAGAGCAGAAGGAGGCAAACTTCTCCATTCCGAGTTGCTATGAAAACCTCACTGAATACTAGTACAAAGTCAAAAATGCACTCCAAAATATGAAAAGTTGTGACAATCGAATTGTAATCCCTTCAAGTAAATAAACTAGTAGGTGAAGAAAAAGAAAATAAGAACTTACCTTTTCCTTGCACTTTTGGGGAGTTTGGCACTTGAGTTTACTTGATCACACCACATTACACAGCCCAGAGAACTTGTTTCTGCAAAGAAATTTATATGTTTTTCAGGTTTTTGCACTCCAACTCATCAAGAATATATGCAAAGGATAGTCCCATGCTTGCTGGCATAGGAGTGGAGTAAGACTTCTCTAATGTTGCAGTTGCCATCCACATTTGGAATTAATACAGATGGAATGGTGACAGTAAATTCCCCCTTGTATTTTCATGTGTACTAGCTTCCTATGAAAACATGCCCTAGCCTACCTCTTGCTTTAAAGGGCACCACACATGGCCACTCAAGACATTAGTGGGATATACTCTGCCTTCACAGTTGGAAATTGCCACGCTCACTTCTTCATTTAGGAAAATCAACACAATAACTTTCTTAGCAATGTCTTTATGCACTGGAGCAGGCTGCCCAAAGACATTGCGGGTGCCCCGTCCCTGGAGGAGTTCAAGGCCAGGTTGGATGGAGCCCTGGGCAGCCTGGTCTGCTGGGTGGCAACCAGTCCACGGCACGGGGGCTGGAACTGGATGGGTTTTAAGGCCCCTTCCAACCCAAGCCATTCTATGATTCTATGATTTAGGTCTGAGTAGATCTGAGTAGATGAGGTCAAATTCTGCATTTATTCCATTTAACCACAAAAGTGCTACAGACATCAACAACTGTCTAACAGCCCTTGTTTTGCTAATTAAAGGACTTGTTGCTATTGGATCAAAAACAAAACAAAATAAATAAACAAATAAATAAACTTAAAAAACAAAGAAACAAAAAAACCACCTCTGCTCCCACTGAAACCGATGGGACTGGAAAACACTCAGCACACTGTGATAACGACGGCCCATCCCAAAGCACTGTTCTCCTGCTTTTTTCTGATGTAAAGAATCCACACACACAACTCCAAGTAGCATCATTAGAGATATCAGAGATTTCTTACTACATACTTAGGAATAAATAGATCTTCACTCATTAAATACTAGGATACAAGAACAGTACTGTTTGTTACTGTTTGGTTTTCTCTAAGCTGTAAACATCTACCGGGAAAGCTTTTATTTCACTTGCATGCCAGCAGGCCACTTAGATACTCCCAGGTTAGCACTCTGGATCTTGTGCTCACATCTGCTCTCTGCGATCTTGATGAAATCTGAGCAAGAGTCCAGACCTGGAAGAGGAAATCTGATTGCCCCTCTTGTATCCTTCATGTGCAAGTACCATGACAAGCGTGAGTCAAGCGATGCAGATTTTAACACCTAGCTCACTGCACACTTGGAGAAAGTAAAACGATGCACATCTCCATTAACTGCAGCAGAGCTGGACGTACTTACTGTATCACATTTAATTTGCACTAGTAGCCAGAGGCCTCTGAGAGGTCTCCCTTCAGCTCTGAAACGAACCTGGAGTATTTTAGGCAGATGTTACTGGAAACAGGTTTTCCATTTGCTTAATAAGCTCTTCTATTCTACAGTTGCTTTGAAATATTCATAAAAGATGAGACTTACAGAATATTGATATTATTATGCAATCACATAATCATTCTCTGCTTCTAAACTACATTTTTCCTTCTCTATACAAATAACAGTAGTAATTTATCTAATGACTATTGCTTCCATACTCACAGCTAATTTTACATACAGCATTTGGGGCAAGCTTCGGTTACCACTTTTTTTACCTACTTTTATCTGCTTTACGTACTTGTTTTAATATACAACCTAAGCCATTCTACCAAAGAGTATACTTGAGAAGGAAGATACTGCAAGGGCAAAGGCCATTGAAAAAAGTGCATTAAGTTTAATGTCCTTTTGAGGAGACTTGCTTAATTAAAAATGGCCTTTGTTCCATGAGGTTGCATAAAATATCATTTCAATGGAGTACTTGGGGAAAGTTTCCCTGACTGTGACAGTGCTGCCAAAATCTAATTAGAGATTCATCGAGTCACATATATCAATGTTATTGTCTGTCAGGCAGCCACAATGTATCATGCTTAAGTGGATTTTTAACTGTCTAAATCAGTCTGTCTAAACAACATAAAATAGGAAACAAATCAAAAGACCAGTTAAAATCATAAAAGTGGCAAGTATTTCTTATAAAATATCATTTGTTGTATTAATGGGTTTAATAGCAGGGAGATGGAGCCAGGTGTGTCAGAGCAGGGATGTTCTGCACAGGAGGATGATGTCAGTGAGAAAATCAGAGACAACACTCTTCAACCTTTGCAAATAATAGGACTCCCAGTGCTGAGCTGTGCTGTATTTCACCCACATCCCAGCATGGTTTCAGGGCTGGGTCCATGCAGGAGAGCTGCATGTACATCCTGCCAGCAGCACGACTGTCCCAGGACCAGCTCAGAGCTGTGCCATCATTTCCAATCTCTTTGCTCTAGACTTTCCAATTTTTAATTTTCAACCTTGTCTAATATTTCCTTTTTGAAGCCATGCTTTAATCACGCTCTCGAGTGTTCAAAGTAATCACGTTCTTCTGTGGCACACTGGATGGAGCCAGATTTACCAAACAGCTACGTCTGCTAAGCAGCACAGAGTTAGAGGGATTAAAAGATTAAGCACCACTGAGGATTAAAGAAATTGTCTCTGTGACACAGAACCTCTGTTCTTCAACGTGCCATTGACGTGTTGGCAACTTCCATACAGACAGCTGAAAGGAGTACCTGGACTGCCTCTGCTGCTGCAGCCACACCGCTTTGCTCAGGGCTCCTTTAGGGGTAAGGTAAGCAGTTGTTTCTGAAAGCTGCACATGGGAGTGCACTCCTTCCTGAGAGAAAAGCTGGACTTGACAGCTCACTCCATGGTTCACACCAAGCAGCATGGCTGCAGGCCATCACTTCTTCTACCCAGGTCCCCACATGTATGTTGGCGACAGAACTACTTTTTTTACCCTCTCGTCTTATAACTAAGGATTATGAAGTGGAAAGTTTCACTTCTAAAAGCTTTTAACAAGGCGATGGCTTATGTACCCACAAGACAGACAAGCCATTCACTGACCAGCCCTGCTGCTCATCCAAGGGATGATTTACATTGAATACAGCCCAAAAATACCATTGACTCAGACGTGAAGATCATCTGCAGGAGACAGCCATGCTCAGCCCAGCGCCTGCACCGGGGCTGCCAGTCACTGACACAGCCGCTTACTCCAACAGTCACAGCAAGGAAGGACTTGGGCTCCTGGAACTGAAAGCTAAGTGGTTATCATGGCTGAAAGGCCTGTTTTTAAAGGAACACATTCATTCTTATGCAATGACATGTCATGAATTTTGCATGAGGCATAGCACTTGGTGTCAGAAATTATATCAGCTCCAGCTAGGGAGACAATGATACATATGTTTGTACAAAACACATAATATGTTTTATTTAAAGTGTGCCATAAATATTTTTGCCCTGAAGCAGAGTTTAAAATGAGCTCCGTAAGGTGTCATAACAAAATGTATGTTCAGAAAGTAGAAAGAGGTGCATCTATTCCTAAATGTCTAACTTCATCTGAACAGATTGCTGGATATTCACTGATAAAGCTGCCACTCCACTCTGCGATGGCTGATCCTAATAGCAGAGCATACAAGGCCACGCTTTCTGTCACAGCTCACAATTTATGCATCAAACCTTCTCTCCCTCGAGAGCCTGAAGAAAGCAGTACATTGAGAAAAGCAGCAAATCATACCACAGATTATAGATGCACGACATTCAACGCTATGCAATGTGAGAAAAAAATAAATAAATTTTAAAAATTAGTAGCCTTGTCCATAAGGAAAGCAGGTGTGAGCAGCAGGAGCAGCAGCAGGCAGCTCCCATGGCCCAGCCCCACAGCAGCCCTGGCCAGAAGCAGAGCCCCAGCAGGACTTGTCCTCGTGGCCATGCACCTCCTCTGCTCACTGCTGTCTGCAAGTATCCTGTTGTAATTGTATTTATGTCCTTACTCAAGCAGATAATGGAGAATGTGGATCCTGGAATTGCTCTCGATTAAGGGACGCGGCACACCAGGCCAGCTTGTGGAGCTGTGTCGTTCCTGAGGATTTGTTCAGCAGAAATAATTAAAAAGAATAATTCAGCCTCTGGGACGTCGCATCCACTTACAGTACTTGGATATCTCTGGGTAGATCACTGATTGAGCAAGGATCTGTGCTGCTTTCCTCAGCTCTGGCATGAGATTTGCTTTTGTATGTATGTACACACACACAATGAGCAAAGCAGGAAACAAAGCCAAAATAGCTCAAGGCAGCCTGCCATGTGAGTTGCACTCCATTTAACACTAAGTCACTCTTAATAAATCAGAATTGCCTGTCTCCTTTCTCCAAGAAATAGCTTTAAATGATTCCAAAACCCTAATTCAGTAACTAACCCTGAAACTGCAAACTGCACAGGGCAGTCCATGAGCGTTCTGATCCCTGAGAAAAATGAAAGTTAGCGCTGAATGCACAAAGCAAAATAACCCCACAATAGGATGTTACACTGATAATATCTGGAAACATCCGTGTGTTCGCAGCTACACATGAGGCCAGACATAAAGCTGTGGCCAAGCAGTTCTTTCAGAAGCCCTCTCATTTTATACCTGTCCTCAGCCACCACATATTTGGCTGAGTTACAATTATCTATTTAGATAGGCATTAGAAACAGAATAATTTTGTTCACAGCGGTGTAGATTTTCCCAAATGCCATTATCAGGAGTGAAAATTATTGCTGGTAGATGGGAGCTGGGGCTTAGACCTGTTGTCCTGGACAGAAGAGCACGTGAAGCCATTCATGTCAGATATGGATGCAATTTAATTTAAGCAAAATCACAAACAAAAAAACAAATCTGCCAAAAAAAAATGGCATCAAAAAGCTGACAAGGTTGTGATGATTCAAGATCAATTTGAAAGTAAAAGCCTTTTACAAGTGCCAAAGGGGCTGAATCAAAGGCTCCCACGCTCATCCTTGCCCAAGGAGAGAAAATCATGGGAACACACAACAGGGTAGGGTGGATTCGTCCTGTTTGATCACAGGGGAAGAATTCAGGTTTTAAAGCCTACGAGATCCTAGAAAGAAGGAACACCTCTCCATTTTGACACGCAGTGTTCCCATTGATTCTGAACCATCTTCTGTTCAATCGATGGCAGTCTTCCCATTGACCTCGATAGAGGTTGGACTGGACCCACAGGGGAATCAATCCCATAGGTAGTAAAACAAATGAAGGCAATGGATTTCTTCATGAGCTAGTCACCAATAGAATTAAGCCAGTCAAATAGAATCAGATAATGATTTAAAATTCAAAATAAAGTCCTCTTTCTTCCTAGCCCACACTTATCATCTTCACAAATACAGACATCACAGATCTGAGCCAGCTTCACTCAGTGCAAGGAATCTAAATCCTACAATCCCTGCATTTTTGTGTTAGCTAACCCAGCAACGCTTGTTCTAGGTGGAGACTAAATGAATAAAATAAATATTCACATCACTGGGAATTAGAGCTCAGATAGGTCTTTAAAAAACCCAACTTGTATTTGTATTTTTGATGTGCAACCTAATTAGACCAGAGCATCTTTAATTAAGTGTGTCAGCCCCAGTGGAAGCCACAGAGTTCAACGCTAATAAAGCTGATAAGGTTTTTATTTTTCAGACTTAGTTTATTTAATGCCTCATCCATGTTAAGCCAATCTGTAACATATGGGCAGTTCTCCCACTATGGATTTATCGTTTGGGTGTTTCTTTTTTGTGAATTAATGCAATCAAACTCCTGCCAGTGTTAATTATTTTTCTCCAAGAGCAAATCCCAGAATTGGAAACACACACACCTGTTATTTGCTGCATAAGCCATAGCATAACAACTGAAAAATAAATTCAAAAATGCTGGGAGAAGACAGAATGTTTCCGGACTGTATAGAAGCGATTTGGAAAAAGCTCAAGAAAGTAATATTTGTATTTCTGGCCTTGTAAGACAATCAGCAGAAGTGCAAGAATACCCAAGTCTATATCCATGTAGAATGGAACAATTATTTCAGTCTTTAAAGATCTCTAATTTACAATCTCTTTATGTATAAGGACAGTGTGGGAAGAAACTAACCAATTCCTGGAACAGATTTTAAAGGACTGTGGCAAATTACTTATGCTTTAGAACGCCAAAACCAAAGCCTTCTTTTGAAAAGGTGAACATTGGTCCAATCACACATAACAGAACTTAAAAAGGAATCACTAGTGAAATTGTAGGGCATGTGTTACACATCAGAGTAGATCTGGGATGTTCCAACAATACACCTCTGGGCATTGCAGTGGTGGCCATGGACACTCACACAGAATCAACAGCTCTTTGAAATTGTTCTTTCCTTCCTGTTTAAGCCATAAGACTGGGAACATTAAGTCATAAATCTGAAACATGATTTCCCTGTATTTGGACTTCAACAAAGCCACTCATCATTTTCATGGCTTATTTGTGCAGATTAATTGGTTGATATCTACGCAATGTTTTGGAAGTGAAAAGTACTCAACTACTGCTCTCAGTCCTGATAATCCTCTGCCGCAGCCTCATCCCCTCATCTCTGAGTTCTCCATCACTATTTTAAATCTCTTCTGTTCCATACTTGCTCCCCTTGCAAGCGAGCTAACTACTGTCATACATAACACAGGAAACATTCCTTTATAGGGGGAGATGAACTAACAGGACTTTTCATTTCTAATATTTGGCATCCCTCGATTACCAGAGCTACTGAAAGCTGACTGCAGAATTGTTCTTTATGTTCTCAAGGCATATTAGTAACGCTGCTAGTAGCTATGCAACTGTTCATTGCAATACCTGCAAACTGCTCAGAGGAACTTCATGGGTTCCTACTTCTCACACAGTTCTGCATACCATACACCAAAACAACACCAGCTCTACCTTCCCAGAATTTCTACACTGAGCAGTGCTATTCTGCATGGGAAGCCATCCCCGAACAAGCCTGTAGACTGTCTGAGACTTAAATTCCTTCTGAAAGCTCATTTCTTCCTTGAGGCATGCAGGAAGCCAGCAAAATCATGAGAACCTGGCTGGACATCCCACTTGCCATATAAGGTCTTGGCAAATCTAAGTTCCTTGTAGCAGGGACTTTGTTCTCTTAGGTGTAGACAGAACATTCCCTGCACCCTCCCAGAGCTATAAAACAACAGATCTCTTTCCTATGCATGGCTACAGTGAGCTCCACAAATTTGTCTTTTGGGATGCTGCCTGCTCCCGCAGTTTTGTGAAGTCATACAGGATTTCATCGCCCTTCCCCACCCTCTCAAGAATCTACCGCAAGCACCGGAAAGGCAGCACTGACCCACAGCATGGCAGCAATTTATTTAGGTTTGCAGCTTTTAACAACGGTTCTCTATTTTCCCCTTTCATGCTATGACAGCCTGTCAATAAAATAAGGAGTTCAAAAACCTGTTTAAACCCAGGTCTGTCCACTGATGTTTTACAGAAAGCCCACTGCAACCTCCAATACTGATTTCTGTCATTGCTGTGAGAAGCTGAGTATCCTTGTATTTAAAATTATTTTTGACTTATTCAGCTGCTGGTCTTCAGAGCACTTTGCACCTGCTTTCCTTACTTAAATTGCAAAATTCCCAAAGGAGGAGAAAAAATGTCTTGTTTTCAGCCCCAAACAAGATCTAATCTCAGATGCATATTTCATCTTTACATTTCATCTTTAACTCTTCCCTATGAGGTTTTGCACCTGCCTGGGAAAAAACTTAGTTCTCAGATGGAAATGCATTATCTTTTTCCCTAAGCAATTCTGTGAACCACTTCAGTGATTGATAACAGAAACCTTGTTTCGAGGTGCATGCAAGTGAGAGCTGCTGTTATGACTGACGGGGCTGCACACAGCCGCTGTCCTCTGAGCCCAGGATTCTCTGCAAGGAGAGAACTGAGCTCACACAGGTTGTTTGCTGATACTGTTCTAACAGCAGGAATATTACTACACCTCTTATTATTTATCTCAGGGATCCTAAAGCAAAGCAGCTGAAAAAATACGTGCAAACGCAAGGTTAGAAAAATAGAATAAGGAGAGCATGACCGCTGTCTTAAGCTGTGGTTTAACTGTTTCCATGACCTTTGCAATCTCCCTTTCGAGTCTTGCTTTTTACAGTCCAAAGGTACTGGGAAAACAGGAAATATTTCATTTTGCTCTGCCATTTTTTACCACTAAAATTAGAACATCTTAGAAATCTTAGAGGTTCTGATTAGCTACATAATGACATTAAAACTGATATGTATACCTTTATGTATTTAAGGCTGTCTTCCTTCAATATTCAAGTCTTGTTCACACTTATGTTGTACTTATTTTTAAAACTTGTTCTGAATAACTTAACAACTATGTTACATTTCCAAGGTAATTTGAGGAATCAGGATACAAAGTTCCACTGGAGGACAGTGAGAGCCACACTACCAAATGTACACAGTTTAAAAGTGTTCCCTGAAACTTCCAAAAACCATTGGATATGAAAACTCACAAACATGTTACAGTCCCTGCACCATCTGAACCATGTAGGAGATCTTTCAGGAATCCCACTACAAATCACCCAGCCAGCCTTCTGGGTAAGTTCGTTTTAAAATTGCCTCGTACATCCGACTTGTCCCATTGCAGAGATATAAACAGGGAGAGGGCTTTTAGGCTTCCCTTATTGCCAGCACCCAAGAACACTCCATTGGGCATAAAGCTGTTACCGTTACGGATTCTGTTTATTAAAATAATCGAAGCACAGAAGTCAATACTGAAAGAACGGGAGTGAGTTTCTATGGTCACCAGACTGATGTGGGATCAATGCCTGCCTTCACAAACAGCCCCAAAAGCGGGGGAAAGCTTCAACTTCTCAGTTCCTAAGGGTATCCAAACTAAGGGTGAGAGTGGCCTCCAGGACACAGCAGACAGCCCTACAGCAACTCCTCTCTCTGCCTCTTCCTATTCACCCAAATGTGCTCTGAAGATGACATCCTGGAGCCAGTTAAGCCACCATTTGCTCCTTGGATTTTCTTTCCTCTGCATGAAATCCTTGCAGGGAGAGAAGGGAAGGAAGGCACTCAAGCTTTTGCAAAACTAAGAGCTCCCTGAGATGCTTTTTCAGTTTGCAGCACAGCCCTGCACAAGAAACACAACTGGTCTCATGCAGGGACCTCACAGCTCATGTGTGCAAGGAAAAAAGCCAGGCTAAGCACGGTCCTGACATGGACACAACTGCACAGTGAAGCAATGGAGGCTGGCAGAGCACACAGCCGATTTCAAGCTGTCCATGGAAACCCTGAAATGGAACACATCTAGAGGAAAACACAAAACTCTTCTTAATCCCATCATTCTCGTGCTAAGCAGGGATCCAGACAGCTGTTTAACAGCATACCGGGCTTCCTCCTATAGCTTTGCTGCCCAATATGCTTCTGAGCATTGGAATACTTTGTTGTTGTTGCTGTTCATAAATGAAAGGTTGCTATTTGCCATATGGGCTGAGCCGGGAGAGTCCCTCAAAGCCTGAAAAAAGTCCTACTTTGTATGGCACATAAATAAGTGTCTTTGAGTACTGAGGTCTCCTGGGCTGGGTCAGACCTCTGAGACCTCGATCTCAGAGCAGGAGATTCTGAGATTTCATTTCTTGGCATTACACCACAGCCTGAGCCAGACAAGGCTCCCCTCTCCCTGCATTACACTGATAGTCACACATCCATTAATCAAACAAACCAGGATGTGGCTGTTCCCATTATTTGTTTACCTCTCCAAGAGTGGCCCATAGTTATTTGTTTTTCAGCACTCTACGATCTCCCTTTTTGCATTCCATGGCTGTGTCTAGGTTCCCTGCATTCTCACGCTGACAGCCAAGTGCTCGCCAGTGAAGAATCACATTGGTTCCAAGACACCATTCATCCACCATTAGCGCTTCCATTAGTGCGGACAGTTCAAACTGGGCAAAATGCACATCTCATGCATAATTTAATGGCCTTCATATAGTGAGTCAAAACCTGTTAGTACAACAGCATGGAAACCAGACTATTTCTTTGGAGACTCATCTCTGGGAGATGCTGAAACCATGGCAATTGATCCACACGGTGAGTGGTTGTCCCCACACACACAGCAACAAGTGGGCTGCTCACCACCTTTGCCTTAACTCATCTGAGATGTTGCACCAATACCCAGCAAAGCTTCCCTGGATCAAAAAGCCATCCTCCTCCCTCATCAAAACCTCCTGCGTTTTCTTCAGAAAGCCTTCACTATCTAAATATCTCCAGGGCCTTTTGCTTTTGATCTGAACAGTTCATATCTGGCTGAGACAGAAATAAAACTCCTCGGGGGAGAGTCTTTGGCTTTATGATATGTTTCTGCTTGTTTGTTTAAAGAAAGAGCTCAACTTCCAACACAGCCAAGTAACCCATCGAAATAAATAAACCAAAATCAGAATCCCATGCAGAGTTTTCCTCCAATGTGAGAGCTACGATAGCCAATCAGCAAAATCGAGCAAGGATATTTTCAGTTATTTTACCTGAATCAGTATCTCCATCATTTTTACATGAAAATTGCTTATACTTAACAGAGTTTGACAGCGCAGTATAGCATCCTACAGCAGAGGTATTCACGTTATTCCATACGCAGCCCTTAGTCTGCAGCTGGAGTAGCAGTGTGACCAAAACTACAGTTGCCTCCAGGCACTCCTTCAATTTTCTGGATTGTTTCTTTTGACTTCTGCATTTTCATAATGTTATTAGGTCTTCTTATACACTGAGAAAGTTATTGGCTACGTGTTTCTAAAATTGTTCCAGTACCTTTTACAAAAAAAATGAAGAACAGAGCCGTAATTTCTGACCTTTACGTAGGAAGATTTACCCGGCCCAATTCTTTTGTAACTTTCCTAAATTAGTAATTCAAAAAAGGTGGGTTGGCCACCATTCGATCCCCCTTACTGCTACTGGGAAAGGATCCAAATATAGCAAGAGGGAATTACTGACAGACTGTGACACAAAGGTGTAGCTTCACCAATTGTCGCTGACTTACCCATTTATCATACCCACTTCTCCATTTCACAAAAGTTCCTATAAACCTCCTTGTGCTGCCTGTGTGAGGCTGCCCTGAGTCACAGGCACCAAATCCTTTCCTCCTCAGTGTCCACTGATCTGCTTTCTCTAAGCAAAGCGTTTGTCTTAGTTTCTCAGTCATCCCTGTGCTAAATAAAGGCAACAGATTTACCTTCTTTGAAAGGCATTTTTAGACCCTTAGGAAAAACCTTTAGGTGAGATCTCGAGTGTTAGATAAAGACCTGCCACATAAATTTAAACAGCAAATAAACGTGAGTTGCCATTCCTAGAAACAAAAAAAGAAAATCAAGACAGTTTGATTTCTGAGTTTAAGCTGTGAGATAGAATAAAAGATGACCAAACAGCTGACAATGGGAAAAAGAAAAAGATAGCACTTTCAATAGTGAAAATATTAGGAGAATGATAGCAGAGCACATCAAGAGCTAAAGGAGGTCAAGAGAAAAAAGAAACAGCTGTGATCTACAAGCAAATGGTAGGAATTGAGATGCATAATGTATAAATACATGCAATATACTGTATGCATTCACAGTGCATAGATTTTTTTTTCCTTAAATTGCTTCACAATAAGGCAATATTCTTCTCACCCATCCATGGAGGAGGTTCACAGGGCTAATGTGAGTGATCACTTATGAGACCGCTAGCCTCAACTTTAAATGAATGCGACTTAGATAATGATTTCTCTTCAGCTTCAAAGTCAAGACTCTTCAAAACAGCCAGCAGAAACCGTACAATAGATCTGTTTTGAAGATGGAAAACAAGAATCACTGTTCATGCACTTTTTTTTGCAGTCTCCCAGCTGCCAGACCCATTCATATGAACAATGTTTGAAGTAAACTACCAGCCCCAGATCAAGTACACTTGATGTCAAAAGTGACTGACTGAGGCAGACAAGTAATGCTTGGTGCCTGAGCTCCAGAGTCACAGAGGGGTTTGAAAAAGATGAACTGGAATGGTGCTGGATGAAAAAAACATGAGCCTTCCTTCCTGAAGCCATCAAATGTCTCTGGAACCATTGGAATCAATATTTCTTCATAGATGTGTGCAGATGGACACCTGAAACCTGTCCTCAACAAATAAAAGTCCTTGTAGGAAATGCAACCTCTTCCTTTTCTGGTCCTGGCACCCTTTAGTTAATCTGTAAGGACTCCATGAGTTTTATAGAATTTTCTGTGGATTGAGCAAGTTGACACGAGTACAGAATCACAAACTGGCCAGAAGGAAGTCCAGGTTAGGAGGAAAGTACCTTGATTATGCAGTGGTCACAGAAGCTTTTGTCCACACTTACAATGACTTTCGGTGATGTTGAGCAGCAACACCAAGAATGTTCCTGATATAGGGAAATACTTGAATTTCTACCTGAGTATGTTCTAGAGGAGGGAGAACACTGTGAAGAGTCAGGTTCTTTGACTCCAGCCCTGGATGAGAATCCTGCCCAAGAGCGTTAGACATTATAACCAGAAATTACAAGCACTTCTGAGTGACTTACTATGTTCCATGAAAGCAGTGAAATGCTCATGTTCTCTGTCCCAGACACTCTAGAGCAGGATGTTTTATTGAAATGCTACGGTGTTTTCTTTCTGTGATTTATAACCGTACATATTCCCACAAGTACTGAAAGGTACTCAAAATACACAGGCAGTCTTCAGCTTAATAAAAAACAGACACTATTGCAGCTAACTGTATTGCCTGAACAATCTCCATCTCACAAACAATGAAATTGAGTGAACACAGAAGGTAACCCCTTGCAACCAGAGGATTAGATGACCACTCTCAAATGTTTTTTCAGATATCACCACAACCTTCCAACAAGCTGCTGCAACTTAAACTCAATCAGATAAATATCACTGAAGCTCTGATTTAAACTCATCTGTGACCCAAGATTTGACCACCAGATAAGCATTAAACCAAAGGACACCTCTTCCTTGTGAAGTTTAGAAGTGTAAAAACAAAAACCGATGAAAAAAGCAAGAACTAGTGACAGAGTGTCTGTGTAGGAATCAAATACGATGGGTTACAGAAGGAAGAAAGACATTACCTTAAGTTTAGTACACTTTAAACACTTGAAATGTTTTTCATCCCAAAGAAAATCTACCTCAAAAGGGTACACTATGGATATTACTCTTATTTTTACAAGTACAAATGAAACAGAAAATGGGGAACAAAGAAGTAATGAGACATTAAAACAAAAGTAAACTCAAGTATATAGTCCGTCTGTCTTTCAGAGTCGTATTATTTTGAGGATTCTTTCCCCACAGGGAACTTTGTTTTACAGAACGAGAATATGGTGTATGGCGTAACTCTGAGTTTAACGTTAGCAGGAAATCAAGCACCCATCCCCTCACTCAGCTTCTGACAGGCATCCAAGTCAAGCAACCCTCCCATCTAACAACCTAGGCCCTATTGCTTCATCACTGGATGATCTCAGCACCTTCAGCTCCATCGCTACCCTCCCAGCTCCCAAGTAACAAAGGAACATTATGGCTCTGTCTCGCAGCTGGGAAGTGCAGACCAAAGGGCCAAATTAATTGCCCTCAGTCCCAGATGGCAGCTATGACAGAGCTGAACCACCAGAATAAGCTTCACTGCTACTAACAGCAATGCAGCAAGGTGCAGAGCATCTTCTGAAGCTCACCAAGTGATTGCTTTAGCCACACCTCAAGTCCTGAACAATCTCCATCTCAACAGTAAAAAAAAAAACTCATAGCTGACACAGTAAACACTTCTTTGCTACATTACTTTGCAGTATCTTATAAGCAAAAAAAGCACTTCCACTTGCTTTTCCAGAAGACTCTAATTAGCTGCAATTTCATATCCAGAATAGACAGCTCACGCCTCCAATCTCCTTTAGAGTCACACACGTCCATTTCATTTGCATTCAACAAAAGAAACTTCAGTGCCACCGTATTTATCTTTTTATACTGAAACAACAGGAACAGACACATTCAGATCTCTTCTCAGCGCACATCGGTTTATGTTCAGAAATCCCATTAGAATCAATGCATAAATCAAGGTACAAATACGTTCCCATGGGAGTGACGGTAAATGACAAAAATGGAGAATGTTTAGGATTTAAAACTCTTCCAGCAGCTCGGCACCATGGGGCACATTTCAAAGCTAACCGTACATGAATTTTCTAATTAAGTTCAGTTCACAGCCCTTCTACTAAAGTCACATGGGGCTTCAAACGAGAAGGAGACGTAACAGCGATATGACTTGAGAGTCCATCAGTTACAGCAATCAGAGGAGGGTGCGCACTGGGACTCGGCATCTTCCATTCAGAACAACACCTACAACAAAACAGTAACTGAGAGCCAAGAAGATTCACTGCCAGAGGATTTTCCTGGCTGCTCTGTTCTCCTGAACATCTCCCAGTGCTATTAACAGCCTTGACTAAAGAGCTCAGAAGCCACCTTTCCTTCATATTTTCAGAGAACTGAACTCCCAATGATTTCTCTGGCTATGAGTTGCTATTAGCAAAGGATTAAGGATCATCCTCATTTATTCCTCCTCCAGAAACCTGATCAGACCATTCTGTTCCAATGGGAAATACAGATGCCCTCCTTCAGACCAGGTTCAGAAGCTACTGAATGCATGGGTGCCAGTGGAATCACAGCTGTTTCACACTTGCACATGGAGTAAGACTATGGGACCCAGGAGGTGCTCAGCAGGATCGGTTCCAAGCACAACAGTCTAGCGAACATTAAAAAATTAATAATCTCAATTACAATAAGCTACACAGAAAAAATGAATACTTTGTTTATAGAGGATTTTCTACAAGGGTGAATTTTATCTGTGCTCCCTGGGATTCGTATGATTTACACCCAGAATAAATTTGGCCTTTCTTGCATATACACTTGACAGGGAGGAAAATTGCACAAACTCTAGTAAGTTGCACAGTTTGTCCTAATCTGTTTTATTCTTTCACATACACCTCAATTTGAGGGGAAAAGAAATAGATATCAGATGTGACAAGTGTATGGTTTTTTTTCCCTGATATCTGACTGTTCATTTTGCCTTGGAAGGGCTGGAGTACCTTTCAAAAGTTTTAGCCCTCTGTTTCTGAGGAACTTATCCTTGTGGCATGTCTGTCAGTTTTCACAGCGCTCAAGCAAGTCTTTGCAATTTTCACATAATGGCAGTTGTTGACAGGTTGTTAGGGCTGACAGTGAATATGTTTGAAAAACTGTCAAGCTGGGGAAAAAAATTAGAGGGAGAGAGAGGGAGCCTCCTTACATTTGTAACAGCATGTTAAACTGTAAGTGCACTCTCAAAATGCACAGGCCTACTTCCAGTCATGTTACTTGCTCTACAATGACAGCATATGTGAATATATGATCCCTAAAAATTAATGTCAGATTGTCACTTTATAGGTCAGTCACATTACTACAAAACTGTGTTTACTTCTATAGAACTGATTTTACCTTTAATCCTCAATAATAGCTGCTTCAAGAAAATAAATTGCTAGAAATATGGTGCTATTAATTCTAGCTTTTAATTAGCTTAACATGGCTTTTCCCAGAGGTATAGTGCTGGCCACTAAGAGCCCGTGGTGATGAATATAACCTGGCTTTTGTCCAAACGCCTGCCCCAGCCCCATACAACGGGGATGGGGAAGCTCTTCCAGCATTCCCACCCACAGCAAGTGGGCCATTTGGCCACCAGGGCTGTGGCCCAGCCTTGAACGCTCTTCACAGGCACCAGCACCAGCTGCACCGACGTGCTCTGTACTCACAGCTGTGCGTGTCTTCAGAAATGGTTCAGGAAGGATGGCAACAACTTCAGTCACATCAATCAACTGCGTACTCCAAAGTGGTTCTGTGAGCAAAGTGGGCCAATGAGTAGAAAAGCCTCACTGTTGTGACAAGAGGGACATTATTTAATCTCATTATTTTAGAACAGATTCTACTCATTTTGGTGATCCTGCAAGCGTGTAGTTGGCATCTGACAGTAAGGAGGAATTTCTTCTCTTACACCTTTGCACTATGCCACAACCCAGAAAGACTAATTTTTTTTTGACAAATAAGTTTAGTACTGAAGTTATTTCTGTGAAGAATGAACTCACAGTGGTCTGTCATCTAAATTCTCCTTCACAGAAGGCCCTTCTTAAAATAATTTTTATTCAGATTTTAAAGACTTGTTCTTGCAGTCTTTTTATAGCACTGCTTTGGTTGGCATTTTAAGGGGAACACTGGATCCTGAGTGTCCACAGAGTGCGGCTGGTCTACTTTGTCTAATATTGGAACAGACTAAAATAACTGGGAGAAATAAAGGGCATCATAGCATAATCACAGCCTTGACATTATTATAACCACGGTAAGGGACTTTGTACAATGTTCACAACAATAAAACTATTCTAAAATTTCTCTTGAGTAAGAATTTGATAAGGTAAACTAAATAGAAGCAGTGTTCCAAAGACAGTGGTTAGCAGTAACACATGCAGCAGAAAAATGAAGATGTTAGAAGGAGGGAAAAGACTGAACTGGATAAATCAGTGAAGGAAAAAAATTGAAAAGGTGATGTGGAAAATTCCATGGGTGATATATTTCCCAGAGTTACATGCAGCATCTGAAAATAAATCCACTGGGACTTCAAAAGATACAGAAAATATAAAAGAGAAAAGAATATAAAAGGTAACCAGAAGAGAACTGTAAAGAGGAAGATCAAAAATGAATCACGTAAAAAAGTCTAGATAACATGACTAGGAAATAGCAGATTATGGAGGAAAAGGAAGATCCATGAGGTTGAGTGTGGGCTGGAATCCAGACTGAGCTCAAAACTTGATGCATCAGAGAAGACTTCTTCCAGCTCCCACTGAAGTCAAGAGAACTCCCATTTACATGAAGAGAAGCAGGATTAGGTCCTAATCCTTCTGCCTCACTATCCAGTAAAGTGAGGATAATAATTGTATTGACAGGTAATTCTGTCTCACAGGAGTATTCTGAGGATTACGTAGCGTCTATACTGTGCTGTGAATTGCTAAGTGCTAAATATGATTATACAGGGATTTCCATCCAAAGATCTCAAAGCACTTTCCAAACATTAATAATTGAAGCTTTATAATACCCTTAGGACTGCACATGTAAAGAAGGCAAACAAGATTCGGGGCTCAGCAAAGCGGGCAAGGATTACTAGACTCACTTCATAGTGGATAAACTGAACCATGGTGAGATTAAGTGACTTGCCCAAAGTCACAGAACAAATCGGTGACACTTCAGAAAATGAGCCTAGAAGACCACATTGCTTTACGCTTTGCACAGGAGGAAAGATGAAATGTAATCAGAGGCTCAATCAGTTTTTGGAAGGAGATGGATCAAGCCACAGCAGGGAACTGGAACATCCAGAGAAGACTGAAGAGAGCACAGAAAGAAAAAAATCATTTATTTGGAGACTGGCAGGGTTTGTTTATTTTCAGGTATGCAAGCGAGAACCAACAGTAGAAAAGACAATGCCTTAAAGCAGCAGAAAGTATAGTTTATTGACAGAAGGCATAGCCACTGCTAAGAACAACATCCGTTCTTCGCCTCACAGAATCAACAAAGAAGATGGGGAACACATGTCAGAATTCAGATTAATTTCCCAGGGGAAGAAGAAACACAGAAGGAAATGAAAATTATGTTAGAACAAGGAATCAAAAAATTAGAATGACTGAAGACTGTTAGGACTCACAGAATAGACTCCTCTCAACTTCTGGAATGAAAGGTTAAATATTTACAGAGTCCTTCAAAATCACTTTGATAACAGAGAGATACACAACCTAAGCTGGCATCGAAATGGACTGGAAATTAAAGTTGGCTAGAATAGTTTCAGGAAACCACAGCAGCCTTGACATATAAGAAAAGAACATAAAGATAGCTTGTGAGCACATTTAAGAATTTATTGTTGTATATGATAACAAAAGAAAGATTTTGTCTAGCAAATATGACTGAATATCAAAATATGACTCTGGAAATGAATCGAGTTTGACTGCATACAGGATTAGAATCGGCTTGGACAACTATGTTACGAAGCACCTGATGTTCCAGCACACGAGCAATGACCTTTATCTGGCAGCCAGCAAGACTTTGTTTGAGGCACTGCAGCAGATGCTGAACATGAATGCTCGTTGTCAGGACCAGCATTTGGAGATGAAATGATTTCTCTCACAGTGTTTGTATGTACAAATCTCTCACAGTTTTCTGAGCTATGGGGGATGTAACACCAAGTTTGGAAGAAGCAGTAAGTGGAGCACACAGTCAGTGGTTAATCCTGACACTGCTAATACTCATTTTCTTAACAACAGTGAAAAGAAGAATGTTTTCACCTCCTCACTGCAACACAGAGGAATTGTTACAAGTCCAAGATCTATTCATTTTAGCTACTAGAAAGGCTTAAATGAAATACCAGAAATCTATACAAGCACAGATCGTTTCATAAGCGAGGAAATTAAGATAAAAATACATTACAGTAAATTCAGGAGGAATACAGAAGTGTTACACAGTTAAGTACCTACACAGTTGCAACCTAAATCATGAAAAAATTGTTTAAGTACTTGCTGCAAAAATGATCCTGAAATAAAACTCCTAATTTTAAAGAACAGCTCAATTTCAGAAGTATGCTCGGCTTCACGTTATTTGTTTTTGGATTTTGGAAAAGGAAAAAGTGTTTCCTCAGGAATTTCTTTGCAGGAAAAATAATTAAATACAGCAGAGCAGCACCTGAACAACGTAACAAATGTCTTTTCACTCTGATTCCAGTCTGTTTTGTACCAGATTCTCAGCTTTGCTTGTGCTATTTTTTTTTTTTGCTCTATGTCGTGCCACATAACACTGGACACTTAGCTTGAATAGATAATATCTAGTACTCACTTAAGACCACTGTGAATAATCCCGGGTTAATACTGACCAAAAGGGATAAACTCTGGGAACAGAGAGTGTTTGACACAGACAGGGACCTCATATCCAGCTTTGTTACAAATGAACCATAAACATTATTAGTTAAAAGTGATCTGAAATTCAGACAATTTCGTGTTTTCCTTCTTAAAAAACTTTCAGGTCCGTTTTGAAAGATACTGGGGATCTGCAGAAAACACAAAACGACCCTGAAAACAGTCTCTCAGATGTTTAACGATCTGAATCAAATTCCTTTTAAGTCAGTGTGAAGTTTCCATTCACTTTCAAGGAACTGTTGTGAAAATACAGATGCTAATGAAGTTTATATTAAAAAAAATAATAATAATAATCCTGATTTTCAAAGTTTCCACAATCCCAACTAAGTTAGTTGGAGTTTTGCCTCTGAATTAATCGGTAGCAGATCAGTATTTTCTGACAGAAAATGATAAAGCTAGAACTCAGTTATTCTGTTTCCTAAACAAAATTTAACATCCCCATCATCCAGATTCTTTTTTGAATATCATCTATTTGGTAAGAAGCTGATGACCTCTCTTTGACATACAAGGGATGTGCTTCCTATAGACAGGCTGTTGTAAACTCAGTTTTGATAAAATCTGACTCTCTGCAAGGAAAGAAACGTAGTAGGTATCAAGCCTTCATTCTTACACTCGTGAGATTTGCTAGATTAAGGAATTTCGCCAGCATCGTGATCATGGGATTTTATTCAAAATCCTTCCCTACACCTAGTGAAAATACTATATATTACGCTTTCTATACATTAAAAGCACAATGAACAGAAAAATCAAAGTAGAATGAATAAGAACAGTCTCTAATATGTAATGGATTTCTATCTTTGGAGCTAAATTACACAGGATTGGACTTCAGTATTTTAAAATTACAGATTTTCTGTATTTTTCACAGTACTTTAGAAGTGACATCATTTAAGCTACAGTTTGTATTATCCTCATGTTGAAAAAGGTTTAAATACTACTAATAGAAATGTAGAATATCTGACTTTAAATAGCAAGAGTTATCCAACTTAAAGTACGAAAAAATGGCTCAGTTAAATGTAAATCCTTGTATGAAGTGACTAACAAAAACTGTGTGTTCACCTTCCCAATACATTTGTTCTTCGATATTTCTGCAGTGCATGTCATGTTTGGCATCACTAATTACTTTATGCCCCAAAAAGAAGCACAGACATTATGTTCCACACACATATCCCCAAATCTGCTAATTAAAAACAATAATATTAAGAGAAGAACTACATAAAACAAGCAGATTTTTTTCCATTCTAAAATAAGCTTTTTTTTTTGCTATTCATTGCCATTTAAAAGAAACTTGTGACCTAATAAATGTCACAATCAGTTTCATTTAATTAAAATAATAAATATTATACAGTAATGCAGATTGACATTTATATCTTCATTTACGTGAAGCTGGATTTATGGTCAATGCTTTATTTGATAGAGACCACAAATAATGTCTATTAAACTGCCACAGGATGGACACAAGATCACATTAATGAAATTAGACAAGGCAAGGCACTGATATATGGAGCCCTCCTGCTAGAAAATAAAGTAAGTCATGTCCAAAGCAGATGTGTTTTTTGGCTGCAGTTTAAGTTTGCTAAATTTTCAGTGGGCAGTTAAACTTCATATACACAAAGGTGTAAAGGAACAGAACTCCTGTGACAATGCCTTTCAAGATGTTCTAAATTAATGCAGCACATTAGCTCTACTTCCCCTGTCAAGCACATTAACACAAGAATGATTTTTAACTGCAAAGGAATGTCTAAGTACTAATTATTAAATTTGAGTTAAGAAAACTGAAATAAGGTTTCTTTGTGTTTATTGGTGAAACAAACACATCATCTCACTGTTTGGCTAATTAAACATATACCCAAGAAGTTATTTACAGATACATTTGATTTCTTCTTGATTCTTTTCTCTTTCTTCATAGAAAGAAAAATCTAATATTTTTGGAATACTGGTGTAAGGTTATTACAGGCCAAACAGAAGGGATCAGCAGGAAAAGACATTTCCACAGGAGAGGACTCTCCTCTTACCTCCACAGCTGCACCCGCACCAGTTTTTCTAGCCCATCCTGGAACAAGATGCACTGGGTGATAGTTCATTGCTTCTCACTCCAAAGTTTTCCATGAAAGATAATACTGCAGTATCTATCCTCACAGTGCTTGCTTAACAAACCAGGCTAGTCCATAGCTCTGCTGCAGTGAATAAATAATACCAAGTAGCAGAACATTGTGAAAAATGAAACAAACTTGCCTTGTGGGCAAATTATCTAACTGGATGCTGTGTGTGAAGTTCAGATAAACATTCAGTTACATGGAACAGCAACTCAAAGTTTGATATTTATCTTTCTGGATTTATTTTCACCTCAGGATCTTCATGTGCCATGTTAATATGATGCCACACAGGTTCAGCGGGGGAAAAAAATGTAAATTGGGCACTGTCATTTGGGGAGGCAATGCAGACAATAAAGGACCTGAAACAATGAAAGGTCATTATATTTTCTGCTTCTGAACCAGACAAATGGTTTTTACAACTGTGCCTGCTAACAAATGGCTTGTTTTGGTCATTTATGCTAAAATTTAAGCATTACAAGCCCGAGGGCCCGGTCTAAGTAACAATACCTTCATTAATCAATTTATAACAGCTAAAACCCTATTTCTGGCTCTAGACAGGAATGCAATATCGTCAGCTGAAATTTGGCCTCATATTCCTCGGGCTCAGGTGAAAATGACACTGCAAACATCTCTGGACAATTTATTTGGTAATTTGTCCAGATTCTTCATCTATTTATCAGAAGATATGGAGATGATTTAAGTAACAATTTTACTTGCCCTGTTCCAAAATAATTTCTGCATTGTTTCTGATTCTCTCTTGAACAAAATTAATTTCCTTATACAGAAAAATCTATGCTCAAGTTTCTTGAGAAAGCAGAAAGAGATAAGCAGGAGGCCTTAGTTACTTCTGCTTTCATGCAACAAAAGCCACGTGGTGCTGAAATACCTCTGGTCAACTGGCAACGTTAAGCCACCGTCAGACACTACACCAGGTCTGAACAAGAGGTAATCCCTTCCCAGGGGTCCTGCCACAGGGGCTAAATGTGCAGGCTGTGCCATTCCCCACGTCCTGCACAAGTCGCTCTCACTTGCAGAGCGATGTGGACCTGGGCAATAGGACATTTCCCCACGCTCACTCCACGCGATCCTGAAGCAACCTCTGTCCTGCTGCAAGCATGGCGGCCAGAGCTCTGAAAGGGCCTGGGTCAGCCCCAGCAATCGTACGGGCTGAGGTCATCAGATGGCCCAAAGTGACCGCATGGCTCTCTGTTCGTGATCCTGACTCTTAGGTCTGTCCTTGGAGCCCACAGGACGTGGGACCTATGACAGTGAAACCAACTCCAACACACGACCTGCCTGAGGCTCCAATGAGCCCAACCTGAGAAAGAGCGCAATAAACAGAAGGAGCATTTTATAAGGATATTTGCCTCTTGCTTTCTATCTGCCTTTATCCCCTGGAGACACTCAGGAATGCTGTGGGTGCAGATCACGCCTGTCTTTATGAGGTGTATGAAGCACGGCGGGGGCAGCTGGGCACTCGGCCTCAGGGAGGCGGCCCCACGAAGGCCCAGGGCCCTATGTGCCTCACAGTGCCCGGGCCTCACTGGGTGGCACCACTCCGAGGTTCCATCACTGCTCCAGATGGAAACGGCAGGAAGGAAGTTTTATAGAGTTCATCGGTCACACTGATTTGTTTCCAGATGTGCTTGCTCAGCATTAAGTCGAAGGACAGATTGTGATTCCTGAGGCACATCCAGGCTGATCATCTCTGTGATGGATGCCCACCTTTAGGGATAACTCCACCTGGCTCCTTCCATCAGACCCTCAAGACTTCTGAATTCAAGCATTACCCAGCTGGGGACAGCACAGCACTTCCACGCTCACTGAGCGAGCTTACCTGTGATGCCCACTTCTGACAGGAGAGGCAGCACCTTGTTGCTGCTAACAGCACCCCTGTCACCAGGGCTTCCTAGGGCTGTTTCTCAAATCCTACTGTTGCATGCTGCAAGGCTAAATTGAACCATTTTCACTGATGCCCAGTTCTGCAATACTCACACTGCACTAAAATCCTAGAAATCTAGGGCAAATACAAATGCAGAAAAGGCCTGGGACATGCATTTGAAAGTAAGAGAAGAACAGCTGGAAAAAAAACCCCACATTGATATGAAGGACCAAGCCCACCATTTCGGTCAGCTTTCTAGGTAACAGCAGCCTTCATTAAAGGGAAATATGTTTCCGTTCATGTACAAAACTTATATCACATTTCACTTTAGCAACGTGTAATCATCAGGAGTGGAGTGGTCACCTTACAATATGCTGTTATTTTATATGCACACATAGTTCTCATGAAATTGAAAAACAGCACGCCATACCAGTAAGAGAAGAGCTTCAGTCACCTGCAAACGTTCTTTTGTATGTACACGTCTCTCACACAACACTGTTGAAGTGAAAGGGCCTCACAACATTAAATGTTTTATCAGCTCATGCAGATGAGTCATTAAAAATCGAAGGTCTGTTGTCAGAAAGCCAAGCATCAATCCTTTACAGATAGCGACTCCCGTAAAAAAAGACCAACCAACACTGTCTGCATCAGGTTTCTGTACTGTGACCTTAGTCATAAACATGCATACACAAAGCCAAATTACAGTCCTGCAGAAATCAAAGCAAGTTTTCTCACTGCACTGCCAAGGCCTACCAGGATTCACCTCAGTCACATCACAGATCAGACCACAGAACAGACAGGGCTCCTCTAACTGAACAGGACTGCTACACAAGCTATAGTGCTTTCCACTTTCCTCGCTCACCATGTGAAAGTTAGGGCAGCATTGCTCCTGCCAGCCTGCTCAGCATGAGTAACAGATATGTCGTTTTTTTAACCGTCAACAAACTATCTATAAGAGGTGCACTCGGTCCTTTTGAATACCTACAGCAAACTGTTTATTTGGCATTACGCAGAGCTCATATTTTCCAGCTAGCAAAGACATTACTAAAAAACACATACATGTAAAACCATAGACATAATTTAACTCACACATTATTATCCTTATGTAATATTTAATTATCTCCTCTCCTACTCCCTTGTTTCAGTGACTGTTTGCTCAATGAGGTGTCGAGGAGATGAGAAAAACAAAACAAATGAGGCCAGATCCGTGCAATAATGCGCTGCTGTTTATTTGCTGAGGGCCAAACCTCAGCGGCTGCGAACGGTACAACTCCTGTGCAGGCCACTGAGCTCTGCTGACTGACACCAGCTGTAGGCTGGAACACAACTGGTGAGAAACCGATTACAGTTCTGCAATCGTAAAGGTAAACCAGGCAATGTTTCAGATACAAGAAGTGAGGACATTATAGGAGAGCTGAAACTGTATTGATAGCGTGACACACGCTCCCATGCACAGAAGAGGACAAATATTTAAGTGCTGCAACTCGCCACACTTTGCCTGGAGCTCAGCTCAAGGCCACCCAGTGTCTGTGTTGCTGCAGTCTCAGTTATTTCCTTTGTAACAATTAGTCTCACTTCTCCTGTCCTGCCTCTAATAGCCTGTGCCGATTCATTCTGTTTTCGCTCCTCTGTCAGCACGCTGCCTGATGCCGCTCCACCTCTGCATGCCGCATGCTGGAGGTGACCAGCTCTGCCAATGCGACCGTCTCCATGGCCATGCTCTAAATCGGAGCTGCAAACTGAGATCTTTCAAGGATAACATAAAATCATTGGTGGAGACATAGGGCCCAACCACACAAAAAGCCAAACAGCAATGGCAGAGTAGGCAGAGGGGAGAGGAGCTATGAGTGATGGTAGGAAAGGTGGAGCCTCTGAAACCAGATCTGACACAACAGCATTAATATTCAATACCAGCAATAAGTCACCTTATTTCCTTTGGTTTTGTCTGGGCCTCAAGGGCCTCCATTTTTGGGGGTTTCCATCTTGTTTCATTCTAAGAGCCACCTCATATTCAAAGGGTAAACACTTCCTTCTCAGGTGAGGATTCATCATGGTGGACACTTTCAACATTTAAAGCTTTCTGCACATACCTGCATGAGCTACCAGCAGTAACTTCCAGGACATCGTTACAATTTGACAATGGCCAAAAAGTGGCTGGTGGCAGAGCTGGGACCTGCACTCCCATGTTGCTGCCTGGATGACAGTAAATATGTTGAAACCACAGCTCTCATGATAAGGGCAGGCACGCATCCCTAGTGCTGCGGAAGGTGTTCCCTTGCGCATGTTCATCCTCCTCCTAGCTTACAAGGATATTTGACCTGCCTGAAGTGCTTCTGCCAATGGGAGCAATGGTGGGCATGCAGCATGGTGATTTAGGAGCCGCATGCATTTGTTCTGAGCAAGGCAAGATGTCTCTTTAAAAAACAGCCACCCACAGCCCATGCATTAGAGTTTTCATTCTTGATAGCACCACTAGAGCTGTAAAACTGATAGGAGACATTGGAGAAAATTAGGACGGGGGAAAAAAAAAAAAGGAATAGACAGCCTGGAGACTGAGGAGACCATTACCATAACTTGACAGACCATTAAAAAAAGGTCAGTATCCACTCCAAATAAATGAACAAATTAACACAATACACCACGTTCAGCTACATATTAAGAAGCATTAATGAGAATAGCTTGCAGTTCAGTTTACTTAGCTCTTTAAATAAACATGGGCTATTGGAAATGTTATACAACAACGCAAGCACCGTAAGTGTAGCTCCAACTCCTGTCATTCCTGCAGATGAGTTACAAATCTACAAGAACTTGTCTGCTCCATGCTTGCAGCCACCGCTAAACTTAAATTAGTAACTATGTAGGCCTCTTCCAAGGCATATCAGAGACCAGCTGTGCAAGGACCTGTCACCTTCTTGTCAGTGAAAGTTTTCTGTCCAAAGAACTTTCGTCATCCCTCATTCCTCAAGTAGCTGGATGTCACTTGAAGAGACAGCTGAAGTCACTTGCAATGAATGGTCTCAAATCAGAGCTCACTGCCCTTGTCACAGAAAGTCTCACCCCGCAGCTAAAACTGTCACTGATCATGTTTAGATATGTACGCTGAGGTATCAGATTAGAAAAGAGTATGCACGAGATGGGAGTTTAAAAGAGGCCAAGTTGCAAGGAAAATCTTAATAGGGAGAATCGAGGGCTTGAACGGTTAGCCCTTTTCCAAACCCAATTTATATTTCCCATCAAATCCAATAAAAGATATCTAGCTTCTAAAAACGGCATGTTTCCAACCAACATATTCAAGAAGGAACTAAAACTTTAAGTACTTTGGCCAGAGAGAATGTAGTTTGCTAGGATATTATGGCATCTCTGCAGCAAGTTACTTCATTAAGAGGAAAATACCCAAAAGGCATATCCTGACCTCAAGATTAATGCTCAATATGGAGGATGCATATTCCATAGGGGTTTTTTTTGGATTTTTTAATGGGAAAAAAAGTATTAAATTGGTATATTCTTAAGAAACTTTTGAGAATATGATAAAATCTGTTTCTCAACCTCTTGCCTCCATTAGCAATTGCCTACCGGTGATGGCAAGAGGTGCAACAATCAGCCCCAAACTTGCTTTACCATCTCAGCTACCCACATTTAGGTGACTCCTTTAGACTCCCACCAACTTCTAGGATGTCCAGCTTAACTGTTGGCAAACCCAGCAGTGTGGGCTTGCCAGAGAGCACTGAGGACACGTGTGACCTCCCCACTAAAAATAGCAACGTGAAGTTTGGTTGCAGCTGCTGGAAGAAAGACAAAGGGAATGGAAACAGCCAGAGGATGCTCATTATGCTCTACATCACTTCATTTTACACTTTCATTCTAAGACATCACGGCACCAATAAGTCATAGGATGTAGATCCTGGGGATGTTCTGCACATTTGCCCTCTACAGCCACTGGTACAACCTCAGGCCTGGCCCCAGAGCAGAGCATGGCTCTGTCTTAAAAATGGAATTAACCAATGCCTTCATTTTACATATAGAAAAAAACAATCTTCACTCAGAACCATCATAAGCTTCTTTCATTTTACGCTTGTACTGTTGGCTTGGAAGTGAAATTTTTTCCAACTACCATTTGTAAAGATTACTTGCTTTGCTTCTGCTTGAAAACATGGCCAGAGAAATTTAACTCCAATTTTTCTATGCCAAAATCATCCTCAGAGATTCAGCTCAATAGAGTGAAGTACAATAATTTATTGCAACTTTTTTTAGTATATTTGTTTTGCTCCTGCCTGAAAATGAAGCAAAGAAATTTTATTCCAAACTTCGTGTGCAAAGAATTATCTGCAGAATCAAAACCCAAATGGAAAATTTTAGCCTAGGAATTTCTATTCCTCCCTTTTCAGCCTCCCCAGCCTTCCTTAAAATAATCAAAAGGGAGGATTATCTTCCCAAACCAGCCAGACCAGCACAGGTGAGTGTATTGTGGCTCATACCAGACAATAAAATGTGAACAAAGTGAACAGTGAAGAACACACCACGCTGGACCTAGCTACAACCCTTCCGGATCCTTCCCAGTGACAGGGGATGCCCAGCCCCATGCCAGCAAGCACCAGGCAAGCAATGGCAGTTGCCTGTATCCTGACCCAGCTGTACACTGCAATGGGTTACAGAATATTGCTGTATCACGCAACTAAATTAGAACTCTATGCAACACCAAGTGGCTACAAATAAGTAAATTTGATATTAAGCTTTAAACCCTGCTCAAGTGGGGTATCTAAGCACGTGGTCAGAGAGCATTGGACTTTGTCAGGTAGAATCACCGACTCCAAACAGCAGCTCCTGTCTGCACAGCCCATTTGAAGACGAGGCCACTCCCTTCGAAATCTAAACATAGACTAAGGATCCTAACTGCAGGCTCCTATTTTTGAAAGTCCTTGGTCTTTAATTTTCATAGCATGGTGAAAAAAACATCTTTTTTCTTCTCTGCTAGAAAGTATTCTGGGTTCAGAAGTTTATTGGAAACATAGCTGACATCCAAATCAACACAGACTGCAAAAACAACAGGGCTGACAAGACAGAACACTTTCAAAACATCACCCTGATCATTAGAACAGCAGAGCTAAACACTAATATGGTAAGCTTTTGCAGTCAAGGACTCTGTTCTAGCTCTTTAAGCAACAGAAACCTGGGAAAATAGACTTTGAAGATAAATACATGGATTTGCTTTCCAGCAAACAAATACAGGATCAACAAAATTGAACATGATGACTATTCCATAGGCAACAGTGATGCTGCCATGCAGATTTTCAGAAATGTCACTACAGCAAATAAGCCTCTGCTTTGCTCTTGGGAGGAACAGAAAGTGAGAAATTAGAGAAGATTGTGAAGGACATTTGGGAAAGAAAAAAAAGAAGGAAAAATAAACTCTGTGTATCATTAAGGTCAAATTTCATTTGAGCGAGTCTCAGGTCTAGAGTGAGGGGTGATAACTTAAATAGAACAACGTATTTTAATAAATCTTCCAGACAAACCATTATTTTAGCACTACAGAAAAGAGAAATAAAACCTCAAAAATAGTAATTCATTCAACTCTAATAAAGGGGGTCCTACTTACAAAAGATAAAGGAGTAAAACCAGCCCTGTTCCCCCTAAATTCAAACCTATTACTGAATGAAAGCCTCATTTGTCTGCTCTAGACTGAAATAAATGGCAGCTTTTTACCATGATAAGGCTGGAGATATATTTTTGAACAGTGAAGGGTCTTTCTGCTGAAGTTCCACGTGTAAAACAACTCCCCACAAATATGAACTTCATACATTTTGGTGACATGAGTGCCTGTAGTCCTTTCACAAATAGACGTACTAATGATCTCCATAGGAGTTACATGCATAGAAAATCAATGCTGTTGACACTGAATTAATGGTGAGCTGATATACTATGTTTGATACACAAACATTAGAAATAATAATTCAGCAGTTCAATCTTCAGAGCTGAAAACATGTATTAGAGGTGCTGGGTGCTTCACTATTTACATTATTTCGTTATTGCATTCTTTTTCGGAGCAGTGACTTTGACCTAGCAAACACCTTTTCCTTGCCAAACTACGTATATTTACAACAGAGAATCTGAAAAACATCGTTCCACTAATGTCTACACAAGACAGTTTGGCAGTAAAGCATATCTTTATTATCGCGTCACACTCTGTGCAGTTATAGTTAAGTGTCTGAGTTTGTCAGCATTTCCATTATAACCCCAGCTATAAAAATGTGTTTTCAGTGAGACTTACAAGTCAAAGGCCCTGATTCTCCTCTCACTTAAAGGGATATAAATCAGGAGTTAGTGCAAACCTGGCATGCTTCAGAAGGGAGAGAGACTCAAGGCCCTGCAGAAAAGGATGCTTTGCATACACGATGCTCAATTTGCAGACATCCGCATATGGAAGGATGAGGCCATTTCAGCTCAATTCAGCTCACACATTTGTTGCATAAGCATTTGTACAAGTTACATACATAAAAGATCTTTTGGACATTTAAGGGAGACGAATATGCTGTGCTAACTCTAGGCTTACCTGTCTCTAAACCAGTATAATAATACTGGTAGGAGTGAGACTGTATCACTTAATGGAACAGGTCAAGTTTGAAAATTGTGGTTTCAATGAAAGGCAAATCTGATCCAGCAAAAAAAGTATGGGACTATAAAGAGAGGAAATTCCAGATCTTTGTCCCACTGCTGCCAAAGATTTGATGAGTCTCTTCATGAGAGTTCACTTACCATTGAGATTATCACACATTCACCAATTTTTAACCAAGGATTCTAGCACTTGCTTACTTTTCACATCAGTGTTGTGAAGATTCAATAACATTTCCATGTGTTAAGCATTAGAGAAGCACTAAGCATTCATAGCATCTGATTTAATGTTCCCTTTTCTGGAAGCTGGGATAGAGTTACCATTTTTATTCTAACCTTACCTCATACTGCTCATCTTGGTAGAGGAAAGGTCTCTCTTAGCTACAGATCACACGACATATGCTCCAAAACCGTAACTGGTCATTTTCATGCCAAACAAGCCATGATGTGCAGACCAGTGAACCTCAAAGAACAAAAGCAACCACACATACCAGTATTTTGTTCACATCCTATTAAAATTCACTCCTTTTTCCCCACATACTTTCCCATTCTTGCTGCCTTGGTCATTCTGTCCATCTCCATCCTTCAGACTCGCTGAGGTCCTTCTGCTGCTCATGACATCACGCTCACAGCCGCTATGGGAATCGCTGTGTTGTCACAAATACCATCGTAGGAAGAGGGAGAATCCACTTTAAAAGGAGTATTTACACACAAATATCTTGGCAATCAAGAAGAATGCAAAAGGAAATGCGCAGAAAAGTCAATGACAGTTTAATGAGGTTTTGGTAATATGCTGTAGTTTTCCAAGTCTGCTCAAGTGCGATCTTGGTTCTTAAAATCTGATTTCCTTACTTTTATGGACTTAAAAGAGCTACATCCATTTTGCTCAGCACAGCAATCTGAAAGTTCATATGTCTGATTTTATTATTTAATGTGTAGGAAGAATTGCATTTCAACGCCTGCCGAAGAAACTGCCTTTTATAAAGACAGTCTACAGAGATATGTTTGGAATTTTAAATCCTGGTGTTTTGCTTTTTCTTTAATCTTTTATTAATGGTTTGTGTTCCCATTACTCCAAACTAAGCATTAGGTTGCTTGGGAAAAGCGCCAATCAAATGAGTACAGCAACTGGAACTTATTTGAAAATAAAGGAGGCTTAGCTGATCAAAATCAGAATTTCTGAGATTTAGGCTTGTGATGGACACCCTGTATTGTGGGGAAAAAATAAGAAAAAGGAGAATCATTCTGACAGCAGCAAGACAGAAAGCAGTGAGAGAGACTGGAACCAGCTCTCACTTTGCTCTGAGTCTGGCTGATCAATCTCAAGGGCTTATGACAGAACCAAACTCCAACGCTGTTTACTTTGTTGTGACAGAGAAGGGCATAAATTAATTCTGCTGTCTGACCTGAGCACAGCTCCTCCTGGGGTCCCTCCCTGCAGCTCACTCCTGCAAAGGATTTGTGTAATTTGTTTAACTTGTGAGGGATAATGGCTATGATTTGCTTATTTGAAGCGAGTCTGTGTGAAAATGAGAACAAAACTTCCTCCGTCGATACCGACAGCTACAGCTCCATTTCTGTCCTTCCTCTGGAAACATAGGCACAATTGCTTGCTGCTGGGCTATAATCCTATCCCCCGAGATTACAGCAAAAAAATAAATAAACAAAGTGAATAAAAACCAAAAATGTCCAAGACTTTGCCCAGATGTGGGATGTGACTTTGCACGCTTCATCACACTTAAAGCAGAATATTTGATGCTGTGATGCAGATTTTATACTACATTCACCTACGTAACACTGCACAGAAAAATCTACGAGTTGCAGACCCTCAGCTCAGAAGTGAGTGCATACCCTCACAGGCGCAGAATGACTCTTCCAGTGGACGTGCATCTGTCCCTCAGGTGACAAAGGTAGATTTTTAGGAACAGAGGCAGAAGGTGACCAAGGGCAGCTTCTGTAACGGGGGGTGGGGGACTCCTGGCCAGGCAAGGAGCAGGTCTGGGAGCAGAGCAGAACTCAGAGGCAACAGATACCAAGGCACATACTGTGGGTGCTCCCCATTGAGAATTAGGACCAAGATTCACTGACACCCGTATGCTGCATACAGGGAAATTCCCCAACAGTGACACTAACAATTTAAGTAGTTGAAGGCTTTTATTAGTTTTTTCCCCCACATTTATTATTTTTATTATGTATTTATTATTATTTTCATAGAACAGACACTGAAAGGGTAATCTAGTCAAAGGAAGGGCTGCTTATATTTTTTTATCCTTCCCATTTTGGATAATTAATCTGAAATATGGGTTGTTGTATGGGGAAAAAAAACCAACAAACTGAAGTCTTCTGAAAGCACACACCGTATAGGTTTGCAAAGACTTCTTTTCATTTGAATCTCACTGATTGAGAAGCTTATTTTAAAATATCCATTTGAAATTTCCAAACCCAGATGCTGAGACAGGTTGGGTAACAGCCACTCTTGTTCAGGCTGAGCGGTCACATCACATACACAGACTGAGACTTCCACTGTAACTCTCCAGGGACAGTAAATTGGAAATATCACCTACTAATAGTCAGATAGATCTTTTTTTCCTTGTGTCCATGAATTTCCCAAAACTGATATCACGTGCTGGAGTATTCCAATGAGGCAAGAACGAAGGCAGTAACCACACAGGCCTAGGTTACTTCATTTAAAAGCCCACCACGTATTCACAGAAAGGTTCTGCAGCACTTCTCCATCAGCCTCTATCCAGAGCTGTGCCCACTGGCCCTGGTGTGCAGCTCCTGGCCAGGCAACACCCCTTCCCACACACCCCTGCAACCACCCAGCTACACAGTGTGACATTTCACAGCTCTTCTAATGTTGAATAAAACGAGGCCTTTCAAAACATGTGGATAAACCAAGCCAAATATATGTAGGTTACTCCAAAAGAAATGTCTCCTATTGTTTCCATGAGAACTATAACAAAGAGCACAACAGCACTGTCTGATAGAGCCAATTCTCAGCTACCAAACACTAGTTTCCAACGTAGTCACCACCATGAGCTCTGCATTTTCACCCACAAAGAATAAGTGCCTGCATGCCATGCTCCAGCAGAGGTGACCACCATCACTGTCACCACTGCTGAAACGCACCACCACCCCTCACTGTGCTCACAGTCACTGCTTGGGCCCCACAAACATTCAGCAAGTGTCGATGGGTGCCAATGGGGACAATGTTTTCCGCATGGACGAATTTAATGCCACACCTTTGCTTCATCTGCACATCCATGTCAGACACCATTGTCTCAGAGTGCCCCTCTGCTGCCATCTGTCACATGGCAACAACATGGAATGGAATATTGGTGGGAAGGTTCAACCTCTGCTGTCGTAGCACCAATGTCTGCCTCTGATGTCATAGGTCAACATGATAAAATAGGAGGCATTACTTTCGGAGCAGCCCCCGTATTATTCGAGACAGTCACTGACGGGAGCCATGTGCCGCTGCAATATAACACTGCACTCTTAAATATTTAAATTCACTCTAAGAACCTGGTAAGAGCCATCAGTAACCTTGTCCTCACCTGAAAAAAGAGCACCCATGGCACACACTGCTGAAGAGACAGTCCCGAGACCAACCACCACACCTAACTGTGACCTCCTGAACCCATCCCCTCAGCGCTCGAGACCCACTTGCCAACAAATTGTTGCAGTACGAGACACTGTGTGTCCCATCTGAACAACAAAGGCACGTCTGACACTTAGGAAGAGCACTGAAGTTGTACAATAACTTTTGCTGGTGCAAAAGATGCAGTACTTGCAGCTTGCCTGGCGGCTCACTGCTCCCATCACCCGCGATACTGCTACGATTCCAGCAGGCAGCTTATCTGTAACACAAAGGACACGAGGCCCTGCTGCACCGAGTCCTCCACTGCCTCACTTGGCTGAAGATTACAGATGGGCTTCCCCACTCCTTTTTTGCTTTTTTAACTAATAGGACTCCTTCCTGCAAATCTCTCCTCCTGCTACATATCGAGCAGTCCTTGAGTGACCTATGCCAAAGGAGCAGCTGTGCCGATAGAGTTACAGCTCTAATTACCAAGGAAACACTACCATCTGGTGGCCTGTCCAAAAAACCCTCCACACTGAAAAAGAAAATACAGTTGCCGGCCTAACATCTTACAAAAATCCATTTTTTTCCCCTAGAACTGAAGAAACCTCAGATACTTGAATCAGAGAAGCATGCATCCTCAGCGCTGTTTCTCCCTTTCTTTCCCCCATCCCCGTCATATAAAAGATCTGATTAAATCCTATTCTGAAATACGAGTATAGCCCCACACCTTGCACAGCTTCATTCCAGAGTTTTCACTCGCACATTGCACCCATTCCACAGTGGAGCAAGCCATAAAGCTGTGAGAAATCTCCTCGACAGGACAAACCCCTGTCCCTCAACATTACGAGGGAGTGAGGCTGCTCCGGTCCCAAAGTCCCCAAACAGAGCACTGAATGCTGCTCCAGCAGGTGAGAAAGCAGCCCCCAGAACCATCAGGCTTCCTACAGGTGTAACTTTCCATGGGATCTCTGCTGCAGGTCGTCGAGCTCCAGATCTGTCAGCCATTCACACTACACAGCCCCACTCCTTTGTCACTGCCCTGAGATGACTCCAGAGAGCCACCAGCGTCCCAGCACCAGGGGTTCTGCCACCACACCTTCCAACAGCCCCAGCTGCTGAGAAATGGGGCTCACTGCTTCCACTTCCAGCAGAACCTGTGCTGCATGGCGTTTTGTAATTTATTTCCTTTTCTGAATCTTACTCTTTCAAGTGTACAAGGTATGCAAAATCCAGCACCACCTGTCAGTATGTAGGGAACAGCTTTACAAAGACAATCTCCTAAGACAATATAAACCCCTATTGTTTTTTTCTTTTAAGCCATTAACTATTTTCAAACCCTTTACATCAGCTGGAACTATATATCACAGACAAAGACAATCTCATTTGTTTTAATGGCTAAGTAAATTCAAAATGGAAATGACTAAAGCAATTTGTTCCTGTGCTTTTTTAATTTTGGTCTCTTCACTCCTCCCCTCCCCAAAAAAGTCCTTTCAGCCAAGGACTGGACTCCTGGCAGGCTGCTGAATTCAATATAAATCAGCTTTAAGCAAATCAAGGATTTGGCCTCAAAACTTCTTCAACTTCCTAGCACTAGTTAGGATGATCTATCACTGCCATTCTTCATTTATAAGCCTCCAAAGTCCATCTTTTAAACAGCACTATCCTCTGCCACAGCCAGCAGACAGAAGTGCTTGCAGCAGGCACTGCACAGCGCTGGGTGCACTCCTGCTGTGCCGTGCCACCATGTCACCATGCCACCATGTCACAGCAGAGAGCTACCAGGCAGCTGCTGCTCCTGCGCTCCCGTTCATCCCATCTGCGCTCTGCGCTGAGCAGCTCCATCCGGGCTGCCCTTTCTTTTCAGCACTTCACATATTAAAGTTCTTCAGAAGACAATCCAAAGAGCAGTAATAAGAAAAAACATTTTGATTCCGCTATCTCGAGATTCAAACATTTTGGACATAGATTCATACATCATTTTGTTAGGCTCTGTTTCCTTTCGCAGAAGTTCCACATGTCTCAGGCCCATGATCACTGATACGTCCATGCCTGGGGAACAACACATACGCACTTCATTCTTTCATTATTTTCAGGCTACTTGGCACATCTTTAGCTCACTGTACACAACATTTCAGTTCTCACAAGAAAACTATTCAGAACGTGCCAGCAGTAAATTTTAATAAAACATGTACACGAGAAGCATGGAGTATCTCAAAGCTGCTTCTGTGCTTAAGAAACAAAAGCAAGCAGCGGTCCTGCCCTCTGCCCAGGAGCCAGACAGCTCTAACACAAACGGGGGCAGTTCAGACTTCTGCCTGAGCCTTAATCATGTTTGTATACATGCAGAAATGATCTGAATTCATTTTAACCTAAGTATTCTTAGTATATTTCCATGCAGCAATCAGTACTACTCCCTCTGCAAATGGGGGAAAAAAAAAAAGCCAAACAACTACCAGTTTTTTAAACTGAACTCAGTCTACTTCTGTTCCCTGGAGTTCATAGACTTTAACAGAGTGAAACTCAAACCCAAAAGGCAAAGATGGGAAAACGAAATGTTAAATGGCTGGGAAGCACCAGCAGAGCAACCAGGGTAGGATTGTTTCACCCCAAAGCAGGAGAGGGATGTAACCCAGACTGATGGAGCAAACCTAACGGGGATGAGTTGTTGGGCAGATGTACAGCAACAGGTAACTGCAGCACGCTCTGCTACGGCCACGTGTGAAAAACATAACGGTCCGGATAAACTGCGAAAAAGAGAGGTCATTTCTGAACTGCAAAATGGATTTATTTTCATTTAGAAATATAAGAAGGTAATACAGAGAGCAGCGACCAGAGCTTCAGATCGTACAGTAACAGAAAAGGAACTCATAAGCCCCGCAGGGACATAAGACAACCCACCCACGCACAGCTTATGTTTCAAGTCTTCATTTTAAGGCCATGACTTGACCTCTGTTCGCAGAGACATATTAAGGTCTTGGCACAGTATCAGATGCCTAGAATAGTGAAGTATCGTAAACAGATTTAGTGTATGGAATTTTACACTGGCCAAAATTAATTGGCTAAGGGGTCAAGTTACAGCCGTTAATATTTTGCAGTAGGAGCCAAAGCCCTCCGATTGCCCTGAAGCCTATTAACTGTTTCCGTCGTTGATTTTCACATCTCTAGCTACTTTGCTGGAGAGAGGGCAAAAGAAAAGAAAAAAAAAAAAAAGGCACATCCTGATGCTTTCAAGAAGTGACAAATATGAAAAGTAGCTCAGCTTAGTGCTAACCCTGCTTCCAGCCAACTGCAGGAGTCACTGCTGAAGACACATCCTGAAAAGAAAGTGCAGGGAGGTGAGGCCCGGGGCTCACAGCACTACCCTAGGTCCCAGGCCATCCGAGTTAAAGCTGTCCCTGCAGCACCACCAGCTTCCTGGGTGAACTCAGGCAAATCGTTCAGACACCGTCAGCACCCGCTGCTGACAGTAAGGGGCAACATCAAAGGCATCACTGCTCTCCTGGGACCAATTACAAACCCAAATCTCACCCTCTGCAGCAGCTTGCCTGACCCCAAAGGCCTGACACACTCCCAGACTGCCCAGCCTTGCGTGGCCACCTGCAGCCTTCCCCCTACAGGGGATCCTACCCTTTCCTTAATCCCCTCGCTCCTGCCTGCAAAGCCAGACAAGGGTCAAGGAAAAGCTGCCTTGGGCTGAACCCTCTTGGTGCTGGCACCGGGCGTAACGAGCCACATACACAACTGGCATTAGCACAGGCCCCCACGTTTAACACAGACAGACCGACTTCATTGCCAACCCCAATTACCATGTGGAGCAGTGAGGAAACTTTCTGGCTCCACTGAAGCCAATGGCAGAAGACCCAGTATCAGGATTTTAGCTTACGGTACTACAGCTGTGTCACCAGATGACATCCTCAGTGTTTACGTACTGTTGTTACAGTTGTGGTGTATTTGAGCGAAATTTCAAACTTTAGACTTAGATATACAGAAGTGTCAAGTGTAAATTTTACGCTAATGATCCCCTATTCAAACTTTGCACCAAAATTCATACCTGAGAAATGTACTGCTGGACTCACTTACGTCTGGCTTGAGCCCACAAAGTCAGAGATGCAGACACTCAAGTTTACAGACCTTGACTTTGTGGGTACTCCAGCAATTCTTACTGTTTATAAATTCTAATTTTAACAATACGCTAATTTAGAGCCATCAAGTTTCATGGAAGTTTACCAGTGAAATCTGCTTCAAACGCAGGATGACCCACACATCCTTCAGCATGCCAGGAAAGTAACACAGAGCTCTTTTAGGCTTCTGGTGGGACCCTGCGATGGCTGCCCAGTACCACGTACACGTTTTTAAATCAGCACCTCCTTCAGAGAAGAGCACCTCACACTTGTGTTGTGGCCTCCTGTAAGTGCCCGTGTGCCCACCCATACCTTCTCTCTGGGGATTTTTAATGTTAAAAAGTAGGGGCCAAATCCCACAAGCCGTTGGGCAAATCTCCTATCAGTTTTACCAGACATGCAGACACTTTTTCAATGCTGTTAGAGCAGTTTTTTCTTCTGATGTGATTAATACAGAAATAATATTTTACAGGAAAAGAAGATACCAAATTTTACTCAAAATACATCATAAAAATATTTTTGGCCACACATACAGGATTCCAAAAAACCTGCAGTACTTCCAAAACTAAACCTACTCTTGAAGCTATTCAGTTGTTCTCATTTCATTCCCCTGTGCTGGGGGAAGCAAGGAGATGGAAGTGGCTGAACGGCAGCTGCTGCCTCTTCCCAAATGCCAACGACGTGGGCTCCCTGTCCTCCCATCGGGGCATCACTACATACTCCTAAGAATTTGTTGGTTCACCTTTTAGTACAACCCAGCAGCCTGCCCCAATCCTTGTTTTGTTATCTGTGTTGCTTGAAAAGCGAGTAGCAGCGTTTTTTCACGAAGCCAGCTCTCTGAAAGGAGGCTGCCTGCCTTCCCCAGCGACAAGGCAATACGCAGAGGGCATCTCTGCACCACACCGCTCCCATTCAGCATTGCCTAACCTCATTTCTGCCTCCCAGCTGGCATCGCACAGTCATCACCTCACAATTACAGAACAACCATGTGGTAGCCATAGCACCACGTGCATGGAAGAGGATAACTGGGAAGGCATCTCTGCGCTGCTAGCTGTCTTAGGAGCGAGAATGGATATGTCCTTTGGGAAAGAAAAGACAGGACAGTCTTCTTCCGCTTCTCGATTCACCTTCTCCTCCCACGTGTTCATTTTTTTTTCTACCAGAAACCAGGCAGAAAGACTGCAAGATGACCATGGACACAACCAACACTTGAAAAAAATAAAAAAGAAAATTTAAAGGGGTTCTTGGAATCAGATGTTTCTTGCGCAGCCACCCTACCAGTCTCAAGGGCCATCTAATCTCCATGTCCCAGTTCTAAAGGCTCAGAGATGAACACAAACTCCCAACAAGAAAGACAACTTCTCAGTATCAGCAAACATTGCAAAGGCAGCTTCTCCTCTGCCTTCACTGCAACTGTTCATAAAACAGACCTTCCTCCAAAGGCAGGGGTGCTGCAGCAGCCCTAGCAGCCCACTGCTGGGTGAGGCCAGGAGGTGGAGCAGCACGCAGAGCGCCAGGGCAGAACACCAGCAAGCCACAGGTCCTGCTGGTCACCACCTCTGCTCTACTGGAAGTATCTATGTCATTTCATAAAAAGGAACCCACCCTACTGTATTCATGCCTTCTAGATGCCAGTGTTCAGCATCACTGAACTAAGAGACAAAAGCAGAGAAGGCACTTAAAGCCAGAAAGTAGCCTTAAAAAAAAAAAAAAAGAAAGCAAAACCAATGAACAATAAGAAGTACATTCAGTTTTTACATCTTTTCAATTCTTTTCTAGCTCAGAGCATTTTTAGTAACTTCTGCAAGGAACTGTTCAAGTTACACTCTCATTTGTACGTGGACATTACAAATGAGTAAAGGCAATGTTGTTACTTCTCCATAGACCACGGGATAACCGCGTATGTACAGATATCTGCTGAAACACAGAGCCAAGTAAGTCAGCCAGAAAACTATGCACTGAATGGAAAATTTGAAACAAAATCATCTTGCGATTACCATCGCAGCCGTGTCCCTTTAAGCCAAAATAAACATTTAGCACCAGTCCATCAGTAATCAGGAGGAGGATTTATTTAAGCTGACTCCCATACATTGGCACCAGCATAACGGGGGAGGGATGTTAAATATGCCACCCTTTCCAAGCAGTGCTGATTTCCCATCCCAGGCAAATGAAAATGAAAGCACAGAACGTCTCTGAGAAGCCCCAGAGCCCTGCGCTCACAAATGAAAACTGAGTCCTCAGTTAAGATTTGGCAGGAAAGGAACTCCCTGACGTTCATCAGAGATGATGCCGCTGGTGCTGTGACTGTATCGCTTACATTTATACTCAGTGCTTAGCTGTCCCAGAGCTCCGACTGCACAGTTGGAGATCCTTGGTCCAAGATTAAAGCAAATAAAGAATAAAAAAATAAAAACAAACCTAAAAGAGCAAGAGTGTCTTGAAGTTATTAAGGACTGAGGTTTGTCCTCAGAATTACATACAGGATGAGGTAAGGCCTGAGAACTGAAGGCAGTGAAAGGAGTCTTCAAGATCAGAAGAAAATCAGTGGTCAGAGAATTTACTTTTTTTAAGTGCAATATTTTTTTTGAAGAGCAGAATTTTGTCAATAGATCAAATCCTATCAGCTTCAAAACTTACTGTAATGGCAATTGCAGGGAGGATCTGAGCCCCCAGTAACAAGATTGAAACTTCAGCATAATCCCAGCAGCTGATGAACCAGGAAGAATCTTACAGAAAATCAACAAAATTTTGTTCTGAATTATGATGTAGGAAATTTAAATATCCACACCAAGTAACGTATATCATATACTTGCCCCATATGTTGCAGTATGTTTTAGAAATGTTGAGGTAAGAGTTTTTATAGTAGGGTGACATAGTCAGTGCCCTGCTGGAAAAAAAAAACATGCATTGCCCATCACAAACCCAAATTCTAGGGACTATTCTGATAAAGTCTGCTGCCGTGGGAGGTTGGGGATTGCAAAACTAAAGTGAGAAGATACAGAATTGCAGACTTCCTTAAAGAGGATGGCATTTGCTTTGGAAGAACAGAACTGAATGAGAGTGGAAGATTGAGCACTGCAGAATGCATATGGCAAAAACAGAATCAATGTATACAAATATAAATGAGTAGATGAAAATGAGAAAGGAATAACAGATAACATTGCTGTCACAGAGGAATCTTAATGAAATTGCAGGCATTTAAAAAGTAAAATACAGTTCCTTTTAGAGTACATCACATGTTCATGAATCCCAGAAGACTGAAAGGGACTAGCTTTATTCAGGATGAAAGTGGATTCTCCTTGAGAATTCTGCTGAACTGGAGCTTGTAAAAAAAATATTATAAAATAAAGCCTTCAGTAAAGTGTATGGACAACAAACAAGAAAGGCAGTATTGTATGGTGGACAGACCCCAAATGAAGTGACACGAGAGCAGAGGAACCCAACAAGGCAATGCATACAGGAATGCAGGGGAAAAAAGACAGAGGAGGGGAACACAGCAGAACGAAACACCAGGCACTATGGTTAAGGACCAAATACTGCATGCTGAATGGGAAGGGGGAAGGAATGAGCTGTGCACTTTTCAGTTTCTTCCCTGATAAAGCCTGTAGCTACCATTTCCTTGCCAGAAACAAGAAACTTGGGAAGGTGCCATGCCACAACACAAGCAAAGCAGTTTTCAGCCTTCGACGGGGTACAGGGGGAAGAGGTTAGAGAAGGGAAGCCAGGAGGTGTGGGAAAAGGAAGTGACTAATAAGCTTATCTTTTTGTTAATGACTTAAATACCTGCAAAAAAAAAAATGTGATCTACAGCCAGCTAACTAATATTCCTTAAAAAGTACAGACTTGATTCACTACATAGTATTTCAATTCATTAACTAAAGTACTTAGCAAAGGTCATAAACAAAAGGTAGCATTAAAAACAAACGTCACAGATAGAGCTTTGGGGTTTTTTTCCTTTTTTTTCTTTTTTTTTAGAAAAAAAGCTCTTTTTGAAGTGATCTGCCTAACTCTGACCAAGTTTATGAGATACCCAAGTTTAATCAAACATCTCTATTGTCATATCTTCCAATTATTATTTTACAGAGAATGCTGTGATAAGAATCAACCAGATCAGCACACTGGCAAACTGTTTCTTATGAGGGTATTTCCTACACTTAAAATAGTTATTACAATATACATCACAGAACAGTAAGTATCCTCAGCATCAAATCTCTTTATTATTCTCTAATGGAAATCACTGTAAGTGATAAAAATATGTTTGAGACTCATTTTGAAATATGCGTGGGAGGCAGTCCCTCGTTGTCTTGAAGAGACAAACACCAAAGGTCTGCCCACTGTATTAATGTGGCCTAACCACCAACATTGCTTCGAATGTTCAGCAGATCTATGCTACTGACTTGCTTCTTACATTTATACTTCTTTGTTTTTTCCTCTCTCTTCTTGAAAGACCTGAAACATCAGCATGCCGAAAAACGGAGAGGAGCAATGCAGAATAAAGCCCTGCAAAGGGCAGAATTAATGGCAGTGAGTTGTGCCAAAGCCTCTGCTCAGCCACAGTTTGCTGATGCAGCTGGGAGTTCCTTCGCCAATCAAGATTTCCAGCATAAAGAAATGATGTTTGCCAGAGGTGCAGAGGTCCAGACAAGTCCTCTTAAAACTGCCCTCATGTAAAGCACACGCAGAGAACAGAACCTGGAGCGCTTGGGAAGGAAGCAGCATCCACTCCTAGCAAACCCTGCGGGGAACGAAGCAGGTGCAGCAGCCTACTGTCTGCGAGAGGGAAAATCTGTTAATATTTAACTCCCAAACAAATGCTGAGATTGCTGCGGAAAGGCTTACAATTTATAATGCATTGACTCGAGCAGCTGGTGAAACATTTAGCAGCCTGTAAGGTAATATGGTCATTAGGACTACTTAAATTCTTTTGAAGGAATTCAGCAAAAGATTCCTAGGCTGCTTCAAACTCAATGCTCAAAGGATCTCATTGACAAGCTGTAATGGGAAGGACAGGAATGTTGCGGTGTTGATAAGAGGACCTTTAAAGCTGAAACTTGCTAAGGATAAGTTTTGACAACCTGGATGACAGCTCTGAAGGGAGAATATATCTGAAGAGGCAAGAGGTTTAGATTCCTATCACCCTTCCGAAGAACAGCGAACATCCAGGTTGTGAACAGATCTGTCCGAGGATGCTGTGAGCTACAGTGGCTGGCGGCTGATCTGCACGAGGTGCGAGGAGCAGCAGAGGGTCCCTGTCAGCAGCGGGGCTGTGCGGGAGGGGAGCCTGTCTCGCTGTGCTGAAGAGATAGCTATCAGGACCAGCTACCAGCATATGCTGCCCTTCTTCTAATCGCCGACAGATCTGGACACTCATAACCCGAACAGTACTTTCCATCTGTTGTGCTCTTTAACGAGTTTCAAGTCGGAAATCGCTAACATTTCAACTTTATCTGATGTTCAGCGCCCCACACAACAAACAGAATCGACCCTTCGAGAAGCTGTGCATTTTCACTGCTCAGAAAGGAAATAAGTTTGTGGTGCAGTTCATTAATACGTTATAGGAAATTGTAATTATTTAATTTACCCTGGTGGGCAGTGTAAAACTAACAGCAGTTTGTCCTTCCCCACGTTAGAAGGGAGATCAGAGCACTCTCTCCACACACCTGTACCAAGCTCCTCGCTGGGTGCTGTGGAAAGGGACACAGGACACAGCTGGCTTTCTGGGCTGCCAGTGCACGCTGCTGGCTCGTGTTCAGGTGCCTGCCCACCAACACCCCAAGTCCTTGGCAGGGCCCAGGTCCCTGGAAGAGAGGGCAGCCTGCAGGGCTCGTCACCTCAGGTGCACGCTGCTCAGGAGAGCTCTCAGACACAGAACCAAATCCTATTGCAACTTCATTGTGCTTCTTCACTTCACCATTCTCATACTAAGAGAAAACCCTTGGGATAATGGTTATGTGCTTTCCTGTAGCATGAATGAATGTTAAATGGACAGGAACATAGGAACCTCTCGAGCAAGAATATTTAAGCATGTTGAGCTTAACTGTGCAAGCTTTCACCAGAGAAGTGAACAAGGCTGCATGCAGCAAGCCTGCTAACCCATCTCCTGCTTTCAGTAATGAGACTTGGCAGCAGGACTCAGCATCAACCTAACTGCATTTTGGTAGAGATCCTACACAAAGAGCGAATCATGAAGTGTGGTGAAATACACATACATGTAAAGATGGAAGAGCAACAAAAAGGCCCTACAATATTAGAGGTTAATATTTTAATGATCTCCCTTTACATAATACATCATCTTTTGAACAAGCTAATACTTTATAAATGAGGATCTTTAAACTAAATGTAATTGAGCTACTGTGTTTCTACAGTGGTGTCCCCTCATCCCAAATCTCTTTTAACACTCATTGATTTCTGCCAGACACTCATTGGAAGAATTAATTAATTTATGAACTTGTCATTACAAGTCATTGATTAAGATGTCCTTCCTTAAAGATTTAATTATGCCCAAAGATAAAAGATTTGCTAATTATTGTCTTTTATCTAATTGAAGCTTTGTATTACAAATAAAGTTCAAAGGTTTAAGACAGTTGCCCTTTCAACCATTTGGGCAAAGATGAGAATTTAATTAGAAGAGAGACCGTGTTCTCAGTAGCATCTTCAGATGCATTCCAGGAGCCATTCTGCAAACAGAACTGATGACGATTCAATGTGTGGTAGCCCCAGAAAATCTTTCAACTTTTTTTTTTTTTTTTTTTTCCTTTTGACCAGTTTCACAGCATCACACTTGGTTTTGGATCCATCAAGCAATTTGACAGTCTGACCCAGCTAGTGACATACCTCGATCACAAACCACTAACTTCCACTTCTCTTTTTCTTACAAGTTTACTTCTTCTTAGATACTGACACGGGAATGATCCCTAGTAACGTGGGTTTTCAGCTCTTCGGAAAAAGGTCAGCAATCATCTCACTTAAGAATTGTTCTTAATTGAGGAGTACAGCAGAAAAACATCAATGTCCAAACATTGACACTTCTCAACAATAAACAATTCAGAAAATTGCATAGCAAGTTTCTTTCTGTGTCATTAAAGAAACTCAGGAACTTGTAGGCTCACTTCATAGCAGCACAAATCAAGGCAGACATGGCCACAGAAAAGCAAATCCTAGCATGCAAATGACTCAATTTTTCAGCTTCCCAGGATGAGACCACATTTGCATAAAATTGAAGCACAAAGCTATCCTATTTGGTACACATACACATTTACCAGTACTGCATGCAAATGTCACCTGCAGGAACTGTATCTGCAAACGATAGCAAAGATATCACACTGTGTTTGTAATTATTAGGCTTTGTACACAGCTGCAGCTCTGAAGAGCTGGCCCACTGGGATCCCTTGTTTCCCAACAGCATTTAGTGCTGTGTTACAGGGAACCCAGGGCTCAGCTGACAATCACTGCCCAGAGAGCGGGGCTCCATGGCAGCGCGTGGGCAAGGGCCCTGACAGTCCCCATTAAACAGAAACTGATTGCTCTGAAACCAGACACTGCTCCAAGCAGGTATTTGGTCATAATAAATGCCCACTGGACTACGAGCTAATGAAATCGCTTGACATTTATACATATAATTAAGAGAAGTATAATCAATCAATCCATCCATATACAATCAAACTATAGTTTTGAAAGCATCCTTGATTTATGACATAGTTTATAGGAGCAGAATATTCAACACTTCGGTGAGCCAGTGTTTTCTCCCTTATTTCTCTTCCTCAAAAAACACATACCGGACACTTGAAACAGTGAGTGAGCCTTGAGTGCATTTTACCAAAATAACTGCTTACCAAAATATTTTTTAAACTCAAGTACTTGGCCCAAATTCCCATGAATTTTTATTACTTCTGAGAAGAACTGAGCAGGTAAATTTCCATGCACACAGAGAAGGCACCAAGGCTGAAAGAGGGAAAGTGAAAGGCATTCATCAAATGACAGGGCAATACCAGACCCACGGGTTCTGTGAGCAGTGCCATGCCTGTCAGCCCCCTCCTGCAGAAAATATCTGAAGCGAGATCGAGGATCACAGAGTTGTTATATTCTGAGTCAATGAGTCATGTTCAATAGTACGTATCATGACAACTGCCAGTCAGAGTAAATTAAGTAGCTCTGGAAAGACAGATTAGTAGAACTGGAAAAATATTCTGTTCCACGTACTGAATTAACTCCTTGTGTCCTGATTACAAACATCAAAAGAAAAACTTTTTGCAGAACTTTCCCCACAGATGCTAGTGCTGGATTGCTGAGACATGACACGATCCACAAATCCACCCTCACCACAGGAAGCTGCGGTGGGAGAACACAACAGCTGAGGGGTGAGACAGTGCACAGGAGCTGCACCTTCTTCCTTAAAGTTGCAGAATTGCATAAGTGTATGTGTCCACAATTTCTTACAGTCCTTTCCAGAATAAATGCCTTCATGCAAAATCTAAGAATGTCTGCTCTGGACCTGAATTCTCCCAAAATTAAATCACATCTTGACATCACCAGCATGACAGGACTAAAAGAAAATTCCACAGCTGCTGAAGATGGTTATGGTTCAAATCTGATCTGCAGCTTCTGGAGATGTTTCAGTGCCCATCAACTCACATCACCTTCAAAATTCAGCAAACCCTGCACCTCACAGACATACAGGTGCTTAAGCCAAAACAAGTGCTGAGATGTTCTTTTTTAAAAAACAGTTGGCAAAACAATCAAACATTCCTTGTCACGGTGTCAGCTCAAGCAAATCTCAGGAGGACCTCACCAAACACACCTCCCAGGTATCCTTTAGTTCATCATTCTAGAAAAAAACGTTGTGGCAAAACAAAAGCTGTTCTGCTCTTTGAGTTGAAATTTTGCCGGCTCACTTCAGCTTTCACCCAGGTCAGTGCTACACGGGCAAACTAAACAGCACAGGCACCATGTTCTTTATAGAATCACCGAATATCCCAGGATGGAAGGGACTCGCAAGGATCATCGAGTCCAACTCCTCTGGGCTGCACACTGCATGCAGCTCCTTCTGTTTCTGCTGTGTGCAGAACCTGACTATGGATAAAGCATTGCCTCCTAAAGAGGAACCTTTCCTCAGAACCTTTCTAGGGGACTCATCACTTTTGTTCTCACTCTTCCAGCTTCAAAACTCAGCAGTTTTATTTTATCTGTGTGTACTATAAAGAACACATGTTCTCAGCACGCTCCAAAGCATTACCTGAGGGGAATCCTGCTCCCTGAAGGCACTTCTGTACAGCACCGGACCGAATCACAGCCATTAGTGAAGCCAGATTTGTACACTGGTGACTTCCTTAGTTCTTCATTTATGAGCCATGACGTGAAAGAAAATGGACCATATAAAAGAAAGTGAGCTTTCCTCCCGTTTTTTAAAAGCTGATTAAATATTAATATTTTTTAAAATGATTATCAGAAGAGAAATAAAAGCACTTGCTAAGACCTGAAAAAAATCCATGGCCATTTACTGCAAAGCATTTGTCTTCATGCACAAGACACAACTCGTGAGACAGGCAGCTGTGTGCTCCTCTTGAAACACACCACACAGAGCTAGGCAAACACAGTCTGCTCTGCTCACATAATATTTCAGATTAGAAGTGATCCTCTTCAGTTTACAGCGGTGCTTTTTGCTTTCACAAATACCCACACTGCAACTGACTTTCACCACCGGTGAGGCTCAGTATCGTTGCTGACAACAGAGCAGGATAATTCCACAACCTTGCCAACACACAGTGGGCCCTTCAGAGTTCCTGAACCTGCTCATCATGTAAGAGATTCCAAGGGGCAGCTGCAGCCTACCAGAGGAAAGCAGAATTAACAGCAAGCATTTGATGAGAAAGTAAGATGAAGCAGCACAACTGGAAATTGCCTAGAAAAAAAAAAATCAGATACAAATAGGAGTAATTTCAATCAATGCATCTTTTTTTCTTTAGTCACTATTGATTGTGCTGGGTGAACGACAGAGCTCTCCAGCAGACACAGACACGTGAGAAGCCACCAGAAGCCACTGCAGCACTGCGAGGAGCACCTCAGTGAGGCCTTCAGCTCAAGCTCCCCCTGAAGTCAGCAACGTGCCTCTTGCTTCTGCTGTGTCAGAATCTGCACCTCCACGTTCTGCAGGTACAAACCCCAAACTTCAGACCCCAGAAGTTGCTTTCAGATTTCATTTTCTTTTTAAATTCAAGATTTGGAAAGCAAACACAGCTAAGCGTGCCTGTAAGAATATTCCATCCTTGATGCTGCCATGCCGCTGTACATTGCAAGTCACTTCACTGTTAGTCAAGGGACTGCACGTTAAGGATGTGGACCCCGTCCCTGCACGACAGGTCCTACTCCCAGTCAGCAAGGAGGAAAGGAAAGTGAAGCATCCTTATACGGGAGAGAAGCCTGAATCTTGTCAGATTTTTATGCGGTTTATTTATTTTCATAAGTAAGCTCTAGTATCTGGGCATCTCCTGGTATTATTTATAGGCATTTCTATAGAGCTCATAATCACAGTATCTGAGTGCCTCGCACTATTTACGATACGCCATTTATCTCTAGAGGGGAGAGCTCTCCTCCTTTCTGCTTTGAAGATGGCTTCTCGTGGAGATAAGGCACTGATGATTAACGCCTCCTGCACTTGGCATCTTGCGACACGGCTGCTTGGGGAAATGCGACTCTTTAATCATATTCTGAAGCAGAGGATTTGGGCTCAGTTTGATCCTTTCTTGGACTGTACCTTTTTCTCCAAATACGAGAGCGCAGTCACTTCCAAAAGAAAAAAAAAAAAGAAGGGAACGGAATAGAAAACGGCATAAAGAAATCAACAACTGTGTTTTTCTTTCTTGAGAAGTCACACATGACACAGTACCTTCCTTAAAGGCACAGAAACCTAAGCAATGTCTCCATCGGGTCAGCTATCTGAACACATGGATCTATGCACGTTCCCCGTGTTACACGGGGACTCATTTCGAGCATGTCTCAGAGCCTGCCAGTATTCTAGGGAACATTTTTTCCCAGACTTTCTGAGAAGGTCAGGATGTTTCCTGGAAGGTTGTACAGTGGAAAAACGGAGCATCCTTCATCCTGACTGACACTAAGCAGTTCTTCAGCCTGGCGTGAACTCATATATCCAGTGAGATCATTCCGAATTGCCTTGATGAATGAACACACTTTCTTCAGCCCCAAGATGGACTGAGATCCAGTCCTTTTGTACAAACCGTACAGAAAAATGCCACCATCTGATAAACAGCAAGTCTTTGATGGTGGCTCTTTGAAAAGATTTTTAGGAAAAAAAAGAGTAAGTAGGACCCATGGTCTCCAATGAAGAGGTTATTTAGAAGGATGAGGTTTCTCATACCTCAGCGCTATTTTTTCAAAGTGAATAAGTTTCAACTGCTGAAGCAATGTAAGATTTTAATCAGAAAATGTGTAAGTATCAACAATATATTTAGGTCATCACAGAAAAGTTTTTTTTAAAACCCAGCTCATACCCCTGAGGTCTTAGAAGACCTTGTTCGCAAAGACTAGAGAAAGATCAAACAAAGATAACCATCAATGAGGGTAACTTAGATTTTAAACTTTTTGGCTTCCCTTGACTGCAGCCTCAGTGTCTGACACGCTGACCTTAAGCGGCACCAGGATGCTAACAAACAACAGGCATCTCCTCACTGGCCTAACTACTGAGCATCTTCCATCAACATCACCTTCATCGATTAAACGGATTTACACGGGCTTTGCTAACACACACATTTCCTAAGTATTTTCCTAAGTACTTCCACATTCAAGATTTCTGAAAGAAGGACAACTGCTAAGGGATGAAATTCATGAAAAGATAAGTTAATTCTAAAGATATTTCTCAACAGCTCAAAAATCCCCACTATGAACAGGCACTTCGAGAAGCTTAACACATCTATCTTCAGGAAGCCACACCATAAGTGTATTCTGAGTGAGGTGGTGTCAGCTTAGACAGATCCATGATATTTCTATAAGATGAGTCATTTCTGGTTGCCAGATACTTTCCCGGACACATCGTTCAGTCCGTTAGGAAAACGAACATGGGCATTCACAAGCAGAAATGCCAGTTAGAAGAAAGCTGAATTCTCAGATATGTTGAAAACTTGAGAAAGATCTGGCTGACTAAACCTTCTAGTGTCAAAACAGGAACTAAGCTCAACTGATAAATTATTCCCATGATAATGAATGTGGAGTTCCTTTGGTAATCAGCCCCAAGGTTAGAGTCCTTCATGGTTCTTTCTTCAGAAAGTCCTCAGAGGTACTGCTCAGTTTGAACATATCAAGAGTGCAAAATACATTCCAAAAGGAAAATAAAAGAAAAGAACCTAACAACGATAATAGCCCAAGAAATCACTATATGTTCACAACCTAAAAAATGTTAAGTCAGTCAATTCAGCAGAAAGTACTGAAGTTCAGAGAGGAGAACGAGACCTGTGAGGTTTGGGTTGGTTGGGTTTTCCATGTTGGTTTGTTTGCTTGTTTGGAGTTGGGGAGTTTTTTGAGACGGACTGGGGAAAAGCAGGAGGAATGTGTTAAAAGAACAAGAATATAGGCAAGGAGATTCAATATCCCTGTAAATCAGAGCTAGATGCTAGCTGAACATCCTTTCTTCCTGTGGCAGAGGTCCCTGGAAATGCTCTACCAGACCCAGCACTGGACGTAGGCAGAGGTACCTGGAGGTAGAAGCAGCAGAAGACCACATAAGGTGAGTTCTCCAGTGAAAGCTACTCCAGATGACAGATGACACATTCTATACCAAGAAGGCTTCCAGGATTCCATGTGGAAAGCACCAAGAAAAGGATAAGACATTCATGGCTTTCCTGTTGTTGTTGCCCCCTTGCAGATGTATTGCTAAAACGGGATGGACTTCACTGTCAGTGCTAATGTCATATTGCTGGGAAAGTTCCTCACTACAGACAGAGCTGGCAGGAGGGCAATGCCCGCTGGCACTTCCACTATGCAGCACCAGTCACAACTTACAAAAATTCCTTCACAGGGCCTGACACAATGCTTTGCAAGTGTGAGATTTTTAACCTCTCATACTGGGGTGAGAAAAGGATGGGGTAGGTGCCTTCAGCCACTTCAATTTAATTTACAGTGTTTGCAGATGCCACACGCTAGTGTCACTAAGAGCTTCTCATTACCATAAAATTTACATGCTCTGTGGGCTGAAAAAAAAACTCTTCAATGAGATAATAATGAGCATACTAATTTGACAAAAAAAATGATCAAAAGATCATGTGAATATGCTATAGGGCATGCAAGGACATTGCAAATAGTCTTTCCCAAGGACTTGAAAAAATAACAGCAAAACAAAGTCCTTGCACTTTTTTAGTCAGACCTAAAGACAAAGGAAAGCTCTCGTAAGCTCACAGGACAAAAAGAGTTTCCCCATGAATACCTCAAAACCTTATCGTTCCGTATTTTAGCTATGCAGTGTCATCTTCTGATCACCAGAGATCAGAATTTGAGATTAAGTCTCTTTATGGTTTTATCCAAATGCCTAAGCAGTCTTCCCAAGGAAGCATACACTGAGCTCGAGAAGCATTAACCACACAGTGCGACTTCATTTTATGCACAACCATGTAAATGAATCATGCCCATTTTTTTCAAAGCTGGTGTCTCTGAAGAAAACACTTCAGAACAAAATTTGAATCAAGGAAGTTCTCATGACCCAGTGACAGGAAAATGAAGCATCTTTGTAACCAGACATAGCTCTTATTATCACAGACCATGATTTACCAGATTACCTTACAAACAGTACACGTATGCACACCACAGCTGTTAAACACACCGATATTACAGGTTCAAGAAGGACATGACAGATTTATACCAGCTTCCAAGCATGTGGGAACCACACTGTGGTTCGAGACGCTGCAGTTATTCCCATGCTAAGTATAAAAGATAGCTGTGATAGTTCAAATAGCTTTGCATAGCAACTGTTGAGATTTTAATGATAACTTTATTAATAATGTAGTAAACTAATGCTTATGAAATCTCTCTTAACATTCTTTTTACTGTACTGGGTAATAAGAAATTGATCCGTTTATACTTGTTTTCCTGTAAGTTAAAAGGAACTCCATAAAAGCTACTGTTTCTCCCTCAAGCCAGCTCAACTCACCTCTTGTGCCAGGGCAGGAAGGACAGCAGTACGGCAACTGTACAGAACTTCATTCACAGCTCCCTGAACACGCTGCCATTGTGTTGCAAACACAGCGAGGTAAGGAGCGATTCTGACTCCTTGGGGCATGTGGTGGAATAAAAAGGACATGAGCTAAGAAAAATGCCAGCTCTCACTGTCCAGCAGGACAGCTGCAGACCCAACACAGGTGTATACAAGAGCTCCAGAGCTTCATGGACTGCTCTCTTGAAACCAGAATTTAAGAGGACCAAGGTCTATAAGGAGAAATAGGATTGTTTGCTGATAGAAGCAGAAAAAGCATGCAACGCTTCATGCACAAAGTCTTTTTTTTTTTCCCAAAGTAAAATCTAAAAAAATGAAAAACAGAAAAATCAAAAATATGACTAGACATTTACTTAGTTCCACCTGTGTTAACCAATTAGACCACCTGAGGAAGACAGGCTGACAGCCCCCATGTAGAGAGGAGGGATAAGCAGGAATGACAGCAACACGTCACAGAACTACAGCCTTTACTGAACCAGACTCAGAGAATCCCAGTAAGTAGAAAGTTTTCAAAAAGTTTTGCCGAAGAATTTTACTATGACAAACTTATATTGGCAATCTGAGCCCACTTCCTCTGGTTTTATATTTCAGCCTAATAGAAAATACTAGCTTTCCTTACAAGCCTTGTTTCGCTAAAATGGAAGGATCCCTATAACACTGGGTCCTTTCAAACAACTTCCAAAGGCTAACACCGAAGGTATTTCAGAGAAGAACTCACAGTAAGACGTGCCAGCTTCCAAATCTCAGTCAGGAATATACACCATTGTTAAGATCTATTGTAGCACGCGTTTCTGGAGGTCACAATATAATGTCTGTTCCTTCTTGCTGAACGAGATGACACCATTAACATCAGCAGAATTCCAGTGTTGCTAAAGATTGCATTTAAAGAGCGTGTGATTTATCACAACCAGTAATGCTTTCCTGACAGGCATCAAGAATTTTAAATCTTCTCCTGATGGATTCAGAAAAAAACTAGCGAAAACTGATGTTCATTAACAACAGCTTTCTCCTCCAGCCTCTCACCATCTTTTATCCATTACATGTTAACCTGAGAATCCTAGGGATCTGTCAAAGTATAGCCCAGAGGAAGCAGTTTGACAGCTAAAAGAATTAAGGGTCTTAGAACTATCTAGAAATAGAGTTTCACTAAAGGAAAAAAAATTCACATTTTAGAAATTAATTCACATCTTTCCTAAATAGTGCAACTTGCAGGTAAATCACTGGAAATTGTAACTAGCTTTACAAGCCAGAACACCACAGAAACACAAGTTCTGCCAAGTTAGTGGCCTGTTAATCCAATAGAATCCACATCCTTAAAATATCGTCTTCAGAAGGACTGTAGCTATATCCACCTGTTCAAGCATTGAATATTTTACTGTGCATTATAGAAACACCACCACGTTGTAAAACTATCACCCAGCGATGTTTTAATTCTTCTTGTATCTAAGCAGCTTGTGACATCTCTGTTCAGGAGTCAGCAGGTAAACTAGCACCCTGCCTTCATGCAGCAGCTCACCCAAAGTCTATTGCAGGTGGGATGCAAGAAACACTGGCAAGTTCCAGCTGATCTGTTGAGCTGTCACAGACTGGGGCATTTAATTCCTCAAAACGACTGAGAAACCTAATGAACTTAGGTATTAGGCAGTCCCTTTTAATATGCCTCAGTTTTCATGATAGGATTAATGGTAAGACAAAATCAAACAGCGTCTCATACGCACTTACACTCCAATCATGAAAAATGGTCTTATAAAGGCATCAACATAATTGATGTTTAACCAAACCAAGTCAAGGATTAAAGAGGTCAATTTCCAAAGATTTACATCCAAATCGTCAACTCTCTGTTTTCAGAAACTACAAAAACTTGAGAGAGTAACAGCGATGAAACATTTGTTATATATAAATGATACTAAAACCACACAGAAATCAGTAGAAAATTATAACTACTTTAAACCGAGCTATAGAATTTTATGGCAAGGATATAATTTTCTGCTAAGTTTTATAGACGTGCCCAGAAATAAAACACCAGGCCTCTATTGAGTTTTATAGGGCTTTTCGGTAAGAATTACAAACAGTGGTATTCAAACAATACTCGTGGATCAGTTTGCCAGCAGCCCTGAAGCTGAAACTGCATTGCATAAACCAGGCATTGAATAATTTGGGATAATGAACAAATTCATAAAAAGTCAGAGGCTGTTTGTCAGTAATCGGTGAACAGACAAAGTGGTAAATTCATTGAATGAGAACTCCAGGCTGTGAATAGCTCACCCAACTTTACTGCTCTGCCTTTAAGGGACTGCCTGAAGGACTTATAACTCCGCAGCATTCTTGCCAGGTAATTTGTGCAGCATTTTTTAGCAACAGTTAAATTAAAAAGCCCTTATGGGAAAACTCAATGAATTTAATAGAGATTAAATCAATATGGTTCTACAGAAATTGCTCTAAAACCTTCAGTTAGATCTTCTCCCCTGATCTCAGCCCCTTTACAGTGCGCAGTACAGTCAAAGCAGCGTAAGAGAACCTTGAAATGAGGATTACAGCTACAAGGAAAATCTTCAAGGAAAGCACTTCTAGGGCCCCAGTAAAGCCTGTTTTGCACCTGGAAGAAGACGACAACATGAAACCAAGGAGTTAGGCAGATCTTGGAGCAACCCACGGATGTCGATGCAGCTTAGCTAGGAGTCAAATCATGCCAAGAACCACTCCAGCAGCTTAGTACTAGGAAGGCTTAAATGCTTTTCATCTTCGCATTTGAGACCACGTCTTTCCTCTGCAACAGTCAAGAAGCCCAGAGAATTAATATGGGAATTTTATCTCAACAAGTAGACTGTAGGTCGTTTAATATTCCTACAGAAAAGCTGTCCTTCCTACCTAAATTCTGTAAAATACTTTCATTAGTCACTCTCCATCACAATCACACCCCATTCATTTAATAGGAAGCTAATTAAGCTGAAGTCGATAGTATGGAAAGGACAAATCCCACTCATTCTCAAAGAAACAAACATGTCCTGAAAATCCCAACTAGGCCCATGCAAAGAAAGCAAGGTGCAACACAGGCTGAAACCGCAGCAGGGGGGAGGTGAGCCAACATTCATGGAGCCCCACAAATACGGGGAGATCCTAAGAAAATTCATTTAGGAAACAAAAAGCTCATCACAAGAGGAGTTTGCAGTGGTGAGAATAATATTAGTAGTAAGCTTCACCCTACTTTGCACTGACACTAGCACTTGGGTTACACAAGAGCATTCCCTCTCTAGCAGCCCCATATTCAGCTTTCAGGGCTGGAAGAAGCGAATCCCACAGATGGAAAGGTGGTGCTGCATCTGAGAGCTCCCAGTTTTAGCTACAGCCACGCTATCCCTTCTTCCTGGGACACCATGTGAATAAAGGAAGAAAAGTCTTCAAGATACCCAGGTTAGCACAGAAACTGTAGCAGCTCTTTAGGCAAGGAGGTGGCAGACAAGATCAGAAGATTCTATCTCAAGAGCTCTTCAAGGAAAAGTACTTAATTTTGTCCCTTGACTTTTACCCTTTCTCCTGATCATCTTTCTAAAGCTTGGTGTTTGTATCTAAGTTCATCTGTGGCCAAGGAAATACAGTGTAGCTGAAACCAACACGGTTATTAGAGCTGTTTAGATTTTGTAGCTTTGTTTAGCACCGAATACATTAAAGTGCAGTTACCACCATAATAAACGTAGATATCACTAATTACAATACGAGGTTTTAAATGCAACTTGAGTGTCTCCAGTGACTTTTAAAGTAGCATAATACCACAGCCAATACAAATTTAATTAGAACTATCAGTTTAATTTAGTTTACATTTACAGCTTAAAAATAAACCTTTAAAAACCCAAACCTTACAGTCATTCAGTAACTATTTGAAATACTCCTATCAGATACGTGAAAAATGAGGGTTTGTTTTGATCATTTTTATTTACTTACCTTTTTGCCCTTCCATAATACATGTCATCTTACTCTTTACTTTTACTTAAGAGTGCAAAACTGCAGACACATGCCTTTTCTTTACTTAGGGGATGTATGTGCATTTTTCCACTCAGTGCTTAAAGAATTGGACAAATAAATCCCACTGGTAATTACAGCATGTAATCTTATCTGAGGTTCAATCTGCTGCACTAAACATCTCCCCTGCGACATCTAAAAGGGTAGGCAGATACAAGGGAAGATTTCTGGAGTCTGTTCTGCTGTCCTACATCACCCAGGCCAACAGCAACAGGACCGGGCCTCGGCAAACTGCCGCGTGCCTCTGAGCGTACAGCTCTGACTTTCAGACAAGGCCATGAAAACTGACTCGTTCTTCTGCCCTTTTGAAATTCCCAGCCTGCATTCTTGTTTGTGAGAAGGATTACTTTTATTTTATGCAGTGACAGTATTTAGAGGCCCCAACGGAGACGAGGGCCACGAGGCACGGAGCAAGCACACAGCAGAAGGCCCGTGCTCTGGAACAGAGTGGGGGGGGGGAGCAGAGACAGAGGGAAGTGGAGCAGTTTGCTCAACATCACCCAACACATCATCAGCAGGCCAAGCCCTTCTGATTCACCATGAGTCCACGGAACTAAAGATCCCCAACATGAGGTGAACTCTCAGCACAGAAAAATGATACTTTCTTTTTAAGATGTATACAGCGAAGTGTTCCTCAGTCACCTATAAAAAGACGATGCACTGAATGTTGTCAGACACAGGGTACTGGTCTGCAGATTCACAGCTCTGACCCACTATGGAAGTGCTGATATTCCATCCAGCCTTCATGATGGATGAAGTATCCATCATGATACTTCATGATACTTCAAGGCAAATTTCAGGACCAGGCGTTTACCAAAGAACTGCATGCATGAGTGAATACTGCTTGTCTGCATCTTTACTACCGCATATCCAGTCCTCTTCAGGCATTACAAATACTAATAATTCATTGTTTTCCTGGAAGTAAAACGTGCATCAGTCTCAAAAAACTGTAAGGCTGTCAGTGACTGTAATGGGAAGAGAGCTGCACCATTGCAAAGAAAGGGGACTGGGATCTAAGCCTCCAAGGTAGCCACTTGAAGAGGTAAAGTCATATGGTATCTCCTTTTTTGTTCAGTTTAGCAAAAAAAAAAAAGAGGAAAGCAGGAAATTTGTTCCAAGTTAGACGTACCCTCTGTAGTCCCAAACAATTGCTGTTCTTTACAACTTAAGCAGGCAAAAGCCAAATGGCGGCAGCGGTACTTGATCTGCCAAGTCAGTTACTACAGCTTCTCCTAAGAGATGCTAAAGTTCCAAATGGTGGAAGAGTGGAGGATCTGTAGTAAACTGGCTACAGTCTGCAGCCTTGGTTGGCTCTTGCTGAAGACCCTTCACTTCCAGCTGGAATTTAAAAGGTTGCACAGAAAAGCCCAGACTGATTCCAAGCTCTTATCGTCAAAAAGTGCTTGACTGACTAGACATTTATGAATAGTTTATAATTTCAGTTCTTTAGTAGGTTTTCTAGAAGTGGTTAACATATTTAAGCTTTAAATGCAGCACTCTTTCTTAGCATAAAACTAGGCCAGAAACAGAGCTACATCACCGTGGTACAACTGACTGATCAAATCTAAACTAAAAGGCATTCTTGACCAAAGATAAGCATTAATCAAGTGCCATTCATGAAGCAACAAGCAAACTAAAGGTTCCATTCCTAAGGCCACATTAAAGTACTTTACCCAACTGCAAGAACCGCTGCATGACTTGGTTGTTTCCCAGAAACTGAAAAATGTCCAGTGAGAAATGTTCAGAACATTCTTCAAAGGATTGATTTTTCTCAGAACCTCCTGTCAGCAGTCAAGGAGTCCCGTGCATGGAAGGCACAGAGGCACGGCAGCGGTCATGACACAGAAAATTCATCAGCACTAAGTGTAATCCACGATGATAGAAGCAAAGTACAGAAACTCCCTTTAGAAACAATTTAAGAGGAAAAAAAACTTTGATCAGGAGAGCAGAGTGCATGCCCGTGAACAGATCCTAGCAAGGAACCAAGTGACTGCTGGCACACACCCAGCACTGGGGGCCAAACTACCACCTCACCTGCCTGCTTTCTTCCTTCAGACATGGAATGGAGGCTCACCTTCTCATGGCTCCACATCGGGCTTGACCAGTAAGCACTGTTTAAGCATCATTCCCCCTGCATCAACACCACCACTAAGCAGCCCACTCAGGGGACTGCCATGGGCACAGCTCTCAGCAATCTGTTGCCATGGACATCACTGTTCCATCACAATAAGCAGAGGGAGGAAAAACCTCTTAAGAGTCACACTGTATACACAGCATCATTCATTTTAAATAACCTGAGCTACACAGATTTCAGCTGGCACCGGACAGCCAGCTAAGCCCACCCCAGGATCAGTGCCTACAGATGTATTCCAACAAAATTTTCCTTGCAGCTCTTGAAGCCAATTCTCATCTCTCACATGCTCAAAACTACACCTGAAGAAGTCAGCACAGTTGAGCCATTGTAAGAATGGCAAAATAAGGTTCCTTGGATTAAAACATAGAAGCAGATCTGAATAAACATAATAGCAGCATGCCAGATAAAAAGTCAACTTTCTGAAGAAAACTGTATCCATCTGATGCAACTTAAAACCAAAACATATACATACACACTGAAAGACAACAAAACAAACAAACAAAAACCAACACTGCCAGTGGTAACCAAGGGCTACTACACTCTACTTGCCCGAATTGCATCCCACCTGTCTAGAGAGCTCGCTGAAACCAAAACTTCACTTACGCCTGGTGATCTCAGTCTGAAGTCAGAAATAAAATTTGATTGCAATTTTGATATGAATGAAAGTTCCTCTCAACTACCTTTTCAACATTTGTTTTGCAATTATTGCTGGCTTTTTTTAGAAGGATTTTAAGTGTAGGAACAACAAAATCTGTTTACCATGTTGACATGAGAGCCTGAGCAGTTTGTTCAGCACAAACCTTTGGGCCATGCAAGCTAAAGGGCTCACATTCAGTTGTTGGAGAGGAGGAAGAAGACACTATGACAAATGCTGCCAAACAACAGACTCTCACCACAGCACAGATCATTTCTTTTGTCAAAGAATCGCATCCTGAAAACCTGTAAATACCAGCACTCTGCAGAGTCACTTACAAATTGTGATAACACTTTAACACTGACTTGCTACTGAACTTATTTCCTCATAATAGCTGTTGCACATACAAAAGCTGGCGAGACTGTTTAATTTTTACTCCACATTCTCCATGGACGAGATGAGATTTTTTTTTTTTTATTAAATATTTAATGGATCAAAGTAAAACAGCAACAAAAGAAGAGGCTGAAAAAGAAGACCCAAAAATACAGTGTAATAAAAGTTTAGAAAAATTGCTTGGATGATCAGAAAACTTCCTCAAATATAGAGAAGAGTTGAAGCTGGATAGTGCACAACTCCAGGAGGGACACTAGGGTGTCAGGATAGAAGGAAGGACACCACCATCTCCTGGTGCTGCAGCTCCCTGCTTCACGGATTCCCCTGGAATTTGGGGGGGCCATCAGGACGTGATCTGTTCAGACATCTGATAGCTGGCACCTTCTGAAAGGCCAGTTTGCACAGGGGATGAGATCTTCCCAAAAGAAGCAAAGCAAACCATCCTTCTCAGTAAGCTGTTGTGAAAACTTGTATTCCAGAAGCAGGACACTATTCTGAGAAAACATTAACAAGATACTCAAAGCAGGGGGAAAGGCCCTGGATTAGGCTGAACAGGCTTTCAACATTTGTCACCTGGCAGAAGTGCTGCCCTCACATCACGGATCACTGCTGTTGATGGTGCACCGAAGTGTCCACTTGAAAGAGAACACGGAATCCCATGCATCGTGATTGATGGTGTAATGCAAGTTGTGTTTAGGGAGCATGTACCCATGTTTATATGTTGGTTACTTAGAAACCGTGTGCCAGTGGCTATTTTTTAATTTACATGTACAGCCTTGTAGAAGCATTTCCACCACATGAAAGACAGCTTACAGTATTTCACTGTGGCTTCTGGTTTCACTCTAATGATGTCAAAGTCATATATTTAAATTTACTTGACAGCTTGCCAGTTCCAAGAGCACTGGAGAAGTTCGTCACAGGATGCTGCTTTGACGCCGCTTCATCGCACATTTAGCACTGTCATTCTGCTGGGATTTTACTAAGCCTCCTAGCTGTAGGATTGGACTGAATAAGGCATTTTACTGGTACACTCACATGGAACCAAAGAAAGTGACCAAAGTATTTAAAGGTTCACAAAGTTAGAGTGACAGATGCAGGAAGAATCTGCCTGGTGAGGCTGCAATGCTGAGCTATAAAACAACTCCGTCTAGCATAAATCCTTACTCCTTCTGAGTCTTATGGTGGCCACAGATCACTTCTGAAAGCTTTCTATTTTACTACTGAAATTATTTTTTGTTTTGGACATGCAATCTTAACATTCCTACAAAGGTGGTTTAAAAACAATACAAAACTAACTCTAACACAAAAAGAACACAGCTCTAGCTGCACTAATTCCAATACATCCAGTTCTTCATACTGAGTGGAAGCAACACTTCCAATAACTCTTAACAATTAACTTCATTGTTAAGTTTCATTGGAACTTTTGTAAGAGACACCCAGAGCACTCAATAATGGGAAACATAGCTCTTTTCTTGTCCAAAACAAATGTCAATATTAGTACATAAGTTTTACCTCAATGCTCCACTAGTTTTTTAGATGGTCTACATCTATATAAGGCTTTTTTATGACAGACTGGATAGTTGGTTCCCTCCCAGACTACATCTCTGTGTTTTCATATTTATTTCCATACATACTAATAACGAACACAGCCCTCACTGTCAGCAACAGTGTTAGCCTCAACATGGTTCAGCCATCATTAGAGCCATTCTATAAACTCTTACTGCTTCAGTGGGTATTTCCTATCAGAGCAGGACTAGGAAACACTTGTATATATTGCACAGCATTCTCCTTTGTGATATACAGTTCTTTGTTATTTCATATGCACAGAAGACCACACAAAACAAGACATTAGGTCAAACACTCCCATGCTCTGGAGCACCACTGATAAGCTAAGGTGCCAGTCCTGATTCAGCTTCACACACTGAAATAACCAGGGCAGCAGGGGTTGGGACTGGCTACCTTAAGAACAGAGGTGAGAAAGGAAACATAGTAGAGCAAATTCACATCCCAGTCTGAAAACCTCCATATGCAAGGCTTAAAAATCCAGGTAGCAAAGTGCTCACAGCTCAGATTTTGCTCAACTGCTTCAGTACAGGGAAAGTTGGCAGAATATCAAATATTAATTTTGATGAAGCTCTGCATAAGCTTTCTGCAATTATCAAATAAAGTGCCTCCACAGCTTCTGCCTTACAACTGAACCAAGGTTATTATCAATTTGCTCTTGATATAAGGAAGCGATTTTCATGTACTTACATCTGCTCTCAGAAGGAAGAGAATGGTTCGTAAAGTTTCCATTAGCATACAAAAGCAGCAACATCTGCTGGAAGTCTTAAGAGCCTTATTGCTGTCAATCAGCACCACAGGCTACAGCTGGTCACCTCAGCCCTCATCAGCACTGCAGGTAGGGATGCACTATGGAGGTGCTCTACAGACATTTCAGGTGATGAGGGGATAATCTGACCACAGAACAGTTCCTGCAAGTCTCCTATGCCTATAAAATACCTGCTCTGCTCTTACCTAGCTGAGGATAACTAACCAACCTACGCTGACTGCATCTTGCATAAAGCTGTAAACAGCATCCCAGTTGAAGTCATTAATCCTTTTTGTACAGTACATGACTTGAGTGAAATGGCCTTTTAACAAGCACAACAGTTTCTCCAAAATCTAGCAGCGACTTCACTCGAATATGCTGTAGCTGTAGCACCATCTAGAGGATTTGAGCTGGAAATCCTTCACACAATAGGGAAACAGCATGGGAAACCGATCTCAAAAGTTGTAAAAGGAATTTTTACACACAGAAAGATTTTGGGTGAATTTCCATTTTATCATTTGTTTACACAACAGCTTTTTAAAACTGTTTCATGCATGTCTGCATGGCATACAATTTTTCTTAAATACTTCCTCACTGTACAATATCTGGATTCAGGGAGGTAACAGAAAACTAAAACAAAACTTTACTAACAGGCAGTGAGATTGGGAAAGATTTATATTTCTTTTAAACAAAACACTGAAGGACTCCACCTGTATGCATCAATAATTCTTACAGAATCTTCATTTTATGTTTAAGCATCTGTTTTATTAGAAATCTCTGCCTTCTTGTTCAATTTAAGATTATAAATTGATTCGATCCTAATTTCAATCTTAACATGAACTAAAACACTAGGCCAGGTTCCCACGGATGCTTGTATTCACAAGGAGTCCATAAAATAAATGAACGAGGAAATATCATTACCCAGAGTACAGCAACAGTTCAAGTTCATTCAAGTTTCTTCTAAAGAATTTTTCAAGACCTTGATTCTTTTTTGCATAGTTGTTATGTAGGAAAAGCACATCTACAGTACAAGACAGTACAAATAACAGCACACAGGAAGCTCTCTGCTGCAGGAAGTGAGCTCTCATTTGCCTACAGGAACAACAACCAAAATCAACTCCCACTTGCTAGCATATACCTTGCAATTTATCACTTACTTAATGGATTTCAATTATTGCAGATCATCCAACACAAGCATGTGACATTCACAAACATGTATCTAAGTCAATATTATACAAGAATTTCTTCAACTGACAAAAGGATTCAGAGTCTGCACAAGACACAGTGAAGTAGCAACAAGCATCTGGAATTGCAGGTTGATGGCTCTTAGGGAAGGCTGGCTTCACCTTTAGCACCTTTAGAGGGGGAAGATGGAGGTACAACCCTGGAGCTAACTACTTTTCCCACCCCAAACCTTACTTTGAGTCCTTTCAGCTTGGCCCATAACTTAACTCTGTTACCAACACAAAATAACACTTTTGAACCCAAAGCATTCTGGGGATACCAAAGTTCAATCCTTTCATTACTTCCAAAAGACTCTCAGCTGGCTTCTCAGAGTCTGGAGGACCATGAATTCAGAGTATTTACAATGACACTGCCCCACTGAGTTTGTGAGCAATAAACCCAATTTGTACCTCCCATTAAACAGCTGCCGCGTGAGTGACCAGCAGCTGTGACTGACCAGTGACACACCTGTGTCAAACACTTCAGACTTCTAGTTCATGTGGACACAACTTGCATTTCTCTTTCTTTCAGTGTCAAAGTAATCATGTTATGTGAAATCATTTGTTAATTGTAAACATTTTAAGGGCTGTGAACTAAGAATGGACTCAAGCTTTCAACTACTATGCCACATGAACTGATTCCACTGAATTTCCTTCAAGACTATTTAGCTAGAAATAAAAACATACAGCTTATTTTTTCAGCTTTTTCCTGTATGGTCATAAATAGCTTCACTGTTGATCACACATGAATTCATTCCACTTTATAGCCCAACAGAACTGGAACCTCTCAGAGATCCGACACTATGGACAAGGGAGGAAGTAGAGAAGTTACAGCAGTAACAGCTAGCAGAGCTTTAGAGTTACTTGAAATCCACATTACTAGTTAGAAAAAGTGAAGTTTTTTCCCAAAATGAATTAATTTATGCTACTTCACAATGACCAGCAGCAAACCAACACTGTTTACAGCACTCCAGTGTAGCACAATTCCCTCAGTGTATCCAAACAATGACAGCACTTCTCTCCTCCCTCCCTCTTCCTGTGTCTCCAGGTTCAAGAAGCAAGGAAGGAATTAAATTCCCATGGACTTACCAGCAAAGTCCTCTTCCTAGTTTCCATGTGGGGAATTGCGTCTTCTGCCACAGCCTGCACAAAAAAACACGGGAATAGCTTTAAGTGTTTTCTTTCAGCTGATTTTTTTCCTTAATTGTAAATGAAGAAATTTTAAAAGTTCAAACACCACACTGTAAGTCCAAGCACCTGAAATTTAAGCTGCTCATTTGCTAATTTTACTAACAAATACATAAACTTATTCACCTGGGAAAGTATTTTCAAGATTACAGTCCCATATTATGAAGTATTTCTGTTTCTCAAACAGTAACACCCTGCTTATAATATTGTATTCACTACTGTACACCAAAAAAATAAATATGTTGCTTGGAATCTGAATTCTCAGTTGTATTTCTATTTCAAGTCATAAAGAAAATATTTTCGTTTGTTGCTGCAAGTCTAACTCTGAGACAAACCCTGAGCATAAGAGTCTGCATGTTTCTGTCTTCCATGCTGCGCATAAATAATGCTTCCAAGAGCAATCCTGCATCATGCTAGCTGTCACTTTGGCTTCAGTTCAGTTGTTTTTTTGTTTTTTTTCAAAGTTGAGCTGATATTTTTATTGGTTTTAAAAAGACATACAGGCATCTTGCATCCATGAAGGAAAACAACAGTCTTGAAAGAAGCCTTGGAAATTAAATAATAGCAATGGGGCAGCAGCGTAAGTGCAATAATTTCTTTCTCATTTTTCTAGACCCCTAGGTTTAGTTACTGGGGACAGGACCACCACCATCCCTTCCAACATGCTGACTCACAGTGAGCTGACTACACTGTGGCAGCAAGGACCTGCCCCGTGACTGACACTGACAGTAGGATCAGTTCACATCATATAATCTATATATTTTTTACTTAAGAACATCTATTGGCTGTTCTAAAGCACAATTGCCCAGCAGATGTTCCAGCCAGATTCAATAATCATGCACCAGTGCTTCCAATTGCCTAAAAAAATGAAAAGATATCTGTAAGGATATCTCAATTCCAAAAATGCAAAGCACCACGCTCCTTACTGCAGCAGAGCTTCACAGCTGTGTCAGCAGCAGCCTCCTTGCTGGGCGAGCTACTCAGCAGGCACAGTGCAGCACCCACAGCTGACACGGGGTCACTCCACGGACCCCACTGCCACAGGCAGCGATCCTGCCTGCCTCCCACAGCCTGTCCTGGGGTCCTGGGTGAACTCCTCAGCAGCAGCTTTTGAAATAAACACACTGTTGTTCCTGACCACCTTCCCTTTACTTCAGGAGTCACTGTTTTAATTCAGTTTTACACTTACACTTTGGGTTTATGCCAAATTGTGCCAGTTTGCAGCAGAGCAAGTGCCCCAAACAGTACTGTGCACCCCACAGAGCAGCCTCAGCCCTGCAGTGCCTTTCTCTCCAGCACAGGGCCATAAACAGCATTAAGTTCTCAGAGCTGCAAATTAATAACCAGCTTGTTAACTTGTTCTTAAGACCTCAGCTTGTTAGTTCTTAAGATCTGTTTAAAATGAAAAAATAATAGCAATAAAACCAGGGGAGGGTGCTTTCCCATAGCCCCAAACTTCCCGAGTTTGCCAGCTCCGCAGCAGAGCAGCACAACGTCATTCCGATGAGGGAAGCGCTGCAGCCTCACACCCGCACAGGAGGCGCAAAGACCTCTCCCGCCCCGCGAGGACCCGCAGGGGGCTCTGAGCAGATCAGTGCTGCTCACTGCGTGCAGGGAAGGACACGCAAACGGCTCTGCAAAGCTCTGAGGCTCTGCAAAGCTCTGAGGCTCTGTCCCGGCTCCCCTGGGGCGCGCAGGGTCTCCCAGCCCGCTGCGTGCGCGGCGGGGCGGTGCCCTCTGCTCGGGGCAGCGCGGCCGCTCCGCGCCGTCATTTCCGCCGCTCCCCGGTAACGGCGACGCCGCGGCCATGGTAATGGCGGCGCTGGCGCCCGCCGCCCCGGGA